>JAPYYS010000019.1:0-397216 GCA_030522525.1 Campopleginae sp. 14b
CTTGCCTTTTTTGGACCTCACGGTTGAATTCGTAAAATACAAGAAAAGAGACGAATCATTTTTTTTTTTTCATTCCGTCAAGACTTTTTTTTCTAACTCAATCGAAAACCACTCAAGAAAACACATGAACAACGAACAACAAAAAGATAAAAAAGAATGAAGATGGAATAAAAGAAAAGAAAAAAAAAAAAAAAAAAAAAAAAAAAATCGTCATTTTTTTTTTCATTCTTTTT
Organism: Campopleginae sp. 14b; assembly: GCA_030522525.1. Classification (NCBI taxonomy): domain Eukaryota; kingdom Metazoa; phylum Arthropoda; class Insecta; order Hymenoptera; family Ichneumonidae; species Campopleginae sp. 14b. Next base: position 234 of record JAPYYS010000019.1, read on the forward strand.
CTCTTAATTTGCCTCTTGCCTTTTTTGGACCTCACGGTTGAATTCGTAAAATACAAGAAAAGAGACGAATCATTTTTTTTTTTTTCATTCCGTCAAGTTTTTTTTTTCTAACTCGATCGAAAGCCACTCGAGAAAATAAATGAACGACGAACAGCAATGAGATTGGATTAATTGCATGGAGCACGAAATAAACGATCAATGAACGCGACCATCTTTAATTTTATGCCAACTGGTATTGCCGATAAGGCAGACGCAAAGATTAAATCTCGCGATAGCACGTGGTCCTCGCAGTTCAGCTGGTGACGTGCTGCTTCGTGCGCAAGTTGTTTATTCTCACCTGTACTATATCGAGCCTCGCGCGAGACTGAATTCCGAAGTTGCCCCTACCAGTTGATATAATTACAACACCAAACACGTACGAATATAACGCGCGTCTTACTATTATCAGCTCATCGCGGATCTTCCGACAAAGAAACCAATGACAGGAGATCTTTCAAGATTCCACATTCTCTTTCGACTCCCCATTTTTCCAACCCACGTCTCTCAGTTTCCATGGAAAATTTTTTTCTTCTGGTATTTCGGAATCCAAGTATCGAATCTTCGCGTAGAATGTTGACTTTTTTTTTTCATTCATCGGTTTCTAACAAACAATACATATTTTATTGCAAAACTCGAGGAAATGATCGGCAATTATTCCATTTCTCAACCGAATGTTTATTCTCGACTTGAGTCACACTTTATTTCCCGTAATTCTTTTATCTATTAGCACGAAGTTTTTTTTTTCCACCGATACTCTTCAGTCTCGTTCTTTGCTTCGCATATTTTATCACGTTTTCACGAAAGCACGATGTATCTAAATAGATGTCGTTGAAGTTTGCATCGTTGGAATGCAACGGACTTCATTAATTTATTCAATTTTTTTCAAAGCAGAGCCAAAAATAAAACTGCAGTGTCGGTCTGTGACGATTTTTGCATTCAAAAAATTGAATGTCAAATAAATATTGGGGCGATTCCAAAAATATTAGAACATGGTGAATGGATAAAATAATTTTCGTTGGACTCCATCGATATGCAACCTTCAATATCGTGAAATATCTCAGAAAGCCCTACTTTTTTTTTATGACATTGAAGTTTGCATCGTTGGAATGCAACGGGGTTTATTAATTTATTCCTTTTTTTTCAAAGCAGAGCCAAATATAAAACTGCAATGTCGGTCTGTGACGATTTTTGCAATCGAAAAATAGTATGTCAAATAAATATTGGGGTGATTCCAAAAATATTAAAAAATGGTGAATGGATAGAATAATTTTGGTTGGACTCCGACGATGCAAACTTTTTGTTCATCATCTACGGTCTTTGTTGTGGAAATCGGATTTTTCTGGGTCGAAAGACCAAGCAGTTGTGTATAAGGGAAAACACTTGTGCTCTCGTAATTCCGGGTAGCCTTTCGAGGTCTCGCGAGTAATGGCGTTAATTCCACTTGTACGCAAACCCCATTCGATAGATCTTAGCAACACGTCATTTTCCTTCCTCTCTCTTTCTCTCTCTCTCTCTCTCGCTGTTGTTTCTGCGCGTTCTTCTCATCTTTTCTTCTCGTTCTAGAGGAGAGACTGATGCGGCAGAGAGGCTCGTCGTGTTTTCGTAATATTGCATGTATCAAGAAACAGAGAGTATTCGCGCGATGCATTCACCACACATACTCAATTCCGTGAATTGCTATTCCGCGGACCATTAGATCACGGTCATACTTCAAGATTATTAATCCGATGCATACACACAGCTTTATGCATTCTCGTATTATTTTATTTATATCTGTGTCTTAAATATACGTTTAGTTGGCACACTTGCAGAGGCTCATTTAATCAGACTGCATGGCACGTCCTGTCATTCAGAAACGTCTCACACATTTCACCACCAATTTTCTTTTTTCCTTTCCTATCCGTATATGGAAAGATAAACGAAGCAGAAAAATAAGCATCACGTGCTACAATTGAGTAAACATTCTCGTCTATAACCGATATTTATTCTCATTTCTATTATAATGTTGAAGTTTGCATCGTTAGAATGCAACGGAATTAATGAATTAATAAAAAAAATTTGAAAGCAGAGCCAAAAATAAAACTCCATTGTCGATCTAAGACAATTTTTGCAAATGGAAAGTTGAATGCCAAAGAAATTTTTAGGCGATTCCAAAAATTGAAAAAAAATGGTTAATTGATCACATATTTTTCATGAGACTCCAACGATGCAAACGCAAATGTCGTTTTGTATTCGACATCGAAGTTTGCATCGTTGGAGTCCAACGAAAAATATTGAATCCACAATTTTTCTCATTTTTGAAACCGCTTCAATATTTTTTCGATATTGAATTTTTCATTTGCAAAAATTATCATAGACCGACACTGCGGTTTTATTTTTGGCTCTTTTTCCGATGCGATTGGTGTTATACGCTCGATCCGGTGCATAGCTCAGCGGTCACCCAACCAACTTTCAACCTTACAAAACTTTATTTGCCTCATTTTTCATAGTGATCGTTCAGAAATTCTTATGAATTTCGATCCAACTCATCGACCTGTAGATTGATTCAGAGTCTCTTTCATTTTTTTCGATCCGGTTTTGATTTTTTTTTTTTTTTTCAAACCAGTGAACATACCGCGCGGTTCGATAAACTGTTGTCTTGATTATAGATTACATAATATTGACTGACCAGTTTCCATGACCTCGTTGTACCACTTAAAGCCGAAGAATCGACTCACTGTTGCATCCGCAACAACCTAGTGTAAACAGAGCACGCGTAAGCTATCTATATTAATATTGTTATTATCATTATAGTCTTGGATATTTTTACACCAACAGGGTTGTGGTACGTTGATCTTAATAACCAATAATTACTTGGCAACGATAAATGAGGAGAAGAAAACGAGCTTCTGATTAATTCACTCTGATGTTAATATCCGGTCAGCCCTTTACGTATTAACAAGATTGCAAATCTTTCTGCATCTCACGCTCCACTGGAGATTCAATTCCATTGGAAAACGTCGATAGTTCATTGAATTCTGTTAACTTAATATTTTCTGTCGATAATTACGAAAACATATAATAATGCTGAAGTTTCGCAACGTTGGAACGTAACGAAAAATATTGATTTTGAGTGACTATTTCTTCAGTTTTTTAAATAATCTCAAATTTTTCGAGACGATATATTTTTCTGATGGCAAAAACCGATCGTTGTATTATCGTGATTTTATTCTGAATAGAGGTAATGGGCATTGCCAATGGAAAAAAACGAATTTCGTCGTTCTTTCTCATTCCAACGTCTCATTCGGTTTCCCATAAGCGCATACTTTTGAAGTGACTAAATCTGTGGTTTTATTCAGTACTTTTGAATTGTTCCAAAAATATTGGAAATAGTATTCAGAAACGTCTCGAAAAAATTTGAATGACGTACATTCGTGGCCTTTATTTCTTACTTTTATTTTACGATCCCTGTTACGGGATTTTGGCCAAGCCAATTTAATTCTCACTGTATAATCGTTGATTTCTCGATCTCCCTTCGATCTTTCATTCCATAAGTTATAATAGAAATCAATGAGTAATAATGATAAGACGAATTCTCGATGAGCCTGAAGTTTACATCGACGCAATGCCACAAATCGAAAAAAAAAATGATTTGTCACTTTTTTTTCGATTTTTTTTTTTCTTTATTTGCCTCTTGCCTTCCTTGGACCTCACGAATGGATTCGTAGAATAAAAAAAACGACGAATCATTTTTTTTTCGTTCAATTTAAAAAACCATGACAATTTCCGTACTGGATTGATTTTTTCGTTGAATTTCGTTGCAGTCCACCGATGCAAGCTTCAACATCCGAGATTAATACTTATCGATCTTTCGCTCCGCGCTTTCCGATGTAAAAAAGTTTGGGAACTGATTTATTTCGATATTTATAGACACGATTGAAGGCATTGCTGAGTTGTTTATTTATAGGACGATGGTGGCCGGTCATGGTGGTTATTACACAACAAGAAATCCATTTTTATCCAAACTCTCTGTTACATAAAAATATGCCTGACTGACTTTTTAGATCGATACCTTTCATCGTCAGGCTGGCCGAGTTGCTAGTAATTTTCCAGACATGTACGTAAGCCTCGTGAGCTCCGGGGTGGCAAGGCTTTGCTATATAGTCACGCGTCATCATGCTTTTCCACCCTTGCTCCGTCCTATAGCATCTACTCTGACCCTATATCGCATCATAGTAATGAACATCGCACACGTTGCCCGATCCTCAAGTTCGTACGGGCTCGCTAAACAAAAGTGAATTGAATGCAGCCAACCTAACATCAACCTTTTTTCTCCGTATGGTTATGGACGTGCTAGAGACGGGCGGGGTCGATAGATACGCGAATATAGCACTTGCCTAAATATTCATCAGCATCGAAGGAAGAATAACAACGGCTCAAGAATAACTGATAAAACCAACGAGAATCCTGATGTTCCAGTAACAATCGAAAATTATTATTTTAATTGGACTAATTGGAACAAAAGGACCAGGAGTCCTGTATTTTTATTCAATGAAAATACAATATTTTTGGTAAATCACGAATTTCGTTGGATACGAAAGTTTCTTCGCATTTATCCAAATATTTTTTTTTATGCTGACGAATTTTTTTGTTTCTTTCTATTTCACTAAACGATGTTTAAGTTGGCATCGTTGAAATGCAACGAAAGCTGATCCTTTTTTTTCGGCAGAGCCCAACATTTTCGGAAAGTATTCATCAAAAATAGTGGAGCAAACTTTTTGCCATTCGATAGAAGAATTTACTAAAAAAAATGAGAAATGAGTATTAATTATGAAAATGATGATTGAAAAATAAATTTTTCGTTTTTTTTTCCAACGATGTAAACTTCAGTATCGTTACCAATAATGACATTTCTGTTCCCGGGTACAATGGCCGTAGAGACAGCAAATTTATATGATGTTGTGTCACAGTCAAGCAACAAATCATTTTTCAAGATTCGCTCACCTTTTGAATGGTCTCAATTTTCCTCGTTAATTTAATTCGTCGGCGGCTGAAACGATTCACAAATTGTAACTTCGTATCACAATAAAGTATCAAGCAGTAGATAATTCTCCGGTTTCGTATATAATCCCGATGGTTGTCTCTTGTCCAACATTGATGCATTTATGCAAAAGAACTTTTATGCAAATACAAGTTGAGCATCTTTGCCAAGCAAAACGCGATGACCATGTCATTCAGTTTCGTTTGCGCGAGATGAACATTTTTCATACTTTCTGTGCCTTTTTTTTCTCCTGATTCCGTTGATTCTCGAAAGCCAATCTCTTTTCTAATTATCACAAAATTCCGCGAGATTTTTTTTCGAAATATCTCGTTGCTTGCACAGTTAATTAATAATTACAGTTAATTACCAATTCGTCGTTCATCGAGACTTCGCAAGCCTCAAAAGACATTGATAATAACTCTCGAGCTGAACAATCGTCTCTCAAGTTACGTTCAATCGACGATCAACGTTTACGTATACTTAAAAATGTCTTTACATATAAGGATGTATATTTGGATAGTCGACGTTCTGTATATAATATGTTCCCAATGAGAACAAGTCAGTGGGCGTCAGCCTTGGATCAGCTGCTAGTTTTCAATGTCAACGAGTATTAATACTGCACCACCAGTGTCGTTCGTGCTGCATGTGTAAAGTCTCAGAGATTCCTAGGGAACGTCTTGTTTATGACGAGGTGTCTATACATCTCTGTATTATTAGCGCACACACACATAGTCACTCTTGTATTTGTCATACAACGAGCGAACTACTCGGAAATTAATGTGCATCGTCTTTTAACACTTGCAACGATTTACGGAGAAGTTGATGCTCCAAAAATCATTTCTCTCGTGACGAGGGATATCTTTTCGTTTTTCTCTGCAATTATGACCGTCATTCGACTATCGTAGCTATTCGCAGTATTGCGATTGCTTGAGCAATTTCGTTGAGACTGAAAAAACGTGATTACGTTTTTCTGAATTCGATCGCACTGTCTGTTGGGTTGCGAGTTCAAGTCTCGTAACGATGATTGACAACACTAATCAGCGCTTTTTTTTCATTAAGGATTTCTGTATCGTTTCGCTGTGTCAAACTTTCCGTTCGGAATCGTTGCGTCTCGTTGTTTATTATTTTGTAATTGAGATTAATCGGTTGTGCATTTATTACACGTTTTGCACTCGAGACTCTGGCGAGACGGAGCCAACGCTGAGCTTCTTCCTCCGTGGAGCCCGTAATTGGTTTTTAATGCATCTGCACGCATTCGTCATTATTCTCACGGTTTTTCACTCACCGAGTACGAAATTTCACGCGTTTATGATTGATTCGGGAAATTCAAGAAAATGTGAAGAGTTTTTGTTATTTTTGCTGAAATTTTTCGTTCATTGATTCTCTTTGTGTTTATCGTTGACATTTTTTCGTGAATTTCAAATTTTTCGACGCGGCAATGCAAATTAATGATCGGGGAAATAATCGTGAGTGACAATGATCGATCGTGATTAACTTTCGATGATAGAATCGCGTCCAAGTCGCAAGATCCATGTCCAATGCGAGTTTTCTTGGTCGAGGTCGGGAAAGATTCTCGTGAACGAAAATCCTCACGTATGCTTTTGTATGCTCAATGCTATCCGATTTGTATGGTCGATACAGCCGATTACAAAACTGGTTTGATTCAATTCCTCACCGCGCCCCGGAGTGTGTGGATTTCGCGGCGTGCCTCCTCCCTTGCGCTTGAATCACATGAAAGTATGTGAGAGCACAGCATACGATGCACTCGTTGCTTGCTGGTTGTAGATCATACGGTAAACCGGTGGTAGAGTGTTGAACGAAGCCTGTATTACGAAGCCTTCCCGGAGGAATGAACAACGCGAACGTATGAAAAAAGACGACGAGGCGCCTTCTCAGCACGAGGAAGAAAACGCCATTGGAGAAATACTTTGCGTAGTAAATCGCTGTAGCGTAGTGAACCAACAATTCCTTAGCCTCTCTCTTTCATTCAATCTTCATTGGAATCCAACTCGCGTCTAACATGTATTTCCTTATACTCTGACGAATCGCACGAATCGTCTAAGTTTCCATGGCACAATCGAGTTTTTTCGATTTCCAAATTTCTTTTCGACAAACTGACTACTAAAAGAAAATTTCTCATTTTTTAAATAAATAAGTTTCAATGTGAAGAAAATCGAGATGATTCGGATGAGTCTGAAGTTTGCATCGACGCAATGCCACCAAATGAAAGAAAAAAAAAAACATGATTTGTCACTTTTCTATTTCACGACTCCAGTCGTGAGGTCCAAAAAAGGCAAGAGGCAAGATAAGGAAAAAAAATCGAAAAAAAGTGACGAATCATTTTTTCAAATTTATTTCGTAGCATTCCCTCGATGCAAAGTTCAGCCTCATTTGTTCAGCCGGAAATACGGAAAAAATTATTTCCCGGCTATGCCGAGGTCAAGTACTGAATGTTTTTTGAGATAAAAGTTGAGATGCAACTCGATCGTTGTATCGGGAGTCTCAATTCCAATAAAATATCTGCAATTGGTAAATACTTTTATTTAGTCCGCCAAAACATTCCATTTTTCCATTCACGTTTTATTCCGCTCGGTTGCAAAAACTCTTTCAGACTTCGTGAATATTTTGTTCACGACATTCCATTAACTTTACTAATTTTGTTTCTCACTACGCGCTTTTATAGGCACTAGGAATTTGAATCAAGTGGCAGGAAGTAGGGTTGGCTGAAACGATGGAATTAGCTCGTAAAAATCTTTCTAGAATTTATTGGACAACATTCAAAATGAAGAAATGATATCCACAATACAGTGAAATTTCTGTTTGAACCTTAAATTTTGATTTTACTGTCAAATCACTGAATCATTCGAACTCGTGATTTAGTTTGCATCGTTGGAATGCAACGGGATTCATTAATTTATTCAATTCTTTTGTAAGCAAAGCAAAAAATAAAACTGCAGTGTCGCTCTATGACAATTCTTTCAAATGAAAAATTCAATGTCAAATAAATATTGCGGCGATTCTAAAAATATTAAAAAATGGTGAATGGATAAAATAATTTTCGTTGGACTCTAACGATGCAAACTTCAATGTCATACTTTTTTGGTTCATCGTTACAACTCATTTCTATGGTATACAATCTCGTTGCCGCATGTACCGCCATGCAATTCTGGTGTGGAGAGTGAAATTTGAATAACGCTGGAATAACGGTTCTCCGTGATGGACGAACAAAGTTAGACGGGTTGGCACTTGCGTGACGTGTATAGAGTATTCCTGCCACCCTGTTGCCATAGGGTGGCAAACTGGCACGAATGGGAACACGTCCGTGTTTGTGAAATGTCCACAACTCCGTTCAAAGCAGTGAAAAACTGTGTAGCTCCGCACACGTTTCTCAGCGAATGAAGCAAGCCTTGCTCGTCGACTACATCAATCGATACACCACATTCTGCCCCCGCCCCCTCTTCCCTGCCCCTTATACTTCGAGCACGCCAAATGTTTTATTTCCGGACTTCCTTGCGAATCGTATTACAGTAACTTTGTGCTTCAACTCCGAAATAGAGCGTTTGAATAAATCTAACCCTCAAATTCCATCTTTCACTTCCAACGACCCACATTTGTGATTTTTATTTCATGACATTTTCGTATTTCATCGACATTCTAGTTTTTCAGAATTTCTGCTGTTATTATTTTTTTTATCAGTTATTTTCGCATTTCCTGCCACGAAAAAATGTCCCTACCATCTTTCTAAACGATTACATTTTTTCGAAGCCCTTTTTTCTGCTTTTCTTTCAAGACTTTTTCGCGTCTCTGCGAATCCAGATGATGGAGTTTCAATTTTCATGGGAAATGTTTACATTAACAAGCTTTTTGTCGTATTAACAAAAATTTTTTGCCAATAAATGGGTTTGCCTGGAATTACGAAAATCTAGTCGTTCCAGAGCGAGATAGAGAGAATCAGCCAAAAATACAGTCGCGATAATATTTTTTATATCGTTTTTTTTGATCGTTCATTCGACAACTGTCAAATGCCTCTTAGGCTTTCAGAACTTTTTTGGATTTTACTTGAGCTACTCAGCAGATACTTTGAGCGAATTTTGTAATGAAAAGTCAACATGCGAGACACTTACGACAAAGATGAAGAATTTAATACAGCAAAGTTGGAGTAGTATCTGAATGGTTTTTGAATTCTCCCACGTTGATAAGAGCTTTTTGTTATCTTGGGTACAATCACGTATCCTTCTTGGGACTAAAGACGGAACAGCACGGTTCGTGCTTATCAGCATGCAGTTAGACCAAGACTGATAGTTGCGGACTATGTATAGACGACGTCAAATTTTGCAAATAACTATCACCTCTTTCATACATTTTGTTTTTTTTTCTCGCTTTTATCGCCCGGCGCCGGAAATATGTATCAGATTTTCTCTGTCGAAAAACGAGTTTACGATTCGAAATCCCGACCTGACGTCTTCGCGTATTATTGCGAATCAGAATAATGAATTACTCGGTTAATTAAAAAATTGTGAAACGTTAACTTGGCCAATAAATCATAGCATCTCATCAAATTCCGGGTGTCTGAATGAACAAGAACATCTCACGAGATATTCTGGCTATCATTGAGAATCTTTACTGAGCCAGGACTCCTCATAGTAGGCGAGCAGCTGAATATTTTTTTTCGATTTTTTAAGGAAAAGGATTGATTGAAAAAAAAATGGCAAAGTGCTGGAGACAAGCCTCTTTAGCATTTCGTAGCGAGAGATGGTGGTCATCATCTAGAACTTGAGCCAGAACTCGACACAGTAGCCGAGCATCCCAATATTTATTATATTTTTTGGGAATAAAATCAATGGGAAAATATGAGAATTGCGGAGAATATTTTCAGAGGGAACCAGTGCTAAATGCCCAACCCAACTTTACAGATGTCTCTTCGTTGATTGATCGTTTTCGAAATGACGTAACACGTAGGAAATTTCCAAAAATGTTTCAAAGTATTTGAAAGACTTTTTTGTGCTTTTCGTGAAGAATTTGAGGGAATTTCGCTGTCGGAAAATTCCATAGAATAAATGGAAGATGCTCTAATTGACGTGGAGTTCCTCGTACATTTATCATTAGAAAATCCAATAAAGCCCGTCCACAGCCGTCCTAGATATAGGTTTCAAATTGTCGGCAACGGTCATGCCGTTGTTCAATCTTTTCATGAGTTGTTTGATCTTTTCATTTGCAACAACGTGCCAAGTTATTTCGAGGGAATGATCTTCATCAGACTACAGCATTTCCCTCTCGTGCAAATTCGCTTCGAGCCTTTAAGGATATGAAAAAATTTTCTGTCAACGGAATTAAATTTCAATGTTTGAGGATTTTTTACAAGATTTTCGTTCACTTCGGTGCACGAAAATGTCTGGTAAATCGGGTCCTTAAAACCACGTTGAAGTTTGCAACGTTGGAATCGAACGAAATTCTGTTCTTTCTCGAGCAGAGCTCAAAATTCTTATGAAATATTTGGTCAGGACTATGAAATGATATTTTTTTGGGATCCAATCACGAAATTTCCACGAAAATTGTTATGATTAAGAAAATTTAACAAACAGTTAATAGAAAAACTTTTTATTCGTTAGATTTCAACGTTGCGAACTTCAGTGTCGTATTCTTAAAGTGATTATTTAAACGATACCAAACTACTCGGCATTCATCGATAACCATGCAAAATGACGGAAATATTTACGCGAGCTCTAACCATTAGTTCAATGTGAAATAAAAAAGAAAACTTGAGCTTCACAGATAAAAATGCAAAAAAACAAAATTGTTGATTTGCTTTCGGCACTCGCAGTCATGATCAATCATATAGCGAAGAGGAAGGAGGACGAACTCCCTAAAAAAAGCAAACAAGAACTATCGACCAGCACTGATACACGACTAACAAATTTCCTTACGTCATTAGCGTGCGCGAAATCGCTGTCGAGAGTGTCTAGCGAACTCGTACACGGTAAACAAGTTTTTACCAACAAGTTTGGCACTTGGCCAAAAGTTTTGTTCTTTCGCTCGTCGACTTGATACGGATTTGCAGGCTCCGTTAGACTCTTCGCGCCTCTCTGCATATATACTCGTGGAAAAATTTCTAAATGAGTTTTCTGTCCCATTTCTCGTCGAATCGAATATTCATAAATGATTCGGAATCTTGAATAACTTGGAAAGGAAACCAAACTGTAAAGAGCGCGATAGTTTTCTAGAAAAAATCCCGAAACCCATGGAGTTTTTCCATGGCGAACTATTTTTTTTTTTCATCGAAAAATAGTTGCATTTATGGATCAGAGTTTGTGGTACTTTCTGAGACGATTCCGAAATCTCTATTTTTACGGAATTTTTAAACACACGGGGTCATTTTGACCCAGACCATTCAACGCTGTCCATTTGTTCTTCAAATTGCGTCCACTTTCTCGAAAAATATCCAAACTTGAATAAATATGGTTATTTTATGAAAAACGTTATCTTTTCAAAAGTTCAAATTTTCCACATTGAACCTCCAACTGTTTCGGTCTCAGAGATCCCGAAATTTACACGTGCCAATTGTTTCAAATGTGAACTGATCAGAGGCCATTGATGACAGACGGGTCGGATTGACCCAGTGTGTCAACACAGGGGCTAAATACGCGATGATAGATGTGATAGGAGTGTTCTACAAATTGCAGTCAACTGCAGTGTTACGTTATTCGAACAAACTACGAATATTACGAGTACGCTGAATTCTTGGAGCCAAATGGTTCTTGAGCCCCTGAAAAAATGTAAAAAAAAAAAAAAATTCTCATTACCTGAAAGTTTAAGGGCTTCTCGACCCTACAGAATCTTTCGCTGTGAGCGGAACAGTTTCAATGTAAGTCAGTCGAGTGGTAAAAAGTTTAGAATAAAAAATAATTCCATCTTTGTCAGAGCCTCGGGAATTAAACAGTGAAAAATTCGTTCTCACTCAGGTTCTGCAATTTAGTTGGCAACTGTTTGTAAAATTGTGTGTAAAAATTAACCATCCAGACTCACGTGTTTTGTCATTTTTTTTCTCTCGTCTGCTCTGCTATGGCGGAATCCGAGCGAACTGGTATGACTGACAATGAGACTTCCGGTGGCGCACGTGCAGATCGATAATCCAATACTTCCAGCAATCCCAGAAAATAATAACTGAAAACGTGCCCGAGAGTCTGGACAATGAGACGCCCGATAATCGTTGTACATGCAAAAGTTGTATTCACTTTTTCAACAATTACTTTTTTGTTGGTGATTCAAAAACCCTTAGCTTCATTTTTTTCCTCATTTCTCGTTTCAATATTTGCCAAACACGGGCCATACCATTATGTCCTCCTCTCGGTCTCATCACCATGAAAGAAAATCATTCTTTTCGTGTGCAGCAGCAATGCACTCGGATATGCACCCAACGTACCTCTCCTCCCTATATACTCTTCTTATTTCTTCGTATAACGTCGCCTACACGTGCATACCCACACCCACAAAGAATGTAGAGACCTTGTACCTCGATTTGTACACACAGATACGAAGAAAAATTCGTCGAGTGTTCGCACGATCATGAAATAGAGGGCGCCCTTACCGCAATGCGCCATAATAATCAGACCGCAAACCGACCACGTGCACCCGCGGTGATACTTTCCTCCAACTTAACATTCAGATAAATGCTTAATAAAAACGATAAATTAACGAGAAATTATTAAATTAAAAAAAGTGTGATGGAAAAATTCGGAGCCTGCAACGGAAACCATTTTTGAAAATACGATAATCCGGTCAACTGCAACTCCTGACCTTGGGAGTAGAATCAATGGCTCTCAACTTTTGGCATTCATATGCGTTGAAAAATCGTAGTGGATTGTAAATTACAATGTCTCCTTTATCAAAGTCCCCGTTAATACTTTTTGGAAAAAAATATAGAACCCTCTGACCATGATGCCACGATTATTTGTGCAGGAATTTTATCACGTCATTGAAGTTTGAATCATTGGAGCCGACTAAAAATATTTTATTAATTGACGATTTTTTAATATTTTTGGAATAGCTTCAATATTTATTCGACATTCAATTTTTGATTTTCAAAAATTCTCATAGACCGATAATGCAGTTTTATTTTTGGCTCTGCTCTCAAAAAATTGAAGAGAACAATTAATTCCGTTGCATTCCAACGATGCAAACTTCATATTTTATCTTCGTCCATGGTTAATGGAAAGAAAAAAAAACACGTATTCTTTGAAGATTTGAATTTCATATTCCCATTGAATTGCCAGTAGTTCGACCTCGCCAAAGATCGATAATCATTTGATTCTTTATATCAATAAGCGTACAACGCAATCAGACTAATGTTATCTCGGGCCGTTTATTATCTGTCCGGACAAGATAACCTGGAAATTTTTCTTGTTTACTGTAATAATTAAAAATTTTAAAAACTCTGTTGTTTTTCGTAATTATCTCACATTTTACAAGGAGGTTGAAGGATTATTCGAAAGATCCGAGGGTCAATATTGACCCCGAATTATTGGTGTAAATTTGGGAAATACGTCGTTAAAGATTCGAGCGTGATAGTTTGGTCGAGCTTCTCGGGCCTTGTAGCTAAATTTTTCCCTCGTTCGTTCAACGCGAATCCCATGTACCCTCGAATTTAAAATGCTCCTCTTCCAACCTCCTGAAGAGCATATGAATAGCCGAGTAGTCGCCGCGGGGTAAACGTGGTGTTAATGAAACCCAACTGGAGACTACTTTCATTTATGAGGCACAAAGCTTTCTCTGGGCTCACCTAAGCTTACGACGAAGTTATCAAAGACTCTTTGATTAATACTTCGCTATGACTGTCGGCAATGAAAAAAATATTGTTCCTGCGGCTTCCTATCACAAAAAAATCTCACAAATACAAATTTTATGACTCCGAAGGTTGCAGTGTTAAGATTCAACGAAAAATGCTTTTACATTAATTATTTATGGAATTTTTGAGTTTCCGGCCATTTTTCGTGTGTATTTGTGGGTTGCAAATGATCGTTTTATTATCCAGAACCAATATTGGATAATAATTGCGAGCTCTGCTCAATAAAATGTTTGATTCTTATACACTGGAAATAAAATTTTGTTAAAAATCGTCGAAATTTTGTTGACCACGCGGTAAACTAAATATTTTTTGCATTTTTCCAAAAATTTTCATACTTTGACACTAAATTTAGTTTCTAACGGCATCGTCAGCGGAATTTACGATTGAATCGACAAAAATTTTCTCCCGAAGAGACTTCCTTCAATATTTCTCGCTGGAGTGACACAATTTTTGGGATTATCCAAAAAAAAAAACATTTAGTCAAACGTATCGAACAAAATATTCATATTTTCCAATAAAATTTCGTTTCCGTGTATTTTTATTCAGTTACTATCATTAATTACAACTTTATATATTTTTTCTACTGTTTTCGTAGATACATAGATGGAGGAAAGCGAGAGTACCGAGAAAGCAAGCGCAACCGAAGAGTCGAACGGGCTAGATGACAATCGGTTGGACGCATCGTTGCAGGAGGATCGTGAGAGAATAAATGAGAGTGAAATAGGAGTGGAGAGTCGGGAGAACATGAAGAATCGAGGAGTTAAAACATCGACGATGGAGATCAACAGCGGCGAATCGATCGATAGGGAAAAGTCGTTAACGCGCGAAGACGAAGCGGAGGACGACGAGAGCAAAGTCTCGGACGACGATGAAAATAACAAGGAAAAAATCGTCGATGAGAAACGCGACGATGAGTCCTCGACGAGGACATCCTCGACGAGCACTTCGGACGACGAGTCCGAAACTAGCTCCGAGGAAAAAACTGAAACTTCGAAACATCAAGAAATCGATGATACGATCCTCAACACTTCGGATAAAACCTCTAAAGACAATAAACCGAATGAGGAAACATCGAAGGTCGAGGATACCACCGATGACAGTGATATCGATGATGATCTCGTATCCACTATTAATTACAATACAATTACCTCATTAGCTGCACTTAAGGATATGCTACAATCCTCCGGCGAAGACTCCGACGGTGTTGATTCCTTCTTTCACCATTATTTTCTATCCCACGTCAATCGCTTACCGTCCAGAAATCAAACTCATAGCCCTTATCCTTGGGGACGAAGATTGTCCGAGTGCAGAGAGGAGGACGAGTACGAGACCGAGGAAGGTGAGTTTGTCCACATTTAAACAACAATATCGTCAATCATTATCGAACTTTGTTTCATCATCTTGAACTTTGCCTCGTTGCAATGCAACGGAATCCATTAATTTGTTTAATTTTTTTTGAAAGCAGAGCCAAAAATAACAGTACATGAATTTTCGCAAATAAAGTGTTGAATGCCTAAGAAATATTGAGCTGAATGCAAAAATGAAAAAAATTGTGGATCGATGAAATATTTTTCGCTGGACTCGAACGACGCTAACTTATCTATATTGGCACTACATCGACACTTTGATAGAAATAAAAGTTACAACTTATTCTCTGACAAAAAAAAAAGTACGCGTAGTTTTTGCTCATTGACGACCTAAAGGCGATCTGCCAGTTAACGAATATCCAAACATATCCACAATCGTACGAAAAATAATTACGTAAATAATTACGTATTGTTTTCGAGGCATATATTTCATCAGCTTTGTTTTTAAATCTCGTCGTTGTCGTATTGTCGCTGATTAACCTCCTGACTTCATGTTGTTAATACGAATAAACTGGAACACACTTTGGCGGATCGTTGACGATCCTGTCATGTTGCTAGATTGTTACGTACGATGTACGAGAGGAAATTTTAATCCGATGGAATTGTTAAAAACGAGAAATAGAGAGAACCGAGACAACTGCGAGTTTTTAATTGACCGATTTTTAATTAACCGTCGATCGCGTACTCTCCGCCGAGAAGTAAAATTACGTGAATTTGTATCCGCGATTCTTTTTTTTATCGTTGATTTAGTTTTTCACTAAAATCGATCTCAATAATTCTTCTTCGACGAGGAAATTGAAAATTTCCTTGAAAATTTTGACGATAATGTTTCTAGAGTTCAACATCTATGTTTTTTTAAATTGAAGCTGAATAAAATGAAATCGATGTGTTGCTATATTTATTTATTTTCAATGGATCGTCACTCTAGAGTTCGAAATGTGAAAATTATAAATTCGTAAATGAAACTTAATCTCTAATATCGAAATCGTAGAAACGGACCAATTATCGGAAACCGAAAGCTCCCGAACGTCGGATTTCTTTGTATTTTTTTTTCATCCTGTGTTCGAGTACACGTCGCGTAAATAAGGCTTCCACAACCCGTATAATGACACGAAGCTATACATTGAGCTTCGAATATTCTGTGTACGTCGATATTTTATCGACTCAACTGTAAAACTTTACGCAACTCTAAGGTTTTACTTGTCAGTGATCGTTCATCCTATTAACATTACAATTTTATGGCACAATTGGGCCTTGACTCGATTAAGGTAGTGATCCAGTTTAACGAGAGAAACGACGAGAAAACGATTTTTTCATATTTTTTTTCGGATACAGCAAAATAATTCAGCTTCCTAAATTTTTGCCCACGTTCACTTCACATTTCAATGATAATTTGATAAAAAAACGTTCATCGAAATATAGTAAAGGCATGATGACCTTGACGGTTTATGAACCAAACTTCTCATCGGAAATTTCATTTGGCGAGACTCGGGGGAAGAAAACTATTCGGGCCATTGACCAACGTTCATTTTTTAGAGTGTCGCCGGCCGATCGGAATGAAATTACTTGAAAAAACTATTCATTGCCCAAAATTTATCTCGCTTGAAATCTACGCTCGTATACGTTCCATTTCTTGTTAATTTTTCTCGTTCGACATTGTCCTTTAAAATTGTTGAATTCATCGAGCAGAAAAAGTGCCTGAATTGAAAATCTTGGTGTTTTTTTGAATTTACGGTGAGATTTACCGAGTCCATGACTCTCGTTAACTCGATTCTTTCCCCTTCGATGAAAATTTCGTTCAATGACGATTAAATTGAGTGGTAAAAAGTAGTCAAAACTTCGAAGAGATAAAAGCATTTTTTCCAGTCTGAAAAATATTCCCGAAAAAATAGAATATTTTTGCTCGCTTGTCGAGGAGAGAAAGAAAATTGAAAAAAAAAAGAACAAGTCGATTAAACGAAAGTTTCATTATTTTCGTAAGGCACTCAATGAAAAACGTTTAATGAGTGCGTGCCAGTAAATAATTGGAAATTTATAAGTCGTTAATGTTTCTGGAATACGCTCATATTTCTCCATGGCTTGTGGCACGAGATAACATCTCGATTCCTTAATGTTACGCAATGTTGAGCCTGTTTCATTGGACTCTTATACCCTCGTCCAAGTTGAGCCTTTAAGTGAACAATTATACTACAGAGGTGTGCGTTACCGCATGCCGTTTTATGTTCCGCTGGCTCGCTTCTGGCTATAACGAGAAAGCATCTGTACTGCGGCACGCGGTCCAACGGAAGCTAAGATTAGCGAGAACGAACGATGGCATCAGTTCCTCTCTCTCTCTCTCTCTCTCTCTCTCTCTTTTCATCCACGTTTCTCTCTCTCCACTAACTTCTTCCTCAACTCGTTGGCAACTCAAATATTATAACATATCGCTGTTACATCCGAGCCACCTTGTTAAACTCCACGCTAGAAATTCACTCGATCGTTTCATCGGCCTTTCATTTATCTTTCCAATCGCATCCGGATCCCTTCCTACCTTTTCTCAATTGGGGCATATGGAGGAGTTTTTGGATCGTTGCTAGAGCATGGTGGTCCACGGCTTTTCAACCATCCAACTATTTATAGATCATTTTTTTTTCCATTTAATTGCTGGCCCAATGTTTGCACGAGCCAACGTCATTTCCTTACAGATATCCATTTGCTACTTCCTACAGAAGTTTCTAAGACTAAACAGACCTCAAGGCGATGCCAAAAGAGTTTACTATACCGCGTCGTACGATCCTTTTATGGGAAACAGAAAAATTCACTTTTTACGCGAAATAATTGTTATACAAATATTTGATTTTTTTCCTCAAACGCTGAGCGACGTAGCCCCAAGTTTTTGAAGATTATCATGAAAGGTTTCTTTTGAACGTGACTGTTGCGAGTTCACTAGCTCAATGGAGAGTGGAATTCCACGATCCATCGGATAATATCGACGTGGGTTTTGAAAATAAGTTTTTTTTTTTTTCAATAAAATTTGACTCTCAACATTTTAACAACCGAGAGGAGCCCCAAAGTTTTTTCTAATGTTCACATACGTCGAGTCAATTGTGTTGAGCCGCCCTGCCTGGAAATCTTTATTTATCCATTTTGACGCCCGTATTTAAGTCCGAAGCAATTTTCACGTTGGGCACGTTTCCATCCATGAGTCACGCCTCGTTGTTTTATATTTTAGTCGGAAGCCAATTTTGATCGGGTTACGCCCAAATACGCGTACGTCCCATCGATGCGGATACGATTTTTCACGATGACGTAATCGTCCTCGCCGATTAACCACGCGTGACCGATAACGCACTCGTCGCTATGACGCTCCGTCTCTTGATACATCGCGCTGTTATAAACGCAACCGCTGCATAATATGATCCGGCCTCGTATATTGTACCGTATTTTCTAAAAAAAACTCAACAAATGCCATAAATTTCGTTTCTTTATCAGTAGATCGATATTCCAATCAATATGAAAAAAATTATAAATCGTAACTTTGAGCTGCACGGAATGAAAACTCGAATGTTTGACAAATCTTCGTTGCCAAAAATGAATTTGTATTTTTTTATTTATTTTTTTTTTCGCGCACATTCTCAACCCCTTGGAACTTCCAATTTTCCCTGAATTTTTCCTATTTATTGAGAAAAAATCCATACTGCGTTCCTGCTTAGAGATGAAAATTAAACAAAAAACTAATTAAGAAAAAATGTTTCGGAGTAATTCCGTAAATTGTGCGGTCCTTGATTATTTTCATCTTGAATACGAGACGATGAATCATTTTTAAATTTTGCACCAAATTTTAAAAAAGCGCCATGAATGTTTGCTCGAAATTGATAAATTTTTTTGTTTGACAAATTCTCCCGCGAAAGTACTGCCTCAATTTATTGGAAATCTTGTAAAACGATGTAGAAAAAAAACTAAGCTCGACGTTCAGTCTCTTGACGACGTGTGTTCGATAATTTATTTTCATTTTTTTTGCTCGACACGAATTTGCAATTTTTTGCAATTTGTTTTGAGCCCTCGCTCTCCATAGTCGTTCACAGTGAAGGGTGCGCCCGGGAGGCTTATGGGGTTGACTATCCATAAAACTTGTTTGTCGAAGAAAACGATATTGATATTTATCTAAGAAACGCGCCCATGACTGACTTATTTTCTATCGATTTTACAAGGCAAGCCTTTTTCGTTCCGTTACATAAGAGAAACTTATCTCGGCTTTGCCTACCCATCATCGGATGTTTGATAAAGATTTCAATTGAAAATAAAAATTCTTCTACATCGAAGATAAACAAAATGTGGCACTCGAGTTCGTACTGTTCAAAAACATGGACGGTTTGCTCGTTTATTTCGCGTATTTTTAGTACCTCACGGTTTCCACGTTTCAAATTCGAATATCTAGTCCTTCAACCAAAAATATGAACGAAAAGAGACGAAATTTTGAAAAAAAAATCTAGTTTCTTAATGTCTCTAGAAAATTTTTGCTCCGATTCCAATTATGCGTACTGATTTTTCATTTGTTGTATAGGGGCACTGGAAAGAAAATTTTGTTGGAAAAGATATTTTCTTCGATACGTTCGACTAAACGTTTTTTTTTGTTTGAAAAATCACAAAAATTTAGTCTGCAGCGCGAAATATTGAAAAAAGTCTCTTCCGAAAGTACATTTTTGTAATTCCGACCGTAAAATTACCAGTTTCGTTATAAATGAAAAACATTGTCAGAATAACGAAAATTTTGAAATTATCAAAAAATATTTAGTTCACCGTATTCAACAAAATATTGAGCTTTTTTGAAAAAATTTCATTTTCAATGGGCATAACAAACTTTTTCTCATTTCACGAAGTTGCTTGGAAATTGACTTGACGAAAAAAAAAAAGAAAAACTTGGAACAGCATCGTCTTTGGTTTTCAGGCAAAAACAACGAATCCGCAACATCTGGAACATCGAAACATAAAGATGATAAGAAATCGCCGAAAGCGATTCAGGAATCCTCGGAAAAATCAGAAAGTCAATCAAAGGCTTCGAGTCTCTCCTCCTCGGAAAAATCTAGCTCCGAAAAGATCGATCAAAAGTCAAACGCGACGTCCAGCGCTTCGGAATCTAAGCCACAACCTACGACAACAAGTTCCTCGAGATTTACAACTTGTACGGTTACCTCGCCGACCTCGACGAAACCACCGTTGAGACGGAGACACACCGCTGGTCCAGGAATGACTTTTCCTGCCACTGATCCACCCTGCTATTTCAGCAGTATGATATTCTCTCGCACGAGCCCGCTTCCCAGTCCTCATCTCGATAGGAGATTCTTCGACTCCAGTCTCATCGAGATGAAGAGCCAAGCCAGCAGTTCCAGCACCCTTGACTATGACTCCACCGAAGAGATTTGGGTCCGAAGAATCGAGTTTGTACAGGAAAGAAAAAGACAGGTTAGTCCAACCGTTCCAATTTTTTGTTTTTTTTTTCTTATAATACTCGTTGATTGTCTAGAGGATTTTGTGTCGTTCCATAAAAACGAAATAATTTAATACAAGTTTCGCAAACATCAAAGTTTTTGTACAATTTCATAACCTTTAGAAAGTTCATTAAAAAATTATTAATTAACCAATGAACGTGCTTTGTACGCAGTTCCCGTACGTATAGGAACTCCAATTACCCGATATTTTCGATATTGTGTGGCTCGAGAGCCGGAAGTCTCTTTGGTTGTGTCGTGCCACGAAATCATTATTTCAAGGCTCGAACATATCGCGTTCGTGTTAGAATTTTATAGAATTTCGATCAATGATTTATCGCTCGATTGATCAAATTACGGTATCATTTCGTTTCCGGGAAAGGAAAAAAATGAAGCGCTCTGGAATGCTCGGCGTATCAATATGGTCGAACGATAACGAGGAGCATAAATGATTTACGGCAAAATTTTGTCTTTCTTCCTCTTCGAAACGAACCGCTCCTCATCTCGTCAACGTTTAATTGCATCAATCGACTAATTACCACGGGCTAAACGACGCTACCCACAAATTTGTTTACCCCGAGGAGATGAATAGCCACGACAAGAAACTCTCGCGCACGATTACGAAAGACCTCTCCAGTTCACTGAACTTTTCTTCGAGGTATTTTTTTTTTTTTACATACAGACTAAATCGCTCGTACGATTTTCAGCCTCTTCGTCACGCAGTCGTTAAATAAAAATGTCCGAAGCACACCACAGCAGCTCGTAAATTCAGTCTGAAAAAATTCACGATTTCTATCGCTTCTTTATTCTCTGATTATTTCTTTACTTTTTTACATCGAAAAATTCGAATGTCTCGGAGTTTTTTAATCGATGTCAAAATTGTGAATTATGGGACAAGTCAATTTCTTTTTTTTTTTCATAACTTCGGCTCGTTCCTGAAAGTCACAATTATCTGAACTTCAGTTGCTCCATTTGCGAAATATAGGCTCGCCATTTTTTTCCAAACTTATCGATGTTTTATGAGCCTGAAGTTTGCATCACAATCCCACGAAATGAAAAATAAACAAAAACAAAAAATGATTCGTAACTTTTTTCGATTTTTTTTTTCTTTATTTGCCTCTTGCCTTTTTTGGACCTCACGAATGGATTCGTGAATTTAAAAAGGGACGAATCATTTTTTTCTTTTCTTTTTTCATTTCGTGGCATTGCGTCGATGCAAACTTCTCATGCTCATGATGTTTTGGGTATTAGAGGCGTCTAAGGTTTTACTTTTTTGGTCGAAGTTCCTAGTCACTTTCGTGAAACTTCGACTCGACATCGTTTGGTCCTGAAATCCATGTCGCACGGGGACACATAAAGGCCGCTTTTGTTCCTACGAACTATGTGTGACTCAGAAATATTTCACGACCACAATCCGAATGTATGAGCTCGGCAGGGATTCTTTCCTGGAGCTTCAATCGGTGGAATAATTATTTTACGAAAAAAACCCGTATTCGTGGTGAAAGTTCGATATTCTGTTATCAACTGAACCGGTTTGCACAGACGCATGGAGCCCCTATTTTCGTAATAGTCACCGAACCTTGCGCACGGTCCGGCGTTCCGTCTCGCGGAACCGAGGGGCCTGGAAGCTATTCCCATTCAGTGCAGACCAATCGATAGAAAGTTGATAAAAATTACGCAAATAGAGGTTTTCGAACTTTCGGCAATTCAACAGCGCAGAGGCTTTTATTTTCTTTTTGGAAAAACAATTTTTTTCTTATTTTTATCAGGTTTTTCATTGACAGTCTCTGGAAACACCGAAGGCGCCGGAATTTTCACATTTTTTTAAATTATCGAATAATCGTCCGTTCGCCGCAGTTATTTAAATCTCGAGTTTGATCCAAAGCACTTGCGTTTCCTGTATATTTATTAGAGGAAAAAAAAATTATTCTCGTCATCTTTTTATCTTGGAATCGTTGAAATAATTTCCTCATATTTCCTTGCTGATATCAAAAGGTTTTAGTCGTTTCGAGGCAACCTAGTTTTCCATTTTTCCGGGTCCGACTTTTTTTTACAATTCTCGATACATAAAATAAAAATCGTGACAATAACGAAAGTAAAAAAAAAAACAAAATGTGAAAAATTGTTCCTCGTTCCATTCGAACGGTGCAAACTTTCATTTTAATCATTTTTATGAATCTCAAAAGTTTGAGGAGTTGTAATCAATCACGCCGACTTTGCCATGAGAAAAAGAAATAAGAAAATAAAGTTTGTGCTTGAGTAACTCCTCGCCGTCGATTGTGACGTTTACGGTGACCCAGCTCTCGTGTTCCGCGTTATCAATATTCGAGTTTTTATTTCGCCATGACACGTTCTATTTCTCTTTTTATTCTATGCGCTCTAACATCGATTTAGTTAGTTCGATGAGTACCAAAAAGAACCGCCCAAACGTTTTTGGTTCTGCGGTACAATTTGCTACCAAGTTTATCCGAACTTGCTCGAGTCACGATCTTCGCGATATCGCCGAATTTTTTAGTCGCTTGATTTCTCCGATATTTATGGATATTTTTTATTCGTCTCTCTGTCCTGTTTCCATAATAAACGAACGGGAGACTTTCACAGCAAAAAGAAAAAACAATCCACGTCTTCGCAGTGTAACTCGGGGATTTTTTATTTATTTCGGGAAACATTTTCAAAAAGATAATGGAATAAATTTCAATTGCCTGACAATTTGGAGCATCACGAAAAATGAGAAACAAAAAATTCGAAGCTACAATGTCAAATTTATGGATTCGAAGGTATCAGCTGCAAAAACGAACATAACATTTTTTCTTACGAGTACAAATGGATGAAAAACATATTTGTGGGTCACATTACGTGCACATTTTTTTTCTTTCCTTCTGTCCTATCCAGAACATTGAACAACAGCTCGCGAGTATTTATTTTTGACCTGCTACGTTTGAATATTCGAGCAACAAGATAGTCCGTGTAGAGCGGGCACCGCTCGTTCTCGTTCATCTCACTTTAATATCGTGCCTCATGCACCACCCGCGGGTTACGATCGAACACCCTTCAAGCGTCTCGCGTATACAGAGACACTCGTCCCTCGGTTTCTCCGCGTATGTAAACCCTTTTTTTTACTCTTTTCACCACCCGAACTACTTCCCCTCAATCTTTCCTTTTTGTCTGCTCCTTCACTTTTCTCTTTTTGATGCTTGCTCTCTCTCTCTCTCTCGCCCTTATCCTTCGAGCTCTTTTCGCTCGCCAGTAATAATGCAACTCTCCGCGATGTTATAAAGGAGGAAGAAATCGTACAGAGATATTTGAGAGATTAAGCGACGGTGTTCCAAAGCGTGACAACCGGCTCCGCAATTTTTTATTTCCTTCCTCAACTTTCCTTCAATTTTTCTTCTCGAAGCAGATTCTGTTGGCATATTTATCATTCATCGGTTTGATACAATTTTATAATGAAATTTCGTGCTTATTTCCGTTCGCTCGATCTTTACATTCTCTCCGTTCAGGCTGCAGTAAAATTGTGGAAATTTAATGACCCCGAGAGATTCTTTGATTGAGAAATCAGAACAGAGAATCGATAGTTTCCAAAACAATGAGCTTTTCTGTGCTCAAATAAAATGGCATTCTCGGTACTTATTGGCATCGTGATTTTCTTGCATACATCCCTGCGACGTCGTGCATATACAACGTCGCCGAACAAGAGACCTTTTTCTTTGTGAGTGGGAAGTCTCGCGGAATGAAAAAAAAAGGAAATGAGGAAAGAAAGGTCAAGAGAGAAACGAAGCAAAGACGAAAGAGCGGCCCCCGAGGATTATATAGATAGACGGGCGTTGATATAAAAGCAGAAAGCATACATGAGCCTCGCAAATGATGCGGCAACTTCCGTAAACAACGAGCCAATGGCCGCTACAGAGCGTGACCGCGATGAAAAAGAGGATAAGAGGAGAGGGCCGTTTTATATTACACAGATCGTCCCCGGCACGAAGTCGATATCCTCACTACGATTGCTCGCCCACACTATTCAGCAATACGTTGTACCATACGCTTCGTACTCATGGGAGTTTCCAACCTCCCAACCATATCCTAACACGATAATTCAATCACCAAATTCTCACGTGAAATAAAGTTGCTCCGCTATTTTCTGTACGATGCACTCTTTATGGGATAAAACATCGTCGAGAAGGTTGACGATGCTATATACATCGATAACGAAGAGTTCGTTCATAGCGAACCGCAAGGGACTCCTGCAATTTTCCTATAGTCCTTTATTTTCCACATTTTCTCGATAGTTTGATGAAAAGTTTTTTATACAGCGAGTGCAATTTTCCTGATGATGGTTTTTGTTTAAAAAAAAAACGAAAATTCAATTTGTTTGGAATGTTAAATTTTGAAAACGATCCCAAGAATCTTGGACATTTCAACACGTTTTTGTACGTACAGAAAAGAATCTCAGGCTCCATCGAATGACTCTGAAGTTTGCAACGTTGAGATTCAACGAAAAATCGTCTATTTAATTATTTATTGAATTTTACAAATTATCGCTATTTTTCATGTCGATTTCGGTTTTGGCTCGCACGAGCCTATCGTTTTTTTTCCTAAAAAAATATTGGACAATAATTACGAGTTCTGCTCAAGAAAAAAATTAATTTCGTTGCATTTCAACGATGCAAACTTCAATATGATTCCGATCGATATCATCCCATGCCCATAGAATTCAGAGATCCGCATTGTTCTCGAATTTTTCGATTCAATCTTTCTGGACGCTGGCACTGTCCTCTTTTTTCCATTCAAGATCCCATTTTCTACGTTACATAACTGTATTCTAATTATTGACCACTGACATTGTATTCGTTCAGCGAGGATTCCCGTTTTTGTCGAATTCTGATCGGAAAAATCAGTTCGTAGAAATGAAAAAAATCCGAGTCACTATTTCGTGGGCGATGCTTTTTTTTTTTGCAATTCGATGAAACTTGATTATCATTTTTCTAGGACGGACTGCTCGTAGAAAAAACTGTTGATATTCGTGTCGATTTTTGTACGAGTACAATTTTTTTGAATGAGTTTTATTGTGTTGATGATTAAGATGAGGTTTTGTGTTATCATATGTCCGGTGGCATCATCGCGTAGCTCGGATCGAATCAACGACGAGACTAGCCACGTGATCGTAATCCAATTTGATCGAGTAAAGCATCACACACGAAACTTGATTCCCGTTGCTCCAACGAACTTGATTTTTCCACCGTCCGTCAGAAAACATTTTTCTCACAGTCTCTCTCGTGATCTGCAACGACGATAACGAATCCATCCGGGGCTATAAAAAATTGATAGCTGCAAGAAAAGTGTTTTACAAATTTTATTACGCCAATGTATATTGGCGTGAAATGGGACGATTGAGAATTTTGAAATTTACAGTCGAACTGGAGTCGAAATTCAACGAAACATAGTGTGCGAAAAATGTTTGAAAAATAAAAATTGGAGCCCCGTTTAGATGCATCCATAATTTATATTTTTCATTATTTTTACTCTTTCCATATTTTCCGAGCAAAATTTTTCACCATCACGGTCTCAACGTCGAAAACGTACACTCCGTTTTAACTTTATTCCACGCTTTTCGTTAATTTTATTTCTATTTATAAAAATTTCCGAATTTGCAAATGAAAACACGTGCTGAACGTTTCCGGAGTCACTGCCAAATTTACATGGAATGGCCCATAGTTTATAGCAGTCTACCGTACCACTCGAGTAATCTTCTGGTCGACTGGCTCGACGAGTCTCAAGAATACACCAGAAGGAGAATGAGATGGCGCCGTCGAGCCAGACAGTCGAGTGGATCCGCCTAGTGGTCGATCATTCAACTCGCTACAAATTTTCCAACAGAGGAATCCTTCATGTGCGAATGATAATTAACACACAGTGTCCCTTTCCACTTGCGTCCATCATCGTTCGTATCCCACGCATTCAATCGCGCGCTTTACACATTTTGAAGAATTCTGACCTTTTTCCATCATTCCAAATAATATTTCATTTTTTTTTCTCCATTTTATCAGAATTACCTTTAGGATTTCTATTCTTCCGATCGATGTCCGTAAATTTTTCATCCGAACCGACTGGAAGTCGCCGGGGGATTAAATTTGTTCTGCTTTGGTAATTAAATCCTTCGAAATTCAATTTATATTCCAATCCATTTTCAAGATTTTATCAATTATCGCAAAGTCACGCGAATTTATGAGCCGGATCTGAATTCATTGCTTCACGATCGTTCTCATTCTAAAAATAATTAAGAATAGACCTGTGGGTTTTCGTAAAGGAACATCTTAATTCATTCTACATTCGACAATTTTCGATAATCGTCGATTCCTTGAATCTTCATTTTGAAAAATATTTCAAAATAGTTCATTTCGTCTACGGAATCGAAATTACGTTTCGCCAATTAAAAAGCACAGATTTTATCGACACTTCACGTTCACTGGCTCATTTTCGAAAAGAAATTGTGTTGAATGGATTCTTTTTTTTTTTTTCTTTCAATTCTCTAGCCCAAATCTCGACCGAACGTGATAATTCGAGTCAGACAGTTCGGGAGTGACGACCTGGAGTTTTCTTCCCGCTCACGGTGTATTTTTATTAATACGTTTCCTTCGATTTGATCACTTTGTGTCTCGACAATTGTTCGATCTACGTATCAATACCGGGAACGCGCTATTTCCATTGGAAAAGTAATCAGTTATCAGAAATCTCGATCACGATAAAAGAGTCTCGACAAACGCAGCTCAAAATTTTCATTTTCAATGATCCCGAGTGCACTTGCTCGCGCAAGTTCTATAATTTCTCGTTCACGTGATGATACTCCTGAGGTCTCTAAATATATCCGCATTTCGATTCTCCGAATGAATAAGCATCGATCTTGACGTTGTTGATCGGGAGTGATGAGAGTTTTCGCGTTTTTTCCGTCGATCACGACGAATCTTATGACGTTGAATTTAGCAGCGATGGGAAGCAACGAAATTTTTCGTCGCCCTCCAACCCTGCAAACTTCAAAAGCATCGAATCTCTTCAACTTGATTCCCATCCGTAATTAATCCTTCGTTTGCAGAAAGATTTGAGATATATCTTGACGTTGATTTTCTTAAGGTGAATTTTCTGCATGTTCTTCGATGCACTACTTCGCAGTATAATTTCCTCTCGCGAGCAAAAAGTTCGGATTGATTAAAAAAACTGGACATAATGAGAAGGAGTGAGCATAGCAGGGGAAGGGATAAGGCGGAAAAAGTTAAGCACAGAGAAAAGTGCTAACAACTCGTTCAACAAGAGAGCTGTGATAACGGTTTTATGTTGAAATTATAGCCCATGGGAGGCCATTAAACGTGAAGCAGATCTTCATTAACAATCCAGGCTTAGTAAGGCATAAACTGAAGACGCAATATGTTGTACGCTGGAGCCAAATAAAAAGTAAATGTAAACATTAGGGATACGTATCAAACTCGAGGCCATCGAATTTTGCCACTAATACATCGAAACTTGAAGACTTTATCAGATGATACGTTCGTTTATCAGTCTTCATGGACTTTTCCACATTCACTCCAAAAAAATTGGCAGCTCGAAGACTTTGACCTCTCTGGAAAGGAGAGGCCAAATTTTCCATTTGATTCATGTAGGGGCATTGATTTATCGCAATTTCCAATGCTTTCCTATTTTCTTAGCTTTTTGTTCACAGTAAATTTGATTCTTTTCGATACAGTCCCTCGGGCCAAGTCTGTAGAATTGACATTTTCCGAGATACCAATGGTTGCCGTTAATTTTATACGAAACTTTCTTTTCGAATGGCTCTACACTTATTTTTTAATTTGTTGCTCAATTAAAAACAGCATGCCATGACGTCATGCTATTTCATCAGCACTGGACGACACAGCCGTTTTTTGTTTTGTCACCATACCCCGTAATGACATTTTCCTTCCAAGAAACTTTTTATAAACACCTATTCGACTCGACTTCTCAATCTGTTAACCGAACTTGACAGAACATTTTGGACAAAATTCCCTATTCCGGCAGCAGCTCAAATTTGAACACATTATTCATTGAATTCAATGAAACTGAAATTTGCAACGTTGAGGTCCAGCGAATAATACTTTTTTTTAATTTTTTTTTTTATTGAATGTTTGTTCAATTTCAATTTTCTATTCCGATCCTAAAAAACGATCGTTTTACTTTCCTTACCAAATATTGAACAAGAATGATGAGTTCTGCCGTAGAAAAAATACAACTTCGTTACATTTCAACGATGCAAACTTCAACTTCATTGAATTTACTTCAATCAATGAAAACGCGCGAAGGATTTACTTTACGAGATCCCTTGGCAGGACGTTTTTTTCTGAGATTCCAATTTTTCTACGGATTTTCAATATGTAACTAAGGATTTGCAGTTGCGGTCAATCAGAACATCGCAGTTTTCTTTATTTCAAATTGAAAATCGTCGCAGCCTCCGCTCTCCTTTTATCCAGGCCGAGATTTATTTTTTACAATTTTACTACGAAAAAAAGCGTCCGAGAATTTGTCAATTTTCACTCGTTCCAAGCAAGTCTGAACCCTTAAGCTCATACGACTAAAAGTTCTGCACGATTTGGTCAATCACAACGTCAATTCACGTGTATATGTATATATATGTATATATCTTGTGTTTGTCAATCACTATCTTCGGTATCAACGAGCTCTTCTTCCAATCGTCGACTCGATGAGCGATCTTAGACGATAAAACTGGACGCCCTCTCACAGGTTTTTTTTATTTTTTATTGTCAGTCGTCTCTCTCGCTCTTTCCTTCTTTCTCATTCTCTCGCCCTCTTGCCCTCTCTTAGTCTCTTCGGAAGAAACCCGCTTGAATCACGAACCGTGGTTTAAGCTCAGTTGTGATACACGCATCTCAGTTTGCCTCGAAAAGCCGATCGTAACGCGCCGCGTCTTTTCTCAACCGATCGTGAGTTGCGCGGGCGCATCTCATGGATCGCAATGGCGGTATTAAATCCCCGCGTGGTAGTTCCCGAAAAACATCCTTAACCATTTTACCCTCGCCATTGCTCCATCCAAAAATACGAAAGTTTTCTCTTGCGCCCAATTTCGAACGATGTCCCGAATATTATGTCAACAAAGTGAGGAAATACTCATTGGTTCCTTATTTGGATCGATGTCCAGAATATCACGGAACTTATAAGGTCAGTCCACAGAAAATGCAAAAATTAAAATTATCCGAGTGCGCGATTTATGAGATTCTACTTTGATACACCAAGAAGCAGCGAGATATTCATTTTCCTATTAATTCACTCTCCATTTTTAAAATCACCAAAAATTCTTTCGCTCATCTTGTTTTCAGATTCATGGAAATGTGTTAACGTTCGATCTTTTGAAAATCAGCGGGAATTATAAAAATACTGTGTTCCTATTCACAGAGGTCGATCGATTCGTATCATATTCCACCTCGATCTTTAATTAAATCACCAGAGAATATAGTTATGACGTTGAAGTTTGCATCGTTGGAATGCAACGAAATCCGTTTTCTTTTTTGCCAAAGCCCATTATTTATATTCGGAATTAAATTGCAATTATAAAACGATCGGTTTTTTAGCCAGAAAACTATATCGGCTCGGAAAATTTGTATCATTTTTAAAATGAAGCAAATAATCAATAAAAATCAACATTTTTCGTTGCTTCCCAACGCTGCAAACTTCAGCATCATATATCGTTGACACAGATTTTTTTATTTCATTACGATTCGGTTCCCCGAAAATCTCTTGGAATTCATTGATCATCATCATTCATCATCAAAAAAATGAAAAAAAACCCCGATTCGTGGAGATCGCACTTTCATTTCCCCATCGAATTAGCCGAAAGTTCCAAGTCTGTCACACAGCAGCAGAGTCGGCTGGTGACATTGTGTATCGTATCTTTGCTAATCGGTTGAATTCCATTAAGGAGATTAATCTTGAAGCATAGCTCTATTATCAACGGGAACAAGCCGTTAAATTAAGATATTGCGTAATTTACGAGGCGAACGAGACGCGTCGATATCCGAAAACGACTTTTTTTCATCGAACATTTCATTTTTTCATGGAATTCGACACTTTTTGATTAGTTATTTTATCATTTAGTGGCCAGTCATCAATGATTGAGAGACAAAGAACTATACTGCATTAATGCACGTGGAGGAAAATCATGTTTAATCGCTTTCATGAATTATTATGTCTCTAACGACATTAACGTTTATGAAGGAGTAATAAAAAAAACTCGATTACTTTTCGTCGAGAATAATTAATCGTGTTTTTCGAATATTGGAAATATTTTATCACCAAGACGTTGTTCGGCAACGTCAATTTACAAAAGAATCCGCACGAGCATCTGGATTGTTAATTATTGTTTTAAAAATCTTGCAAATCGGAGGGCCTCAAATACTTCGGTGTTCAGGCTCCAGGGATAACCTACCGGCGGGTTATTTTTCACGTTTTTCCCTTTACGTTTATAAATCGTGACTCTCCTTAATAACGGTTTATAATTTTATTTGAAATTTTTTTCGAATTTTCAACGATGTCGATAGTTGACGACCACTGGCCATTCCTGAACAGGTAGCGTGCGGGCTGCCGTAGCATTTGAGAGGAGAATGCATGCGGTTGTATGTTTCAAAAATGAATAAATAGTTCATTTTTTGAAATTGAAGATCGGCGGGACATTTTTTTCTTGCAGGATGACTGAGAGTTTTTTTTCCTGGAATCGTTCGTCGTTTTCATTTCGTTATTCTTTTTTTAACTTCTCCACGAATTACCTCGAACTCGCCCTTCACAGTTCAAATAACTGTCTGCCTGTCTCTCTCTCTCTCTCTCTCTCTCTCTCTCTCTCCCCGTTCGTCTGCTTCTCGTGTCTACGGATCTCGTTTTCCAATGCTGCTCGGGCGCTGGTTCATCACAACGTGACTGCAATCTCTGCCACGAGAGTTTATCAGCCACCTCGTCCCTCAACATTTTCCTTAACTTTTATTCTTTTTTTCACGTTTTTTTATATTTTCCTCGATACATTCTCACTCGGAGGCTGTGAGAACAACTTTCCTCGGGACGAATGAAATATTTCCTACTTGTAGATCCTCGATTCGATTCGGAATAAAGAAACAAAATGTTTTTATATCGCAGCAAGTTGGAGAATTTAAATATGAGCAATTTATTCATTATGAGCTTGAAGTTGGCATCGACGCAGTGCCACGAAATGAAAGAAAAAAAATTATTCGTCACGTTTTTTTTCTTAATTTGCTTCTTGCCTGTTTTGGACCTCGCGGATTCGTAAAGTAAAAAAATGACGAATCATTTTTTTTTTCCATTCCGTGGCATTGCGTCGATGGAAACTTCAGCCTCATTTTTCATTTAATTATTCATCCGTAGAATATTCTTGAAGGAAACACGAAAAACTGTCATACGCTTTTTCCCTGAATTTGTTTAATTATATTTCCTTCATCGCCTCATTGCATACACACGAGGGGCCAAGGAAATCCATAGCAATTATCGCTCATACGAACAGTTACAATGTTACTGGCTCTCGGTTGGTCAGCTTTCCCAGAAACACAGAAAAAACCGCCTCCCGGTCAGCAGCTGATTCACAAGCCGCGGTGCGCACGGCTTAGCGGTCACCCAACCGTGTGGTGACCCGTTCGCAGCTGCAAAACTCCAGCGAGTCCATCATTACGATACATCGCTGTCGAAAAACATTCGCGCATAGAACTCAAAGTATTAACTCTCGTATTTATACATTCTTGTCACGTGACCACTGCCTTATTTACGAAAACACTTTGCATTGTCTCACACCTCTGGAGATATGCATAAATAAACTTCGTGCCAACGTACTAAAAAAACAAAATAATCTGAGCCAAATCCATAAATTTTCAATGAAATCGCTGACACTTTGTGACCGAGTTCCTCAACTGAGTCTAATGTTTGGCATATCGCCTGATAGACAGCCTCGTATCGTTAATGGCCCGAGATTTTCAGTATTTTTTCCGTCTATCTAAAGCCTAATACAGAAATACGTCCTCAAACAAAAAGTATACAGTCATCACTTTTCGCCGCGAACCCATTTTTAGAGATGACGAATCCGATCGCTTTGTTCGTGCAAATCCACGTTTTCCTCGTTTCTATTAAAAGAATAGGTTGTCAAATTAATAACCAAATTTCATAACGCCAGCCGGAAACAAAATTCGAATGTTTGGTCAAACATTCGGCACGTATATATACGCAATCGACCGAACGGTCAAGTTTTCCATAAGAGATCGATGACGCGAAGACTCACAGATGTTACCGAGGGAGGGCAATTTTCTGCAATCTTTTTATAGAACTTTATTTCTGTTCTGTATTTTGGAAACGCGATTCAACGGTTTTGAATTTATTCATTAGCTCGAGAGACTTTTTCTTGTTTATCAAATATTTCTGAGCGCGTTTGTTTTTCAATCAAAAATAGACCAGGATTCTTTGAAACTTTGAACTTATTTTTCGCATTTAAACACCAAAATCACACGCCAAGCCGATTTTTTCAAAAAGGTTTATGATTTTTTTTAGAGCTCTTGTCTTCCTCGATACAATGGGGCGAATACCTTTGAGCAACGATGCAAAAGGTTGTGAAATGCAATCATGTCGATTAACATCGCTCTCGATCGGTGCAAACGATTATCACATCAGAGCCTTGGGCCGCAATCAATTTCTCGTAATCGATAGTGGAAAAATGTTCCACACTATGTTCGGTTTCGACGTTGGAAATTTTTGTTAAGGAGAAACCGCGGAGCGACCGCGGGCGCGCGTGATTGTGATCAGCTATTCTGAGTCGCGAATCGGACAGCAGAGAAAATTATGTTGCATATAGAAGTTTAGCGTCACGTGCGACGACGACAACGACGTTTCTTCGAGTCGAGAGTCTGCGTATAGCGAATACAGAGGCACGAGACGACGTACCTTTTGCTTTCCTTGATACTGAAGTGTAATATTACTAACAGACCGAAATGAAGAGTCGCGATTTTCGACGAGAGATATTTGGGGATTGACTGGTCCAACTCTCTCTTTCTCTCTCCACTGCTCTCCTTCTCGCACTCGTTCGTTTGCTGCTTGCGGTCTTTGTGGCAAAGATACACATCGAATGAAAGTGCCAGTCGTCGAAGCGACTGCTTCGGGAGATCTACTGCTCGTGACTTTCTTTCATTTCGTTCCAACCAATCATGATATAACGAAAATTTAATCGAAATTAAATAAAAACGCAATCATTAAATTTAAACGGAAAAAAATTAACTTCTCGCTAACCGGACGTCGGAGCTTTACAAAAGCTTATTAATAATTTATTCATAATACGTGTGAAGTGTGAAAATTGTCCCGTAAAGTGCAGCTCTTAGCGAACTTTCATTCTTCATTTAATTACCTAGCGAGATCCGGAATTGATTGCGTCGATGATTTTTTCAGTAGTGGCTAAAAAATATAATAAGAATCGTCAATTATTGTTAATACTACTAATTTGTTTCATTTCAATCGACTCGATCGCCCGAGACGTTTCCTATCTGTCGAAGCATTAGTGATGAGCCTGAACTTTGCATCGACGCAATGACACGAAATGAAAAAAGAAAAAAAAATGATTTGTTCCTTTTTTCGAATTTTTTTCTCTCAATTTGCCTCTTGCCTTTTTTGGACCTCGTGAATGGATCCGTGGAATAAAAAAATGACAAATCATTTGAAATTTTTTTTTTTTTTTCAGTTTCATGCCATTGAGTCGATGCAAACGTCAGACTCATCGTTAGTGCGCATAGTTGAAATGTCTTTATCAGTGGATCGACGCGTTTGCAGGATTAATGCTCTCGAGGCTTATTGTTGTTTTGATATGGAAAAATCATTTTTTCCTTCGTAGAGTAATCGACTGATCGTAATAAAATTTTTTATTATACAAGTCGCAAAGACTTTATCAGTGTACGCAGTGGACGCTTCTCTTTCAAACCGTCAACTTGATGTAATCGTATCTTCAACGACTTAGGGCTTATCTTTTCGAGTTTTACTACGTTTATCCTACTTTTTTTCTTCACACCGTCTACATGTCTTGCTCAGAACGAAATCAACGTGGACGCATGTACAAGGAAGTGCACTCTCGAAACCGAAATCCGCTCCAACGGATCGCGAGATGATCCGATAAAATTCTCCTCGTTTCTTTCACATTCCATTTCCTGCTGGCAAAAGTTTTTATTTTTTTCCAATGCAATCAAGTTTTTTCCCTCAAAACTCGCTTCGTTCCCGATTAGATTGGAAAATCTTTTTCGAATCTCAGTCCAAGTCTCTCTCATTGTCGCCATTGTTTCCTGAAGGACGAATCAACGAAAAGAAATAATACTTATTCCAACAAATCCCAAACGAAGACCGAGCCATTCTCATATAAAATGCATTTCGCATGCTCGTTCGACCACATATTTCTGTTTCGATGCAATCTCTCGCCCCCTATCAACCTTTTCGCGATACATTCTTCTCGATATTTTCGTACACAAAGGACACACCCACACAAATGTTCCACTGACTGAGAGAAATAACCGGTTCTCCTCTTAAGGGCCTTTGCGACTCTTGATCGAGCTGCATCTTTCCACACGAATGCACTCCCATTTATATATATATATATGTTCGTTTACATATATTCACATGTAGGAGGCTGCACCGTTACAGACAAATTTTCTACGATGTGTGTTACTTGCACACACCACCTGTTGACCCATTTTTTATAACAATCCGCCACCCAACCGGTCGCTGAAATCCCCGACGAGATCATCAGCTTTAATGCTTTTCATAAATTTATTTCCGGCCATCGCTGCATTTTTACTACGACAGTTGTTATTGCGCTGGAAATCAGAAAGAAAGGGACGCCCAGGTACAGGGAATTGCATCCCAGGACCTCGTAGAAAAACGAGGTCCTGGGATGCAATTCCCATATAAAATATCTTCGTTTTTAAATCGTCCAGATTCATCTTGCGGTCTGATTTTTCGTGTCGA
Source organism: Campopleginae sp. 14b (assembly GCA_030522525.1). Lineage (NCBI taxonomy): Eukaryota > Metazoa > Arthropoda > Insecta > Hymenoptera > Ichneumonidae > Campopleginae sp. 14b. The sequence goes on from JAPYYS010000019.1 coordinate 35,985, forward strand.
AGCAAATGTGACATTTCAGCGAAGAGTGTGTCTGACTCGAATACTTTCTGAAGCGATATTCATCCGGAACGACAAGATTTTCCGACACTTGTGGTTTCCTCAAATTTCAATTGCGAAAATTCTCGATAATTAATGTTACGTGCGATAAATATTTTGTAATTACGAGAAATGTTTCACGTGAGATAAATTTACAGAAAAAAAATGCGCCCCGATCTACTGTTGGAATTCTCTCGAGCTATAAAGTGTATTCGATCGTTCAATAACCATCGAAGATATGTTTAGTGTCGGTTCAAATACTTCGCTCCGGCTCCCCGATGGCAAAATCATCGTTTATCTCGGTGGTCACATTGTGAAGGTGAATTTTCTGCGTGCGTCAAATCCGCTACTTATTAACATTTTTTTTTTTTCGCTATTGGAAAATCTGACGTTTCCCTCGACAGATCCGAGTGCCAGAAAAAAAGAAATGTTTGCTTTCAATTAGCAATTTTTTAAGCATACTCGTTCTACTCGACGGAATCGTGTAGGAATGATCCTCGTCGCGTTTTAACTTGAAAAATTCAATCGTTATATTCCACGATGATGAAAATGAGACTAATGCATTTTTCCTCGTTAATTTCTCCGTTAATAAGGAACTTTGATGCACTCCCCGTTGCACTGTCGCTTAAACAATTGGCCTTAATTGGAGCTCAATTACGACAACACCATCGCTCCAGATTAATCAATAGCAATATGATTTTATTTTCCAACGTGAAACGCCACAAACGCATTAATAAATACGAAACAAAACGGTAAACAAAAACAAAAAAAATAGTACAAAACAATTAGCAAAGTAGCTCCAAAGTTGGCAGTAAAAAATCGATCAAGACTCCGGAATCATGAAAATCGAAAAAGTTATCATTTTAATTGAAACGCCGATGTCAAAATTCCGAAATTCGATAGTAAAGAAGAATCAAAGTGAAATGTATGCTTTTAATTTTACAGGAACTCGGATCTCAACCGTTACCGACGATCGTGACCGAGGATGTTGACCATACGGGGCAGAATGCCCAGGAGCAAGGTCACAGGCCAAGAGCCGGTAAGTTCTTTATTCTAATAACGAATCATAATATTTTCATGATGTTGAAGTTTGCATCGTTGGAATGAAACAGGATTTATTAATTTCTCCAAGTTGTTCGGGAAGAGAACCATAAATGAAACTGCAGTGTCGGTCCATGACAATTTTTGAAAATGAGAAATTTGATGTCGAAGAAATATTGAGACGATTCCAAAAATATTAAAAAATGGTGGATGGATAATATATTTTTCGTTCGACTCTACTAATGCAAACTTTAATGTCGTATATTTTCTTCATAGTTCAATTTTTTTTCATGATTGAAACTCAGAATGGAATTGGCTGACGAAAAAAATATTTTTACATCGATTGTGATGGCGTCGAGAGAAATTATGTAAATGAATTAACGCAAGAGATGCGTTTTAATATTTTAGATAAAAATTCCTGTTCAGACCTCTTTAGAGAATTTTATTCGTCAACTCTTTGCAGTGAAGATTTTGTTTTTCTTACGTGCTACTCACCGAAGCGTGGTTTCAGAAAATGGCTCAAAAAAGTGAAAAGATTGGAAAAAAAAACATTGAACGATATTTAAAAAAAATGCTTTTCTATTTGAACAGGTACTTGGGGTTCCCACTCGAAAACTATTAGAAAACCAACATCAGGCAGTGCCCCAGGCTCGGGGAAAACTACACCTGTGCCTCAACAACTGGAAGCAGCCTCGAGCTCGTCGGGCTCGAGTAAAGGACGAGGGAAGGCTTCGGGTACTCGTTCAGGCTCGAACAGCCGTAGCAATAGCAGAAGCAGTAGCGCCGAAAGACGCAGAAGTGGAGACGAAACTGCCAGTCCAACCAGAAAAACGGTCCTTTTCGATGCTTTCAGGCCTAGAAGCAAATCAGATGCTAGCAAAGCCAGAAAACCCAGTATTATTGCGAATATGAAAAACGCGGTGCAGGTAATTTTTTCTATACTATCCGAAAAACCAAAAAAAAAAACTTTCTTTCTCATTTGTAGAAAAATATTCAAATCCTTTGGTCGAATCATTTTCGACGGAATGAATCGAACAATTGTGAATGAAAAAGGCCTCAAAAATACCATCACCAGAATCTCGAGGATCTTTTCTCCGCGAGAGACGAAATAGTCGAGACAACATTGAGTTTGTTTGGGTTTGAAAACGAAAAATGTTCAATCCATTCATCATTAAAATTTTTTTTTTTAAAGCGACTCAATATTTTTTTGACAATCGATTTTTCATTCGGAAAAATTCGCGTAGACCGACATTGCAGTTTTCTTTTTACTCTGTTTTCCAAAGAACAGAACAAATTTATTAATTCCGTTGCATTACAACGATGAAAACTTCAAACGAGCCCGAAGTTTGCATCGACGCAATGCCACGAAATGGAAAAAGTGAAAAGGATTCGTTACTTTTTATTTCTTCATTTGCCTCGTGACTTTTTTGGATCTCACAAGTGAATTCGTAAAATAAAAAAGTGCCGAATCATTTTTTTTTTCTCATTTCGTGGCATTGCGTCGATGCAAACTTCGGGCTCAAAACTTCAATATCATGTAGTCGAAATAATGGAAGAATTGCACACTCAAAACACTTTGTTTTTGTTTTACGTACAGCAATCTCTGCATCGTGGCAGCCACGGAAGTTCGACCTCGGACGTTCACACAGAAAAAGATCATCACAAAGAGCACAGAGACAGCAAAGACCCGAGTGGACGTCCGAGGGCTGGCTCCGAGAGCAGCAGAAACCCAGTGAGCAAAGTGATGGATCTTATTAGACATCGGAGTCACAGTTCCATCAATACCGAGGAGAAACGTAAAGCTGTGAGTAGACAAACTATCGATGCTGCTGCTTTTTATTGAAAAGTGTAAACAGCAGCAAAAAAGCCGTGGTCACTAATCTTAAGTCGATCTATCAGGCGATCGAGGTTGCGAGATAAATAACCGAAAATCATAAACACGAGATAGCTGCAAATTTTGAGCCTAACATTTATCCACGACGTTCGTCCAATCATCATGGAAGCTCGAACGGTATTGGAAAATTTAACTTCCGAAAATTTGAGGTGGGTCAGTATGACCGATTGTCGAGCCACTTTATCTGTTGCTCGAGGGCTATTGTTCCTGCTGAAAATTCACTGTCCTCAGAGACGCTGGAAATAGTGCAGCGACAATGGAAATAAAACTTTCCTCTCTGATGCACAAGCCACCACTGATGGCTTTTATTTTTCTACAAACTTTGGGTCGCAAGATTTTTTCAATCACGTCAATGATCGCCTTGACACAGGGAAAAAATAGAGAACGAAACCGAAAATGCTTCTGGACAGAATCGCCGACGAGGGAATGCGATTGATTATTTTTTTTTTCATTACGTTCCAACGGTGGATAGAGCTCAGTGACATAAAACGAGCTTCTGCAGGCATTTTTCATCCGGCTGGTTCGACTGCAACTGATTTCCGGGTCTCTGCATGGAAAAACATTGTTTTTTATAGTTTCAATGATATTTATGACTCTCAGTTGGTAGCTGGAAAAATTGCCACGCTAAAAGTGGTCTCGACGTGGAAATTCATTAAAGAATATTCCTCGCACTCCATCCATTCGTATTCCGATCGAAACGGTCTTAACAGCGTCGATAAGTTATCAGCCTCCACTAAGTAACTCAGAGTTTCCACTCTCTGCGAACGTTCGACCTTATCGACATTTTTCTACTCAATCGCGGTCGGTACAGAAAATATCGTCCAACCACTGCTCCAAAATAATGATTTTTCTGAGGAATCGCAATTGTATAACTTGGCATCGACAATAACGAGAGAAAGTTCTTTTCTGCCGAGTCAATTGCACCTCGAAGGACGGCTTAGAGGATGCGCTAAGAGTCTTAGGATTGGAGGGGTAACGAATTTCTTTGGAAATAGAAAATAGACATTTCGTACGGCTCGTTGAAGTGCAACGAAAAATATTTTATCCAATCACCTTTTTTTTTATTTTTGAAAGCTTTTCAATAATTCGTTGTCATTTCATTTTTCATTCGCAAAAATTGTCGTGAACCGACACAGCAGTTTTATTTTTGCCTCTATTATCAAAAAAATAGAATTGATTAATTAATTCCGGGGCAATCAACCGATGCAACGATTTGAATAGCAACGAAAACCATTGCAGAGGACATTTTTGTTTTTCCATTCATATTGGAGACACTTTTGGATCGAACCTAATAACGAAAAAAAAAGAATCAAAGATAAAATGATTCAAAGGTCTCACGACTCTGTAAATGAGAATGACAGTGTGAGCAGGCATCACGTTCGACTTCTCGCTGTCGTCCATGACGTTACAATCCCACTTGGGGTGGAGTTCTTGTGGCGAAAAAAAAAAAATGAAAGAAAGTCGACTCAGCAGATAATACGCGCCGATGTTCGCACAGGAGCTTCCGAACAATAGATTTGGAACAAAGAATTTTCTCTGAGCATCCCGCTCACCCTCTGAGACACATTAGCAGTATTTCCTTCATTTGCTTCTCCATCCAGCCTTCGCTCGATGTCTGAAATATAAAAGTTAAACATCAAGATGAAACGGACGTGACAAGGGTATTCAGAGGCAGAGATTCTTTTCGATTTCGTAGTGGACAATAATTTTGGGAAAAATAAAGGATTATTTGGGAATCACGATCCATGGAATTTTTCCATTGGAAAATTCAAACTTTACATTTTAATTGATCGATTTTATTATCGATATGGTTTGTTTTTTTTTCGGGCATGAAATCACAAATTAGCATTTCACGTGGTGACTTTGAAGGTTGATATTTGTAGGCATTCGTAAGGAAAATTCTTAAGACCTTCAGTTGAAAATTTCGAGCAGGTAATATCTTGTTTGTAAATAATTCAACGAGCTTCGTTCATATCTGCGTAAGTTTATTTTAAGAATGTCGGAAATTTGCTCGCCTTATCAATAACAGAAAGAAACACTTCGTGATAAAATTTGTCATACGAAAGAAGGACTATGAGTCTGCTAAGTTTCATTGTCTACTTTCTTGGGTGTAAAAGTGTTCAACGTTAGACGGACTTTTCACATATCTCTTGCAATGGTATCCTGTACTGTTTATAGGTCGATTCACGATAGATAACGAGCCGGTTTGTCTCACGTTTGTTTGTATAATTACTCTCAAGCTTTAGTTAACCCAATAAAGAAAAGAGTAGGAAATCGAAAAGTGAAGCCAATCTGACGAAAACGTACCGAACAAAATGTGGGAATTTGAACAAACAAAAAAAATATCGGGAGCAGAAAAAAAAGATGCAAAATGTGCAAAAAAAATGAAATTTTTGTGCATAAATGGAAAAATGTATTACTTATCTAATTAATAATCTATAAAAATGATGAATTATTAGTTTTTTAAAAACGAATGATTTTTTTTTTCAACTGAGAAAAAAGATCAATTGTCCGGGTAGTTCGATTTCAAAATTCGATTATTCCGGAATTTTTCGTATTAATTCATTGAAACGATAATAATTAAGAATAATCTGTAAGTAATTAAAATTCTAAACGAGCAAAAATGAATATCGAAGAATGATGACAATTTTATGGAATTTAAAACTTTCGAGACGTTTAAAAAAAATATAACTCCTAGTTTCACAAATGTAGATGCTATACGATAAAGAGGAGAGAAAAAAAGACGAGCTCCAAACATTTTTTATTCTGCAAATATGATGTCTCGTTTAGTGCAAATATACGAAAGCTTTAATGTGCGCCGAGACGTTACAATGGCACGCTATAATATCGCGTTACGACATAACCCCAACGCCCTCCCTCTTCCCCCTCTGCCATGATCTCGTACTTACGATCTACAATGCTTTTGCTTCAACGCTTTCCTCTACGTCTTTGAAGTCGTTCGCAAAAAAATATTTTCACAATATCCATCGATACGAACATCATTTTACAAAAATTCATGCAATACTTTCGGAAATTATTTTTCATATCGTCATGTCTCGGAATACATTTTAACTGGACGTGAAAAAATGATTGAAAAATCATTATATAAGCCTTGGATTTCCTCAGTCGAGTGCACAAAACTCATAATCCAGTTTTAATAAGTTTTCTTTTTCTTATTTTTCTCTTTTGAATCGGCCTATATGCATAATTTAGTAAACATTTGTGCCGTTCATATACACGTGTGTTATTCTCTCTCGGCATCGATACATATACGTAATGTTTAACGAGAAGTGCCGGGTGGGAGCCAAGCACGCGGTTCTTCTTGTGACACACGTTTTTCCCTGCTCAGTTACTCCGTGTACCCCTTCGCGAATAGATCTACACTTTTTATACCTATCTCACCTACGTGTATACTTAAACACCAATAAATATGTATCTAAAGTTCAAATGTTGAAAAAAACGTAACTCTAAATATCACGATTTAATATGCATTTAATATTGCAACATAACTCGATCGTTGGATTCCTGGAAATTCATTTAACCATTAACTTAAATATTTAATGAGCTAATTTATCGTTTAATTTTTAATAACAAAGTTTAACCGCGACTGCAAACAGTGTATAACATTTTCATTAATTCGACGTAATGTGTGAGCCCCCATATAGTTTGACCTACTTAACAAAAAATTAGTTAGCCCTGCGGTAAGAAATACGATTGAGTTTTCCTCCTGGAGCACTCCGAACTAATTTTCTGAATGCCATTTTTGGGAGAACGAGATTTTCCAAATTATTTTTATGAATTCGTCAAAATCGCTGTAACGTTCTTTTTCTTTCGAATTTTGAACCTCCTGCCTCCGCTTTTTTTCTTCCATCTTGAATGAGCTTCAATTTTGTAACGACAGTTTTTTTTATTTATATGAACTTTTAATCACTTTCGGGTTTTTCCTTTTAGACGCGAGAGACACGTTACGCTTTGTTGGTTATTCCGCGTGAACCGGACATCACCGGTTCAATGATTTTCTTCGTAAAATCCAACCGGACATGTATTTTGAGGAGAAATTATCGCAGCATCAGGGAAAAATTGACGCTTGTTGTTTTTGTCATGAAAATTTGTTACCAATCTTCTCGTCATTTGTTGTTTTTTTTTTGGCTTCGTAGAGAATTCGATGGACACTGTTTCACGATCGGTTTTTTCTCGATCAATCTGATAATCATCGACCAATGATGTTTTCTTTCTCAATGGAAAATTTCTCGGATCTAGCTCGGTCCAGCAATCCTTGTTTAATAACGTAATCGGAGTAATTGACGTTCGAAAAACGACCTTGCCATGCGAGTCTTTTCTTCTGCAGTGATCTCTTGTTCTCGTGGATTGAATTTTTAGCTCGGATCTTCTCGCAGGTCGTAAGTTTCATGTAACTTAATTCTCAGTCCCATTCTATGTACTCGGAAATATATACAAAGAGGCACACACATATACTTGTGAATTCGTGACTCCGGGACGATCTGTACATACATGTATGACTTTGTCTATATATTCGAGTACGAAGTAGCAGAGTGATCGTTTGTGTCCACTATAAATGTGTTAATAAGAACGTTATTTTCGCTTCTGTATTTTTTAAATTAGGGTACATCCTACTTTTTTTTATTCAAGCTCAAAGTTTTATTTTTGGCTGGCTATATCGGTTCTCACATCAAAACGATCGCGACACAGGAGGAAAAACATTCGGCTGTTCGATCAAAAAGTATCGTTGTCAATACTTTCGAGACTTTGTTGTTACGATTTTTTCTCAGAGGAATTTCAATTAGCGAGATTACCATTATTCAGAGGATTCATTGAATAATTCGCAGTCACATAATTGAATAGTGAATCGTGGTAGTTGAAGCAATTACTCTCGTTCCTGGATAATCTGTTTTTTTTTTCTCTTTTCAAAACGTGACGTAGAGCGAGTGGGTGATGTTAAATTAATCTGTAAATTCGTTATCGCCGTTTGTTCGTCGTTTTGGAAAACGGGCCAAAGGTTTCACGAGAAAAAAAATATAATGCTGTTTGAAAGAATTTTTTTTCACGTTCGAAACTCAAACCAGACTTTCGTTCAGCCAATACTCTATCTACGTAAAAAAAATTGATGGCGTGGTTCACAGACAGCTCGGTTTCGGGTAGAATCGCTCATGGAGATCTCAGAAATGTTTACTCGTCTCCAGACCTCTTGTGACACTTCTCTGCCAGAAACGAATATCCTCAATTCGTTTATATCTTAATGTTCCTCAATTTAATGGATTGTCGTCATACAAGGCCACCGAAAATCCATAGAGAACTCGTTAAATAATACACACTTTCGTTTAAACACATGCTACCAACCAACGTTTTCCTGTTTGTGCCTTGGAATCATCATAACTCGACAACAACTTGGAAAATTCTTATTTAATACTCGTTGTCCTCGTGGCTTTGCCCGCAATAAGGAATATCGTCGTTCACACACCAGTCTCGTCACACTCACGCTCGAAAGTAAACTCATTCTATTCTATTTTTTGAATCCCACGCTTAATCGTTGCAGAAATTTTTAGTAAAAAGTATAAAAAACAAATAATTGTGAAATTTTTTGATCGAGACCGACAAAACCCTCCACTGACGATTTTTATCTTGAATGATTGAGCTGAAAGGTGCTCAAGTAGAAACGAGTTTATTTAGCAAATACCTCAAATTTTTATTCTGAATGATTTATAGAATTTTCACAAATTCTCTTAACAAATTGTTTTTTTCTTTTTAATATAAGAATTTCGTCATTTTTATACAATTTACAAAAATGGGTTCAAGGTTGGAGTGTTTTCGAAATTCTTACGAGCTTAACCATTTTGACTCAGTCCATTATTTGGTTGGGTGGCCGCTGAGCTATGCAGAGACTCACGTATCGATCTCTTAGTACCTGCAGGCTTCTGGGGAGATTTAAAATAATATTCCCATTGATGTTCGTTACTTGCATTTCCACAATTTTTAGAAAATCATTGTGCCAACCGGTTGTCCTGAATCGACGAGTATTTCATTTGCACTGATTTCTTCTAAATTATTTCCATCTCCATCAGTCACTTGAACATTTAAAAACACTATTGCCCGAATTACATCGATTGTTTCATTTTTCTGTACTTCGACCATGAACAGTTCTTATTTTCACCATCGTCGAGTTTTTGAAACAAAAAGAGGTTCATCTCTGGTGAGGCGTCACGTATATATCCCGAGCAAAAAGTTGTTCAGGATTGGAGTTTGATATTTCGTGATGTGCCATCAATTAAAGAAAAAAAAAACATCGTTTTAGTAAAGCAACTCCGATCGTTGCCTCGAATGAAAATGCAAACGTGTCCGATTTCGTGTTTTTGTTTTACCTCGTAAATATATTCATTTTTCTACATTATATGAGCGAATTTTTAGTCTCAGATCCGTCCGGACAAATGGGACAATTTCTCAAACTGTTAAATGTTTCTGTCAGCAAGCAAAAACCACAAAAACTGCAAAAAAAAATCGTGCCTCGAATCTCAATCGAATTGGCAATTCCATTGACCGATGATTGAATGCCTTCATTAATAATTGAGCAATTAAATAACATCGAGTGAGCATCAATCAAATTGTGCTCCAGATTTTCCCCGATCATTTATGCCTTGACTGTAAATTTTGGGAGATCAGTCTTTTCGTTAGTGTCGAGTTTCCTCGTAGGTCGGCCTTGAAATTAATAATCTGAACAATATCCAGCCGATGTTATTCACATTTTTTTTAAAAAACAACATTTTTACAACATATGGAATGTCTGTTAATATTCATAAAGGAACACAACAACATGATAATTAATGAAAAATCGTAGAATGATAAGCAGGAATCGTGGAATTATTGCCAAGTAACAAAAACATTGATTCGGACGATACTTTTAAGACGTTTCAGGCGTTCCAATTGGTTCAATTTGAAAGCACGACTCGTCCATTTTTTCAAATAAGTTTATAACGTTATGAAATTTTCGGAATTCATTAACAACGATTGTTTTTTTTTCAAATGAGCTGAAACTTGTCTCGATGCCTAAGTTTTCCCTACTTGAAAAGACATGATAGAATAAATCCTGTTTATGGGACGTCTGGGCGTGCGTAAGCCCTTAAAGTAGAAACGAGTGATCCCATTTGTTCGAGTGGGTGTGAGGTTCTATATTTAATCTGCCGATTATGTAAAACAGCGAAGTTAGGATGATGCGAGTTGGACAGGTCCTGCTAAAAGTTTTACACCTCAAGGTTGGACCTTCGAATGGTGAAATTTTGTGTGTTCTGTTTCGGGGATAAATAATGTCGTGATTTTTTTTTTTTCAAAATCGTTGGTCGCTCTGAAATCTACAGAATCTCTACTTTTGGATGGCACTGTCATTTTGCCTTCAGATAATCTAATCGTCAAATCCCTTAATCTCGTATCATCCGAACGAATTGTATATAAAAGCGAGCTTTTGGTTTATGGACCTTTATCAATGTCGTATTTTGATCTCCTTTTCTCGTCACGTGGATTCCTCGAAGTATACGCGTCATGATGTCTCCGGTAAACACGATCTCTTTGTCGACTCACCTTGTCAATGCGCGATCGTACGATGTCACCTACGGGTTATCCGACAATGCCACATTTGCAATTGAAATTTATTGCCCCGAGCAGTTTCTTTACCCGGCAACCAAAAACTTTCCTTCGCCTGCAACCGAACAAGCCCTTCATGCTTTTCAAATAATAACATTTCTTCACGCTGCTATCAAGTCATAAAAAAAAAAGTTGTGCAGTCGAAAAAAAAACCGAAAATTGTCATTAAAATATCTTCATCTCGATTTGCTTTATTTAATTTCCTACGAACCGATCTGACACTAAAAGTCTATTATTTTTAATAGACTGATTTTAATCAATTTTAATAATTTCTAACAATTTTTAATAATTTCAATAGTTTTTAATAATCTCATAAATTTTTAATAGTTCTAATAATTTTTGATAATTTCAATAATTTCACAATTTCAATAATAAATTACTTAAATTTTTTCTATTAATTTCCAGCCTAATTTATATGTTGATCCTATTATATTGACTCTTTAAGGAGAATGGCAAAAATGCACTGACAGGGTTTTTCTTTTAATTATCGAATCATGTCGAAAATATGAAATTTCGAAAATTGGAGCTAATCTCTCTCGCACTCACAGTAACGAGATAGCGAAATAAATGTCGAATGTACCGTATTCCGTGAGATATTCACAAGCTTTTATATTGAAACGATTCCTCCATCTGTTGTAAGGAAATACATGTGTCACGAGTACGCAGGGATCAGTCAGTTTTACGATGAGATACGTGGCAGTCCGAATAAAAAAGATAAACGAAGGCCAATCGTAGCAGTTTATTGACAATTATTTTGCTACGATCGCGGATGCAAGCTCGATCGATCCTACTTGGTCAGATTGTTTTTCATGAATCTTGAAACATTTCTCTATGTTTTCCCCATACAATCATTCGATGAGAAATCTTTCAAGCGATTCGTGACGCTGAAGTTTTCAAAACGTTGAGATCGAAAAATATTTTCCATTGATTTTCGTTCAACTTATGAAATCACGGCGATTTTCGTGTCGATTTCGCTTTCGAGTGGCAAGAGGAAATCTTTTCATCAACCTGGCAATGATTCATCATCTGAATGATTAACTTTGCCGTAGACAAAACACGATTTCGTTGCATTTCAACGATGCAAACTTCAACGTCATAGAGTTCCCTTGAAAGTGGATTGGAACGCGAGCTTCCTCCACCCAAAGGGTTACAAAAATAGAGGTCATAGTGTACGAGGCCGAAAAATGCTGGATGATGTTTCGTTTTTATTCATTAGCCACCTACTAGGACTCGAAGTCGATGAATCGTTGTGTACGCGATGCAGAGAGCATCCCGATTAAGATTCTAACGATAAGAACAAAAACAAGTCTGAGGTCTGCAAGCTCTGGGCTTTCCGCACACACATGTGTGCGTCGCCGACACTTCTTTTGTCTCTTCTCGTCAAAACTCAACAACGATGCGAGAAGAGTCATTATAAAATGATAATTCTTGTATGTCTTTGCAGCGCACCTGTCGTGCGTGGAATTGACGTAATCCAGTAATTAGTTCGAACCAGCGAGTGGTGTCACTTACAGTTGCAATTACAGTTGCAATTTCTTGAATTACGACTTTCATTCATTTCAGCGGTTTTGCGACGTTACTCCGAAATTTTGTTCATGATTCACATCGAAAAATCTCCCCTTTTTTGTAAAAAAAATTATGAGATTTTTTGTTTTTAACTAAAAATTTTCATGGAACGTCAGGAAATGCGAAAAAAATGATTTTTCTGGCAATTTAGAAGTTTGCATTTCCAAAGTTTTTGATCGGAATGGACCGTGAAGCCAATCCCTCGTGTTAATTTTGCGCTATCTTCCTAGCCTACTAGATCGAGTCATAGATTTCTTTGACGACACGATCCCTCACAATGCGAAACGTTTGGATTTATCGGGACGTATTTACCGATCGAGGTTATGCGTGGAACTTGGGCTCGATGACGATTAATTACCACAGCGTGCGCAATTAATTCTTAGTGCACATGCGCCACCTGCTCCTTCTTTTATACCGTCTCTTTGCAAGTGCACATATTTGGATAAGGAGATTGTTCACCAATGCCGGTCGCTTGTTTATTCAGAGCGATAACCGCCCTAATCAAATTACAAATATTTTCACTAGCGACCCGTGGCAATGTTATGAAAAATATCTTTGCCGCTCGATTGTCTCGCGATCGCTACTCTAATGGAGACGATAATCTCAAACCGAGTCCAATTTCGCACTACACTTGACCCCGGAAACTCATGTGGTCTCACGAATATAATGTCCGTCTATATATCTGTACGATGACTCGGTCAAGAGAATTTTTTATCCAACGTTTTCGACATTTCTACCGTTTAGTTTATTTTGTTACATTCGAGAATAAATCGCGAAACGATGTTCGCATCGTTGAAATGCAACGAATCGGATTTTTTTTTTCAACGGAGTTCGAAATTTTCGGAAAATATATGTGATAAATCGTGAAGCAGACTTTTTTGCCATTCGAGAGCGGAATTTAATTTTTTTAAATGGAAAAAAAACGATTAATTATTCGAACGATGATTGCAAAATAAATTTCGCGTTTCTTTTTCTTCCAATGATGCAAACTTCAGAATCGTAATCTCGAAGGATTTCAATGGCCATGTAATTTCGCAATCATTCCATTTTTTTTAACGTGTTTCCAAGTTAATCCTCCAGTCAGAATGGACCTTCGCATTGTATTACGTTACGTACAACCCCATCTGAAAATTCAAACGTATCAAAACTTTCGAGCAATCCCATTACCTTTTTTTTCAACGTGCAGTCTTCCTTGTATGTGGTGAAACGCCATGCAGGACCCTCGGTATTTCGCATCGTGAAACCAAAAAAAAAAATTAAAAAATTGGAGCCTCTTCTCCTTTGCCAAGAATTTCATATAATGTGTGAGTCACTTTTGTGGACTCGCGAAATAGTGAGCCTAACTTTGTCAAAGTCCGGAACGCGTGATAAGACACTAACCTATGCTTTTGAAATACTCAGTATTATGCTTTTCCAAGCTTTGACGACCCCGAATACTCACGGAGTCGTCACTCGCTCGTTCGAGACCTTCTAGGTTTAGAATTCGGTTCACAATTTTTTTTCGACGTGGAAAAACGTCAATTTTATGAATCGACAACGTCACTGTCTTTCCCATCGAATATAACAATTTCGTAATCGTTTATCAACTATATTTTATCAACCCGAGACAATTTCGATAACTTCTTGATGCTTATTAGGAAGGAAATGTTTAACAAATGAACTTATGGATCAGGGCTCATTACACGGCGTTGCAGTCACCTCAGCAGACATATAGGACCTTCCATTCGAAGCCTGCAAAATTTTGGCTCATGCTATTTAATCCATCACTTCGTAGCACCCACGTTTAGATTTTCGAAAATTGTGTTATGTCGAGAAAGTTTTATTCTTCGTTCGATAGCCCGTTAATCGAAATTTCATGATTAATTATGAATACAATCATGATCGATCACCGAAGATCGAAATGAAATTGAAAAGAATTCGAGATGAAATGTCAGGAAAAGTAATTTATTTTTTTTTTCGTGGGATTAGAAAATCTTCCTAAAATTAAAAATTCCTGAATCAATAAGGTAAAGGATTGTGAAGTAATTAGATAATTTTTCACATTTTCTTGAGGTTGATTCCAATCCATTTAACGAGGAATGCCCGATGTGGTTAATTTTCGTGTGCATAATGGATCAAAAAGATAGCAGAAAGATCATAAATACATGCTCGAATATGTGTCAACTAGAGGACACAGTATTTGTAACTACAATCGTTCGATGTTTGTCGAGCTCGGAATATCCTGGTTGTCAATATTGACTACTCGACGGTGGTGCTTTCGTTTTCACGACGTAAATATATGCTTCAATGATAGAACCTCCTGCCTCTTGAGATTCTTAATTCCAACGTTTTTTTCGGCGAAATGCAAACTTTAATGATTCAATCCAATTGAATCTTTTTTTTTTGGTCTATGCCAATATACTTTCTTGCCACACGAGAAAACTACGACGTCGTGAGACGCCAAGGTCGCAAAACGACGTTGATGTGCTTTTATTTTCGAGTTCATTTTATTTAGCACTCGAAAAAATAGAAATGTATCCCTTTCTAGGTTTTTTTTCAATGACGATTTTGATGAATTACGGAACAAGATCTTTCAGCTTCGAAGTCACGAATGACCTTGGAAATTCCTCAAAAGCTCAAAACCTTCCGCGTATCGACAATCACCAACAGACTCGTTTGAAAAAAAAATAGGAAATAAAATAACCAACCGTACTGAATAAAACGAAAGAAAAATAAATAAAAAATCTTAACAAAAGTGTTTGGAACGTTCGTGAAAATTTTCATGTGCATGCGAGTGTGAATATCTGCGCGAAATGTCTTCGTACTTCCGGTGGATAAAGAGCGGAAAGAAAGATGAATATTTGGGAAATAAACCGAGAAGTCGATCGTTGGATTCCAAAAGCCTGGAATCCTCAGGAATTCGACTTATTTTACAAAACGTATATTTATTTTCATTCTTTTATTTTTTCCCATTATTTTTTTATTTACGTTTTGCGTTTTTTATTTTATTTTACTGATTATTTTGTATTTTTCGTGTTGCAGAGAGCAGTAGCCCAACAACAGGCTCAGATAGCAGCCCAAGGTTTGTCATTTATACCTTTTTATGCTTAGTTAAGGTATCCAAGGCACACGAATGCCTATCACGTAATAAACGTTGACTTCAAATCGTGTAAGGGTGGAACAGCTGCTTCAAACTAGTCGAATGTATATCAAGAGCTCGTGTCGGCTTAAACTTGGAAGAAAGTGATTTTTCGGAATTTATTTCCCATGTTGATTATAATTTCATTTTTTATTATTATCGACGCGTATTTTGTTAAACATATTTGAGAAATTATCATCATTTCCTCAAATTTTAATACCCTCAGGTAACGAAGTCTGAACGATGTTTTTGTGGAGGTTCTAAAAAATAAAATGCTCTGGCCGTGAACGCGGTTTTTCAACAGTGGCGCGTCCGAAATATTAAAAAATCAAGAGAATTGTCTACAAGGTTGCGAAATTATAATGAAAAAGTTTTCTATATCGAAATTATTCGATTAATATGTAATAGAAATCTTTTAGACTTTTTGATTTTCCATGAATCTGATTCGCGCAGTCGTGATCACTGTGAATTTTTCGAGTCTCTGCAAAAAATTTTGCTCTGTTACTTCAACGAATTTGAATACAGAAACGTTACGAAATACTCTCCACAATATGTTTCATTGATTACGTCACTAGTTATCGTGAAGATTATAGTTTTTTAATGAAAAAACGTTGTTTCACGGCGCATCGTCAATTTAACGAAATATTGTGTTAACTTTTGCACGTAAGCGTTGCTGAGAATTGGGCACTTGCTTGACTAGGGCGGAGCAGCTGTCTTACTCTTACTCGAGCCTCTAGTCTTTGGCATATTCTTTGTTTGCCTCCAACGAAAATTTGCCGATCGTATGAAATACGTAGGGTCGGCGTCGAGCGTAAAATCAGTCGAACCCTCATTAAGAACAAATCAGAACGAGAACGTAATTTCATTTGTTACTATATTATAGCGGAGTTGATTCGATTTGGAATCAATGCTTCAACGTTTTTGCTATGTATTGACATTTCGCGGCAACGATTGCTGAACACGTTTGTCATTTTCTCGGATTACAGGCGATGTTTCGTCTCTCTGTAATTGTCGAGCAAAATACTACGAAAACTTGATATACTTCAGAATTCTTATAGTATTGATCGATCTCAGCGAATAGTTCGATGACGTTGAATTGATTAGTAATTCACTAATCTTCGACATTTTATGCATTTTATCTAAAAAGAACACTTGGACGTATTGAGTTTATCGTGTATTATTTTACGTGACCCAATCGATCGAGTAATCACATGGCGTTGACATTGCCAGTGAAACTTTAGCGGTGAGCCGTCCGATGGCGCCGCAGGTTGAGTTCTGTAAGCGCTGTACCGGCTGCGAACGTGCTCCCGAAGGTTTCAAGCGCGGCATGTCGCGCATGCGTTCGGTGATGCTTGATATTTCGTGCAAAGTGCTCTCCGATACTCTTGCTGTGTTTACTTCGGCCTGTTACGTCTGTTTCTCCCTACCTTTGCACACGCTGTACTATAAAGACCGTATCTACTGGCTTCCTTAATTCCGAGCCCAAACGGGATATCCTTAAAAGTTTTTGCAGCAATTTCCCCGTTCGTGTGTTCGCCTTTTCACTCCCAACACCATATTCTACCAAATACAAAAGTATCAAAATAGTTGGTGCTTCGCCCACAGCAGCGTAGGAGCTCGCTACGCAATAAAAAAAAAATCACATAGCATCGATGTATTTGAACGAAGCGGTGCGTTTTACGGTCTCGTTGTCTTGTTTTTATGAAAGTTCTTCGTAATAGTATTACTTTTCTAATCTCGCCTAATTTTGGTTATAAATACGTCTCCAACTCGGACAAACCTGAGAAATTACGTAATAAAATCAAATGAATAAATGATCAAAACCAACGTTTAGGCCACTCCCGTGGTGACACCGTTCTAAAAACATTTCTCCAAAAATTCGACTCTCTTGCGGTCTTGCGTCTCGTCCCTTCCCTCGGAACCTCTGTATTTTTTTTTGTTCTTCAACGTGTCCACTTCCCGTCAGTTTCGCTGTTTTGCACTGGGCAACGAGGTGTGCTGCATTTCTTGAATTTGGAGTTTTGTTTTTTCACCCTCATAACCAACGATCATGATTCAACGGATCTTCGATGTTGTCCCTTCACCGTCCAAGGTGACTCATGTTTATCTCTGACTTGGTTTTAATCACGTCAATTAATTAACGATGGATTAACTTTTTTTTACGTCTGTTGAGCATTTTTTTCTATTTTTCGGAGCAACCAGTCGAGACAAAAATTGATCGTTATATTCCTGAATGTTAAAATGTAAGCGACTCTCGCTCGTGTGTAGTGGAACTTTCGTGTGTGACGACGGCGTCACCTCGGAGTAAACGTCGAGTACGGTTGCGCGCGATCTTTACGTGCCTGCATGCAGCCACGCTTCGACCGATCCGAGGGCGGCCTCAACCTCAACCGAAATCTCCCCAGTCGCCAGTTGTTCGTGGTACGTCCACGTGCGCACGTCTCTCGGGGGAACGAGCTTCAGTGGAGAATTTTAACTGAAGCGAAAAACCTTTGTGTGATCCAATAAATATATATCGAAAAATTTTATTCGTTAAAAAACACGAACTAACCAACAAAAAGACGATCTAAATTTTTAGCTCGAACGACAGTTTCGCGTGGGTCGTCGAACGAATAACAACACTGAGATTCAATCGACACAGTTTTTCCGAAAGAGATTAATCTTCGAACACAACGCTGCCAGATTAAACAATACAGAATAATTATTATATACATTGATATCATTTCACCGATAAATTAATGACGCATTAACACGAACCCCCTCAAATTTCACGAATATTAACCGTTCAACTACCGTTACTACTTACTGTCGTTGTTATTGTTACGGTCAGCGAATATCCGCAACATTTTTTATTGTTTTGGCACACGATGCTCGATAAGGCTCGATGGATGTTGTGTATGCACGGGAACCAGGACATTGAACGATTGTAATAGAACCTCGAAGACGTTCGATATCAGCATTGGACTCTTTTCTCTCTCACACCCATCTCGAAGACGAACACAATCAAGCCACCGACTGTCTCTCCTCGGATAGCCATGACGAAACATTGATATCGTTTTTTCACGTCTTTCGGCTGCATCCAATTATCGCGTTGTCATCACTCACGATAAACAATAATATCACCAAATAATTACCAAGAGTTTTTATATAAAAAGTTCTATAATGAAGGAGGAGAAAATGTCTCGTTGACGTGTGTTCCGGGCAGTGACAATGACAACGAAGTGAAAACAACGTGTGCTCGTATTGTCAACATAATACGACGATTTTGAGTATCGGACTCAATCGTTCCTCAAACAAAAGAAAAAATAATGCCATAGCGAGATCGAGTGCATTTTTTTTCTTTAATTTCTCGCGGAGTGAATTTCTAAATCGTAAATTTTCACATTGTGAACGTGCTTTGTGGCATTGAATAGAAAATTTGGAACTTATAATATTCGCTTTACAGAGCCAATTTGGACTCTTGTTGACATTCGTGCATATTGGTGAGGACTCCTCGACGTCGTACTATTACGATTCTTATTTATTCACTCGTTTTTGTTTTCACCACATCCTCAATTATTTTTATTACGTCGTTCTAATTGTTGATTCTTTTCACCAAATTGTTCATCGGTCCGTCGATGTTTCACTGCTGGATTTATTTGCTCTTAATTTTACTATCGGAAGGTTTTTGAACACATAGAGAAAAAATGGCGAACGAAGCGGTTTATCGTTCCTTCCGCGGTCATTCCTCGAATTCGACTAATCAAGGGCATTCGTAGATTAGATCGTTTTTTCACTTATTCTACAACTTTCATACAATTTTTCAAAAGTTCTCCAAAAAATTGACTGTCCAGCGTGTATGCGGTGTGATTCAAAAAATTCTGGCACTTTCGCACTTGTACAAAATTCCCATTTATCTATCATCTTCTCGGAAACAAAGAGCAACGTTACGAGGGAACGCGCCCCGTTTCTTGGAATCCTAGTGGTCGATCCTTGCGCTTCATTTCCCGTTTCTCCGTGTTTTTTTCAGAACTCAGACTCTTTTCGTTCTCAAATAGGACAGAAGAAAAATAGAAATTCAGGTCTGAGATGATTTCACGCGAATAATCGTTTGAGTTTTATTCGAAAGAAATATTCATTTTTAGAACATCAATTTTTCGTAGATCGCTTCAAATTTATTTCTAGTAAATGAAAATTAATGATTGTTGACATTGCGCCTCGGAGATGGTAGATTCTTGGAACGCGTTTACGCACACTGGAATTTTTTTGGTCGACAATTATTTCGAGGGAAATAAAAAATTTATTTATAAATCGTGGATCGAGAATTTCGATCGCCCCGGCGGAAAATGCTATTCTTTTTATCAATTTCTATTCCGAGCCCATTCGACCATCGAACGGACTCGTTCAACTTCGGAAACAATTTTCTATCCATCCCGATAACCCGTTGCATAATAAAATGAACTTTTCACACGAAACCGCGAGTTCGAGAAACTGTCCAGTTTCTACCGAAATTTGACTCGTTGAACCGTGGGTCATGGTTCATCGAGTTGCACCGAGTGTCCTTGAAGATACTCGTTTCGTGCAATTTGATCTTTATGCGCTCCCCTTAAGCGGCTCATGAGCTATAAAGCGCATGCGATTGAGAGAAAGAGATGGAAGAGAAAAATAACGATGACGTTCACACTCGGCGAGATAGACTCGTCGAGTCGACCCAATTCGACCAAGGTACTAGAAATATAATCCAGTGCAAAAAACTCATTCATCGCATTTCAACGAACGTACTAACTGAATCGACCAATAAATCGAAGAATAACCAAATCCTGCTATTCACATGTTGATCCTAAAACGAAAAATCGTATAAAAATGATATTCCCCCCTTTTTCGGAGTTTGAGGGAAATCGTATTGTTTGATAACCAAAAATTGGGATAATGGCAACGATAGACAACGAAATTTCGCAAGTGCAGGTAGGCCGATGGCCTCGAAGATAAGAAGTCACCCGAAAAATTGACTTGGACTTCATTTTTTTCTAACAATCGAAAGTATCCGAGCATTTTTCGGACAAAATTTCTGAAATTCTGATAATCTTTCCGAAAACATTTGAACCTCGTTCAGTTCTCTCAGAAAACTGAGGTCGTCGTTCGCTGCTTTTCGTCCATTCACTGGTCACCTCTACCTCTTCCCTCCAAGGTCACTGCCTACCTTTCAAACATTCTTGGAAATTTTACTAAATAGATAAAAAAAATTGGCAACTGCGTTGTAAAAAGAATTTTGAAAAAAAAAAAAAAAAAAAAAACATTTCGCGAATGTCTCGTTCAAGTTGCAAGGAAGGAAGCGTTGAGTGCAGTAGAATAATAGTTAATTCACGATGTTGAAGTTTGCATCGTTGGAGTGCATCGAAAAATATTTCATTCATTCACATTTTTCTTTTGTATTTTTGCAATCGCCTCAATATTTCTTTGACATTCAATTTTTCATTTGCAAAAATTGTCGTAGACTAATACTGGAGTTTTATTTTTTGCTCTGCTTCCGAAAAAATGTAGTTAATTATTGAATTTTGTTGCATTCCAACGATGCGAAATTCAGCATCATATTAATTCAATCTAGCAATTTAATCCAACGATCCTAGAAAATACGTCACGGCGACCTAGTTTTCTTTCAATTGTACAGCTTCGTCTATCTCTCCTATCGCCCGAGATTAGCTGCGCGATCAATGATTTTTTCATTATTTCCCAACTTTTCTTTACCACCCAGCCATTTTTTTTTGCATTTTTCAAAAATAACTTTCGGTTTAACAAGCTACCAAGATCGTGCTCGATGTGGTCAGATGTATTTTCCGAACAGATGCACGAGGTTTTTGTCCATGTGAACCGGTTTCTATGGCACTGCGTCTCGTACGTTTTCTTTACTCTCGACAGTCCACGCTATGTTTTTTTTCGTCGATCGCTGCCGTCAAAACCGAATAACGAGTTATTCCACTTTTTTCTTCAACCATTATCCATTTGGATTATTTCGGTGCCTCACAATCTTTGTCAATGTTTTCCTGATTTTGACTAATATTTTCGAATTTTAACTTTCCGGCAATTGCTCTTAAAAATATTCCTACGCGATGGATCAGTTGCTTGAGTTTGAGGAAAAAACCGAAAGACCGAAAAAGTTACGAGCATTTTTTTACACGTCGTGGCCCCAAGGCGCGCAATCTTTTTGAACTTTTTTTCATTCTCGACATTCGCGTGAAAAAAATACCCGAAGTCACGCGAGATTCATTATTTAATGGAAAAAGAAAAAAAAGATTCGAGATAAAATGCACATCGTAGGTTTTTCGACCTTAACATTTTTTTTTCACTATCCGCGATAACTTTTTTTTTCTTCGCGTTTATGTTACTCTATCATTCTACCTACCGAGTCTTATCGAAGTTTACGTCATATGCTTGTCAAAGTGCATTTTTTTTTCATTTTTTCGCCCAGCACGTTGGAAAAAAAGGCATTGTGGGGCTGCTACGTCGACTTTTTCATGGGATGTAAACAATATGTTGACGTGTGAGATCGTACTGCAGAATGCCGATTCGTCGGCTCGGAAAATCATTTTTACAATGATCGCAGAATTATTTTAAAACCATTATAAAATTAAAAAAATGAACTTTAAATTAAAATAAAATGAATTAAAAATAAAATGAATTAAATTACTTTATCTTAAATAAAATTGAATTAAAAAAATAAATTAAAAATATACAAATTACAATTAAATAAAAATTGAAAGTAAAAAAAAAGTTGAAAAAATTGTTAAAAATTTGAAATAAAATAAAAATATGAACGATGGGGACTTTCTAAAGAACGAATAAACGAATTTACTTCTTGGAAGACAAACATACAAAATTTCACGATCAGGAACTTACAAATTGACGTAGCAATTTTGAAAGTACCAGCTCAGGTGACCCGCAGGAGAGAAAAGACAACAAATATCGTAAATTCTTAATTATTCAGTCACGCACCACGCTAGAGGAACGCAGTATTCATATAATATTTATAAACACGTACGATACCTAAGACATCGGTTTTGACAGAATATCCACAATCGTGTGATATAAATAGAACACTACGTCATTAAAGAAATGCTAATTCCCGCTCGATACACTCAAGCGATTGTATGCAGAACCACCTGCGTCTCGGTTTCGACGTTTATTTTCGTCAGATGTACAGTTAGTTCGTCAAGTCTCAATGGATCGAATATTTTTCACTCTCTCCTATCGCTCAAAATCACATTCTCTGGCGTAGCAGACAAAAAGTTCAATTTTTTCAGATCTATTGATAAAATTGTTGAAATGAAAAATAACTTAAACATTAATTCCTGTGTTGCTTTGAACTTTCGCGGTTGGCGTCGTATATTCTGTCTGTAGACTAGAAGCAAAAAGTTCCAAGTTCATCCGCCGAAGGACGTGATTTCAATTTTCGTCTTCGGAAGAATTTTCGTCGTCCGAAGTCTGCACGTTTTTCCTTGCGTCCAATAAACTCAGAATTTAGTGCTCGTTGGTATTTGCGCTTCGCTGATAAGGAACCTGCCTTCAAAATCCAGACATTTTTTACATTTTCCATCCACCATTTTGAAGTCTTAAGTTTCAAGATCAAATTCGTTATTTATGACCCTAGAAAACTTGAATTTCTACTTTCACTGTCACTTAATGACTCTCCATGATTCTCGTTCGGAAAGTTCATCAAAATTAGGCATACAGTTTGGTTTTTAGTCGACTCCGACAAGGAAATATATGGCTCGTCTTGCTAACTTGTATATTTTCCGTAAGGGAAACGTGTTTGTGGAAATCATTTATGTCGAAATTTGTATAATTTCGAAGCATCAAAAGGTTGACACTTCCCCCCCCCCCCCTCCCCACAATATTTCTCGCCTTCTTTGTCCAAGGTGTCAGTGTCACGAATCTTAGAAACATTTTAATAAATCGCTGGGGATTAAATGTCGTTGATGTTAATTGAAAAATTTATGGAGGCCCTGAGTCATAAAATCCGGAACTTGCGTAACCCTTAGAATCGAGAGGGTTAATTCGTGGGTCAATACACTGTCTGGCTTTCAAAAGGCGTGACTTATTCATTAAGGTTTTCCTTGCGGACATTCGAGCTTTCGTGTCAACAAACACATGATTACCGGAGTCGTGTACAATTTGCTGGAAACCAAACGGCATCGGAAATCCTATTCAACGATTTTTCAACATTTTTAATCAACAAATTATTGGCTAATTCTGAATGACAAGTGCATTAAAACGTAACCCCGGAATAATTTGATAAAATAGTCATGGTGGCGGTAGAGATGGAATTTTGTTATTTTTCATCGATGTTTCGATTCATTGCTCCAACTGGGTCACGACCAACCGGTCATTCGCTTCTTCAATGTCAATTTTCTCAATGACAAAATTGACGATCGTATAAAACCGATTTTTTTTTTTCTTTTTGGTGAAGGCTAAAAATGATGAGTCTCTGTGGGAGCGCAGTGGTTTCTATATCTAAGGCTCATGCCGTTCGACCAACTCAAGTCCCCTTGAGCGGCCCATTCGTCCAAAAATAAAGTAAAAACGGAGGGAGAAGGAGAGAAGAATTGTAAGCCTGCTGGAGCGCCGGCAGCATTCACTTTAGCATTAGGTAGCGCCACTCAAGGTTAACTTCAAAAATCCCTTCGAAGGGACAGAACTTCTCCTGATTCTCAACGTATTCTTCAATCATCATTCCCCTTGAAGTTCCTCTAGTCGTCCTCATTCCTCGGTTATGAATCACCAGAACATCAAAACTGTTATTTAGTGAGTCAAATCTTTTGAACTTTACGAACTTTTCCTTTATTTTCCATTCGCGATAATCGCTGGCATGGGAAAAATGAGAAATCCCTTTTTTTCACAAATATTGAGTTAATATTTTCACACATATTGACAAATTCATGGAACGGAAACCGATTGGCTAAATCCCCTTTTTTTCGAGCAAATTTCGTCGGATGTTCGTAAAATGTGAATTTTCCTACGGCTCCCCATGCCAAACTGTCTTGCAAAATTTTTCCGGACGTTTGAGCAAAATTTTGGAAATATCTGAACAAAAACGTCTCGTTGAAACTTTCACCTTAAATCTGGGCAATTGGGAACTTACGTTTATTTTCGTAGCGTGTATGAAAGACACTGGAAACTTCTCGCCGTTGCGCCAACAAGAATACTGTGAGGGAGAAGTATACAGAAATCAATATCAGTTCGCTACGTCCTAGTTTTGTGAATACGGTCCTTCGGTGCAGGGCGTACTGCTCTGCAGTTAAAAGTGCCCTTCGCGAGCTCTACGATCTACGTAGCTTCACGAATACTAAGATCTCACATTCATAAATACGATTTCCGAGTGAAAAAAAAACGTTGACCAAGACTTTCTTGAGGTTCATTCTCTTTGCGTGAGACACGACCCAGTTTGATTTACTTTTTCGCTGAATTTTCCGAAAGTATTCGTTCTGCAAATTAGCATTGCTGAAAAATTAGAGAGTTCTTTTTCGTATGATGCCGAAGTTCGCAACGTTGGAATGCAGCGCAAAATATTGATTTTTATCGATCATTTGTTTACCTTTTAAGATTATCCAAATTTTTCGAGCCAATATATTTTTCTCGGAGCAAAAACCTATCGTTTTATCATCACAATTAAATTCTGCATGAAAATAATAAGCTCTGGCAAGAGAAAAACGAATTTCGTTGCATTCCAACGACGCAAACTTTAACGTCGTTTTTTCATGTCTGAATTTGTCGCCCGAACTTCTTTCGATATTTCATCACAGATTTGCGAATAACATAAAAAAAATATATACATGGAAATTCGCTTTGTTCGAGCTGCTGTGGACTTTGCGATGTATGCTCTTTTTTTCAATTTGAAAAAAAGTATAGATCGGCGCCGGAAGCTACTTAAAGATTCTTTCGACCATTGTCAATCGGTTCACGCGATCTAAGAGCAAAAATTTCAAAAGAAAGTCCAGGTCCCAAGAAGAAAAATGAAACAACGTCCCGAAAAAGTATTGAAGGAATTGACAGAATGCAAAAAAAAAGTCTGAGCTGCGGTGGACTCAACGTTACAACTTTTTTTTTATTTGGTCGAAACCTCAATGCATGTGGAGATTTCTCACGTTCAAAATTTGCAGCAACCTTCTTTGCACTCCAGCTTAGAATGGTTTTTCGCGTTGAACTGACCGGGAGATTTGACTTTTAGTTTCACCTTCGAATTTCGACCAACGCGAAAGTGTTTACTTGCAGAGTTTGACATTCAGGCACCCTTGGGATTGTTTATTTTCGAGATAGTACCACCCGAGTGTTTCTCATACGAAATTCTCTCCCATTCCTCGTTCGATGTGCAGTCGTGAGTTTTGCGTTATTCTAAAAACAATCTTCCCGATGGTTCGGATCGTGGATTATGATATTGTTTATTGAATCACTCATGGAACGTTCGAACGATACTGAAGTTTGCATCGTTGAAAAAAAAATGGGAATTTTTTTTTTATCATTATTTCGATAATTTATTCACTATTGCCATTTTTTATAGTGAATTCAGCTTTCGAATGGCATAAAAGTCTGCTCTACCATTTTTGACAAATACTTTCCGAAAATTTCGCACTCTGCAAAAGGATAATCATTTTTCCTTGCATTTCAACGATACAAACTTCAACATCGTACGTTCGATACGTGTTGCAAGTCTCATCTGACTCGTTCTAATTAATTAATCAATTGCTTGATTAATTTTTAAAAATAATTAATTACTCAATAATTGATTACACAACATTGACAGTTTGTGGTGGCCTCGGTTCCTACGGACCAGTCTTCTCGATCTTGTTCTTGTCGCAAGGCTCAATAGAGTTTACTTTTGTTTTCATTCGGTCAATGGTCCCTAAAATTCGTCAATTTTTCAAACTATGACTGAAAATTGTCAATAAGCGATTGTATCGAGCGATTTGCCAGGATACAATTATCATTTCGTAGAATCATTCCTGACGACACGTTTTGTTACGCTTCGCAAAAAAAAAAATAAAACTCGAACGAAATTCCAGAGCGAGAGAGGGGGATCTTAGCCTCGGAACACAAACACGAGGGTCTCGTGCTAGTCGAGAGTAAACTGCGAAGCACGTGTACCCGGCGCGTACCCCACTTCGTTCGTTGTCCTTGAAATAACCAGTTGCCATGAAGGGACGAACACCATTCCTGTACGTAGCAACACGAATACCCCACAGTTTCGACATGTGGTGATTCGGTATTGTTGCTCGAGGCCCGGAAGTCTGCTTCGTTAGGTCGTGGCACAAAAACATCATCTCGAGGCTCATACTTTTTGCATACGGAAAAAAAATACTAATTTCACTTCGAAAACTGATTAAGCCGAATAAAATTCGTTCTCGATCGACTCGGCCATCAAACCGAACTTATTCGAAATTCGGTTTGGACAATGGAACGATCGTCTCTTGCGACATCAGAATTCAATCGACACGAAAAATCGTCATAAGTTCAATTTTCAAAATCCAATAAATAATAAATATCCTGAATATTTTTCATGAAATCTCAACGTTGCAAACTTTAGAATCACAAATTTCTTTATGGAATAAAAGTTTTAACAACGTCGTTTAGTTTCGTTGATTGGCTTGTCCTCCTTTGCTTGCTTTGTTGATGTCGAACCAGTGTGAACCGGCCAGTGAATGAACTGGCCAATCAAAATTAAACAAATCCTCAATAAAAAAAAAAATTTTGTTGCGATCCAACGTTGCAATTTTCAGCTTCATACAAATTTTGTTTTCAGTGTATCAATTTTCGCTCGAGATTCCCCCGAAGTAATGAAAACCTAAACTGATGTTGTGGAATATTTCTTAGCATTGTTAATTATTCTCGAAGCTTCTCGAGGTTAAACTCAAGAAACTATCGGCACGTAATCCGCGTCAACTGCTCGGAATAGAAAACCATTATTTCTCGGTTAACGGACATAAACAAGCTGAACAGTCATGCTTGTGCCAGACACGACGATCTTATCATCGTAATGGAGTGAGATCAACATTTGATACGAACCATAGTACTGTTAGATAATGACGAAAGTTCATGAATTCTTGACAATCGGGAAAATAATCATCTAATTATTATTTAATCAACTAGTGCCCGGTCACAGTTTTCCGAAACATTCGTTCACCTCCATTCACTAACGAGGAAGACTTTTTCGCCATTCGAAAGTTGAATTTACTTGAAAAAAAAAATGGAAAAAGTTGATTAATCATCAAAATAATGATTAAAAAATGAATTTTTCGTTTATTTTGAACGATGCAAATTTCGGTATCGTCACTGACGAATATTGGTCGATAGTAACAAAAAATCCGATATCATCGTCGTCATCGATCGAAATAACCGCAAAATCGATTCCATCGGCTCTTCGGCATCGACGAATCACCAAAAAATGGTTTCCATAAAACATACAATTTTCTGTAGAAGCTTCTTCATTAGTTCCAACAAATTTCTTGTCTTGGGAACTCGAACTATCGTGACTACGCTTAATAGGGATAAAAAGCTCGAGGTTCAGCATGTCGTTCGTTGTTTTTTGTGGTGAATTACTTTTCTCTTTTCCTCAATAAAAATAGCGCTAATACATGAAATAGTAGACGTTCAGTGTAGGAAGAAAAGTGTAGCAGAGAACATTTTTTTGCAAAACGTCTCATCAACGAGGTTTCAAAGTCCGGACTCTTCGTTACTCGATACCAAGTCAATAAGGCTTAAACAGGTTTTTTTTCTTCTCTTCGACATCGAGACAATCGATGTTTTTGTTGCCTCTTTTGTGCATACACGTTTATCGCTAGACAACAACCTAATATTGTGTGTGTATTCCTGTGCTGCGATCTTTTGTCATCATGGTCTTTCGTTCCTCGAGCTCACACGATGACTACAAATTGCGTCACCTGTCTCACTGGCATATAAAAAATTCAACGTGATACTGTCCAGCGAATTAGTATTACTCTGTTCACGGTGTTGGCATCCCGACGATCTACACTTGATCTTTACATCCAATAAAGTCTCCGCCTTGCGAATTATCGCGTTCAAGCTCGCATAAATAATATTCTCAGTTATTTCGATTTTCTTTTGAGAAAATGAAGCAATTTTGTTGGCAATTGTTTCGCGAAGCATTTTATCGAATTTTTGACCAATTTTTTGACTCTGAACAAAATCGACTCACTCTTTTTTCGAATTTTTTTTTCTTCATTTGCCTTTCGCCTTCCTTGGGCCTCACGAATGGATTTGCAAAATAAAAAAGTGACGAATCATGTTTTTTTTTCTTTTGCATTTCATGGCATTGCGCCGATGCAAACTTCAGGCTCATTGATTTTTTGCATTAAAAAACACTAAGAATGAGCCCAAGCTGAACCTTTTTCATTAAATTATCTCGGAAATATGAATTTTCTAATATTGGGATCATTTATGACTCCAGATTATCGTAATAGGTCGAAAACTTGAGGTTACCATTCTGGGGTTAATATTCCGTGTCGTGATTTTGCGATTTTATTGCAATTTTCTTGTTATTTTCGTATTTATCTTTACAAGAGAAAGACAGACTTAATGAATAGGTTAATGATCGAAATTCGCGGTCCTTATTTGAGATTCCTGCATTGTGATGAATTTTTGGAAACGATAATGAGAAAAAATCTCTCGCTCACAACTAGATTAACATGGACAATTTTCATTTCATTCTCCCAAGTGTATTTAGGCCCTTAATCAATGCAATAAGGAAATCTGAGAGTTCGGAGGATTCATTCATGATTGTATAACTCACGAGAGCATGAGCAAACCCTAAAATCTTCTTTTCATCACGCCCGTGAGCAAACATAAGATAACATCGATGACCTTGACGCCAAAAATGATTTGGCTGTTTATTTTTCGATCTATCCGTGTCGTTGACTCGAGATTATTTCTATCTTCGTCTCCAAGGCCAAGGTCGCACTATTTCGAGTCAGCCCTTGCTTCAGCTTTCGAGGGTGCAACCCTCACGAAGTTCCCGAAGGGCGGAGGGTCCGTAGGAATCGATAATGCACCATGGACGTTCCATGTTCGTTCCTCAACATTGCGAAACTTCTCCTTGTCCTCATGCAAAGTTTTCCATCATTTTTTCATTCAATACTCGAAGCACTTTCGTGTTGTTCGCCGAAAAAGATTTTTTTAGTTTATTATAACCAATTGAATAATAATAATAATAATAATCATACTTAAGATTATTATAATAATTATTAAGTTTATTATAATCGAAAAAATCAATCGATTCATCGAAAATTTTCATCCTATTATTTGCCATTTTGTGCCAAGGCTTTGTGCCAGAAAGTCTAATTCGTGTAACGAACAAATTAAGTAATTCCCACACAATGATTCGAAACCTCATCGACAATCCTCCGGAGATTACGTGCCAACTGAACATTAACAATTTCCGTAAATATTACTTTCAAGCTTCTGTTTTCCTGTTTACTGTGCGCTTCGTTACCTATTAACGCACTAATTAACCCTCGACGATCCGCGCTGCGACCTTTTAATGCACGATAGCAAGTGTATTTACGTTGTTGTATCAAATTGAAATAACAACGTTTGCAATACTGTTTATTAGCAAGCCGGAAGGTCCTTGGAACAAGAGACTCGGCATGTTTTTTTTTCGTTTACCTCGAGTGAATGATAATTCGATGTACGTCATTCATTGATAAACGTCGTGCTTCAGATATTTATACCTAAAATCGGCTTATCGAGGTGTCAATCAATTTGTCACATCGTTCACTTTTTTTCCTGTGATTTCGCGACCTGGGAACTGTAAAAAAGTTTTCGTCGCACACTTTATATTAACTTTGGATTCTGGAAAATTAAAAAAATTCATTTTACCCTAAAGGCGGACGTTTCAACTTGAATTTTCGATGTGTCCTGGGCCAAATGGTCCAACTTTTTTCTCACTCAAATTTCATGTTTTGCGAGGGGCAGAAAAGTTTCTGGAAAGTCGCAGGCACTTTGTATTAATTTTGGATTTTACAAAAGTGAGAAAATTATTTGAATCCCAACGATCGACGTTCCAACATGACACTCGGTTATTATTCGTCGTTTATAAGCAGATTGGTCTTTTTTTCCTGTGGACTCCGCCCCCCGCAGAAATAAATTCTTTTATGACGAAAGTTGATGACTTCGATCTTCGCATTCCCAGAAGGTCATTTTTTTTGTCTCGTCTTACAAAAAGATTTTATTATCGAACCCCTAGAATAAGATTCTCAATATGTCAAACTTAGCGTCGCCGTCGTCAACTCAGTGTTCCAAGGTCAGGTAACGATATTCGTTTGGTAAACGTGTCTGCGCACAAATGAGCAACGCAGCTAGCGAAAAATTCACCAAGAAAATATCCCTCCATCGTCTCCACTTTGTATCGAGATATCGAACAAGCGGCGTGTGGGTGGAGACCAGAAAACCTTTTAATAAACTTCCAATGGTATAGCACGTCTCGAGTGAGACAACAACCGGTGGAAACGTATCGTTCGTCGAAGCTTTAGAGGCAGAATCCTTTGAGGATCGGAGCCGCGCAAAGTCATTCGCGACATCCGAGGAACTTTCCGTGCCAATTGCAATTCAAAATTTTCCCTGATATTTCGTATGCACACGCAACGAGAAATTTGCGTAAATTTCATTAATTAGTAAGTAAATCAAAATATAATAGTAAAATATTTAAAAAATAGTAATTACATTGAAAAAAAAATTTTTGTTAAAAATAAAAAATTATTAAATAAATTAGAAAAATCGGGAAAAAAAAGTTTGTCACGACGATACGAAGAATTTTATTGCACAAGGGTTGTGCACTTGTCGAGAGGAAAAAGGATTTCGTTGTATTCCATTGATAAACAATTGAATGTGATTGAAAATTGTTGCATTTAAGTCTGACATGGAATTCCCTGTACAAGGCAATAACGCACGTACTCGCTTCAGCTGACGGTCTCACAACACTCAACATGTCTCGAAACAAGGCTCGAACAACAATGTCGAGTCGAGTTTTCGTTATCGTTTCGATATGAATGCTGGTGGAACTACCCATTCTCGTGTAGCTCGTATGTTTTCCTTGGTGTGTAGCTGCTCGGATTTCTGTACGGAATCAGCCATAGAAGCCATTGTAACAGTTGTCGTTTTGTGCGGCCTCCTGAGTCACAAACTTGAGACCCTCGCCTCACCGAACTCTCTCGACGAGAAACTCCGAGCACGGAATGTCAATAATTTTCAATAGCTGACATATTGTGCATTTTTGACACTCGAATATCGTTGTTGTTCGTTAACTTTTCTGAAACAAAGAGATTTCATGGGTTTTGTCTTCAATGAGAAAACAGTTTGTTTATAATAAAGACATATATTTTGTTGGTACTTTTACTCAAACATTCGTTAAGTGTTACTAAATTTGTTAATGGTCAAAAAATATCTTTGTTATCACAATCAAATTTCATAGGCAAAGCATTTCCTTGAAGATAATGATTCGTTCGATCGCTTTCATTTCCCTCAACTCAGTAGATGTTGGTGGTCATCAAATTCATTTGCTATCAACAAAGGTTACGTTTTATCAAATGATTCATTTATTAACTATTAACAAATGTTTATTTCAGAAAACCGCGAGAGGCTCAAATAAATGATTCATTAACTGTTCAGAAACATTTATTTCGCTGCATTCGACTTTACATTCGTTAGCATGCAGTTAACAAATCCTGGTACATATAAATGAAGCGTTTTCTCAGTTTTTGGGTAAAAGAAATCATAGATTTTTTAGTGTCCCTCGCCACGTGGTCTTGTCTCTCATTCTCGGAGCTCTTTGTTGCGCGATAAACCAACTCCGAAGCGAACAATCGCTGCTCCTGAGCTCGGGGGATATTAGATCGCGGAATAGTTGGGAAAAAGATGAGTGCGCGGATTGGTCAAGGAATGCAGAACATCTCGAATTCGATATGGTGTCCCAAGGCTTCTCTACAGTCTCTCATTTCACTCGTTCAGAGTTCTCCGACGATAATACGAAACCCACCAATCACTGTTTTATTCGCGTCCGGTCACAATACCTATTTAACGTCAACATTCCTTTTCGTAGTTGTAAGATGAAACCCAAAACAATCGCTCCCCCGATCTCTTACGAGAGACATTTCGCATCGTTCCAGAGAATTTTTTATTCATCACATTCCTATTCTTTCCCTTTCCTCATTCTAGTCAACATCATCATTGTTGAGGCTTCACGGAATTTTTTATCCGAAAGAATAAACTCGCACCATAAACCAAATTTTTTCCTTAAAAATTTGACTTGAAAAAGTTTTTGCATAAAAACAGAAATTTTATCAATCCAATAGTGGAATTTGCTGTTAGCAAACGCAAAAATTTGACGTCTATATGAGACTTAATTAAACTCAATTTATTACATAATTAAGCCGTACTTAAGTGCTTAAAAAAAACGAAACCGCCTTTGATATCCCCGAAATCGACCACGTCCATGACTGAGATGTCGTGTTACAATATTTACGAAATCCAGTTTTCTGTCCCCTGTATAATCATCAATACGTACACGAATAATGATATTGCAGTTTGCAACGTTTCAATGCAACGATAAATATTTATTTTCATTGATGATTTATATACTTTTTGAACTAATCCAATTTTTGTTAAGCCGATAGATTTTTCTGGGGGCAGAAACTGATCGTATTTTATCATCGCAATCTCTTAATTATGATAGTGGCAAGAAAAAAGCGAATTTCATTGCATTCCAACGATGCAAACTTCAACGTCATTACAAATACTTGTGAGATTTTTTTTCTTGAGATAAAAGAAACAATCAGTGCAGCCTGTGGTTATTGTCTTCTTAGTCGTGTACGTCCATCCTATCAAAGTGGAAGGATCGTTGACCCATATGGCCGAAGCTTAGTTGTATATGGTTGAAGTATCATTAGCCCTGAACAAACACACTGACCAGGAAAGAACAAAAGGACTGAGTTGTCGTGGCTTTATCGAACTAAATTTAGTCATTTCCGCCCTTGTGTTTGTCAAAGGTAATTATAGATGTCTTCATTGTGCTTTTCCTTCGTGTAACTCGGAGCTCTTTGAAGCTTAACCCAAGTGTCCATCAAGAGAATCTCGCGTGAGCCACCTCAAGTAGTTTACTTTCTTACTTCTCGTCTGTTCGAGTCGAGACCCTCAGTCGTTTTTTTTTTTTTTTTTTTTTTTTTTTTTTTTTTTTTTTTTTTTTTTTTTTTTTTTTTTTTTTTTTTTTTTTTTTTTTCTGGCGTCCACTTCCTCATGGACCTCCCATTCGCATTCACGACGTTGTTTGATCTCAGTTTTTCGCCTTTTTTTCCCTTCCGCTAGCATAAAGAACATAATAAAAGTCTGGGGATCGAGGCAACTGGTCCAAGGAAGTGAGTCACACGTGCCGAGGCTTCACCAAAACACTTTTTGCGAAACCATTCAAGGGAATCGTTCGTGGCAGTCGCGCAAACTTGCCTCCAATATTTTATGTACTAACCAAACAAATATTCTTCGTTAACGACGCAAAGCAAAGAGCTTTGCAAACTTCACGCTCACATTTCCTTCCCTCCAGACCCTTCTGCAACGTGCAAAATAAGGTAAAACTCCTTAATCCTTCGCTATTAAGGACTGGAGGGATTCAAAGAGACACTCAATTTCAACTTTGCGATACCGAGTTAAACTGACAAGATCGCAGCTCCTTCTTCCTTCCTCGAACTTTTCAAACGCTTCAATGGCAACTCTCGTTAATTTATCGAAGACTGCAGAACTCAACACTCTATAAAACTTGTCTGAGAATCTGAAATCTTCAGTCTGCTGATAAAAAATTTGACCATTGGCAGAACGTTCGTTTTTTTAGAGAAAAAAATGAATGCAACTGTTATGAGTTGCCTCGAAGAAAAACTTTCGATTTCTTCAAGCAAAAAGTTCGTTTTTGGAATAATTATCCGTCATCAAAAATTTGCAAAAAAATAAAAATACATTCAGTGACTTTTGATTCCATTTTTACTCTCTGCTTGTTTCCAATTATTAGAATAGAAAAGATCGATATGCCAAACGAGAGAGGGAGGATGGAAAATTATTGATATTAACGGAAAATAAAAATGACTGCAGCTGTTCATAGTTGCCTGGAAGGACCACTTGGGACTTTTCGACTGGACGGTATTTTTGTTTATCAATTATTAATTATGATGGATAATTTAGGAAGTGAATGACAAACAATCATCTTCTCAACATTGATTGCATTCGTTTTCTTCGCTGTTTCGTAATTAATATGTAAACGATTCATCGACAAAATGAGAAATGGAAAACAATATATTTAATTCGAATAATTTTCATTTTCAATTGAATTAAATTAAATTAAAATCAAATTAATAAAAATGAATAAATATTAAAAATCAAAATATTGATATTAAAATAAAAATTAAATTATATTCAATGACAAAAAATTAAATAATTTTATTTGACTGAAAAAAATAATGGAGAATAAAAAATGTTCACATGATTACTCGTGATTAATAATTTCGAAAAAAAAAAAATTCATTCATTCTTTTAATTTTGATTTAATTTGTAGTTCTCGCTCGTTTTCAATTAGTCCGAGAAATATCGATAGAGATGCCTGGGAGATGGAAAATAGACATTTCCGGAGCCAACGAACGCATCGTGGCGTAATAAGGCCGAATTGTTCCGTTCATTAAAAGGCACGGTTGCACCGCAGCGATCGATACCTTAAAGTTTGTGAACAATGCAGCGTCGGAATGACCCTCACTCCGACTGATCGATACGTTCCAGTTACATCATTTTCGCCACCCCTAACTCTTTACACTTTCGGATGTGGGTGCTGCACAGACTCGCACGAACCACTACTTGTCTCCCTGTCGACCCACATGTCGGGAAATCAGGACGATGCTTCTCATTCACACTGGCAAGCATCCTGCACTTTCGGGTTGAAAACTCCAGTACCAATTGAAGATTCTCAAATTACTCGTTGCGCCAAATTTCAACGGCTCCTTTATTTCGACCTCCATGAGCCTTACGTTAGAAATCAATCTGCAGGACACATGCAAATACGTCAATACGTATGAGCCCGAAGTTTGCATCGACGCAATGCCACGAAATGGAAAAAAAATGATTCGTCACTTTTTTATTTAACAAATCCATTCGTGAGGTCCGAAAAAGGCAAAAGGCAAATTAAGAAAGAAAAACCGAAAAAAAATGACGAATCATTTTTTTTTCCTTTCGTGGCATTGCGTCGATGCAAACTTCTGGCTCATCAACACATATTCATCCAAATACCTTATCCCTTGCGGGAATGTAGAAGCAAAAAGTATTATTCGCTGCATTCGTTGCACGTGCATCGTCGCGGGAGAACGTCTCACAAATTACAGACGGTGGTGAAATCGACATTTGATAATCCATTCGAAATCCGGAGACTCGCTACTAACTCAGCTCTTTTGAACTTCCGGTTCGTTATGTTCCACTGTGTGCGACCGAGTACCGCCTTAAGAGCTCGACGCCCCACTGGATCAATATGTACAATGAGAAAATGTGATCCTCAGAATGAGGCGACCGAAAATAAATATCGGTCACCGGATACGTTCCCATTTTTCATAACTCTCACTATCGCCACTTCGAAATTATGCCCACGCGACGAAAATTCTTGACAAATATTTAATCGTCAGTCGTCTCATCAGCAATCTCGAATATCAATAGAATTTTAAACCGAACGCTGGTATCACTAGACAGTGACTACAGACAAAATAGATATCGAAAATGTGCATGGAAAAATGCATAATTTTATGACGTTGAAGTTTTCATTGTTGGAATGCAACGCAATTCGTTTTTTTTTTGTTAACAAAGCTCACTATTCTAATAAAGAAACCAGCTCAAAAAATTTGGATCATTTCTCAAATAAAATAAATCGTCAATAAAAATGAATATTTTTCACTGCATTGCAACGTTGCAAACTTCAATATCATAGATTTCTGTGGTGCATCAAAAAACTACAATTTTGATTTTTTCCATTCTCTCGGAATTACGAATCTCCAAATGGCCACGATTAAAGGCGAAAGAGAAATACCAAATGTGCCAATCGGTTGCACAGTTCCTGATACATTGACCGATAGAATATCATGGAAACGTTTTTTCCTAGTTTCGAAAAACGTTGAGAAACTTCCTGTCCACGTGAAAAACTCCGTACAGGAGAGTCTACGTAATTTTACGTTTCTTAATTCACTACCCTGAGTCTAAATATTTTCAGCCTGCCCCGAGGAGAATACTGAGGAAAAAGAATCATTGGACATTATTGCAGGTCGCCATAAAAATGGAATAATCACCTCAACCATATCGGATGAATCGAATGAATACGATCGTTTGTGAAGAAAAAAAAAATGTATCGTGACGAAAAAGCTGGCGTTAGAATCAACGGAATTTTCCATGAACAATAATTGCAATCAAATCCTTGATTTTCTTCTCTCAGTGTATCCGCATGAATATTCAAATATATGGGCGATCCGCCGGAAACTGCAATGAGTCTTCCTGAAAGTTGGAACGTTGCACACGAGAGTTCTTCCACGCAGAAGTTCAAATTGGACAAAAAAGATTGGGGTAGAACGATTCGTGGTCCAGAAATGAATGTTCACTCCGCTCGGAGTATAGTCGTCGATCGATCGTTCTTAGAAAGTTTAAAACCAATTGGAAGGCTTCAATGGTTCAGGTGGAGATTTTGAGGTTCGATAGGAAGAAATCGTACTCGTTGAAATTGAGTTTTTGGCAGCGTTTGCTAAGGTAAACTGATCGTGTAGGAATTCGGTGAGACTTGCCTTTAGAAAGATAGTGATTAAGAGAATTCAGCAGTGAAACTTTGCAGTCGATGTCAATTTGGGATTGGATAAAATGTCACCATCATTTTAAAAAAATCCATCTTATCAAATTACAGAGCATTCTACACGCAGTGAGACTTGACAACGTAGAGTTAGAAATATATTATTCTTGGTACACAATCAAAAGTATCAAAGAACAAATCGACTGTGAGACGAAAATCCAGACTGGGGTTTTCCGTTTCGCAAGATAACTGGACGAGCGTGAAAGTTCGTTTTGTGTGACAAATATCAAACGACTCAATAATCCAATTGATTAGGTGGCTTGAACCAAGATGCACGGGATAACTCATCTCTTATCGCATCATGGCTCGAGTTCGCACAATCATGAGGGCAAAGGGTCAACCAACGAAGCAAATCAGAAGAACAAAAATTATAACGCGGACGTTAAGCTGATTGCTGAATTAGCGGGTTTACAAAAAACGAGCAACGAAGGCAAATTGTATCTGAACGATCGTCAGGCTTCGCGAGGATCAGTTAGTTCGACTTATTCGTACGGATCTTCGTACGGTTCGAGCCATGGCTCTTCTTCCTCCAATAATGGATCGGGATATCCACTCCATCAATCGGTCTATCACACCATTCACGGAAGCGGAAACCACTCGTCGTCAGGACATTATCACCATCCGCTTCAAACCCTCCATCAAGCTACGAATCTCCATAACTATTCTAATCATCATCAT
This sequence comes from Campopleginae sp. 14b, assembly GCA_030522525.1. Lineage (NCBI taxonomy): Eukaryota > Metazoa > Arthropoda > Insecta > Hymenoptera > Ichneumonidae > Campopleginae sp. 14b. Next base: position 73,851 of record JAPYYS010000019.1, read on the forward strand.
CATCATCAACAACAGCAACAACAACAACAGCTCCTCCATCCTCACAGAAATCATCAACACTCCAACACTGGCTCCACCAGTCGAACTTCTTCTCCAACAACTTCTACCAGCCCTACCGGCGAACCGGAGAAACAGCATCATCACCATCACAGCATCCACGAAATGATCAAGTACTTTGGCAGGAGATTAGGCCACATCAGAAGACAGAGCGAATGTCAGGACACACCCAGAGAAAAGGAAGAAGAGTTTCGTAACAGAAGCCAGAGTCTTGATGGATCCTCCAAACCCCCTATTCTTGAACCCGATTGCGAGACCACTTACAGAATCTACGAAAGCATCCTACGCCAAGGTAACCAATGCCTTCTATTCTCTTTTCACATATCCCCAGTATGAGCCTGAATTTTTCATCGACGAATGCCACGAAAGCCTTTGCCTAAATATTCCTTCCAGCTCATAATCTCAAAGTGTCCTGCACTTTTCTCTAATCTCGACATTTAATCATGCAATGCTGAAAAGAATTTACCATTTTTTCCCATTGCTTTTTCTTTAAATAAATCGTTCACTGTAATTGTTCAAAATATCGTTCCTGTAGCCGATCTCCGCCGTTGCATATCTCGATAAGTTCTTATGTATGAAAGGAGCGCTGCAGCATTACCAGAAAACCGGTCACGTACCCTAGTTGACATTAAATTTTCGATGATAAACTTTGCAATTTTTTAAAAATAGAATAGAATAGTAATAAATTTCAAAATTTTCGAAACTCGCGATGATAAATACTGGGAATGACTTAAAATGAAGCGAAATACTGAAAAATCCAAAGTTATGTGCAAATTTTCAAAATTCCTCAAATTTTCGATATTGAATATTCCGAAAAATGTTTCATTCCCAATTTCTTATTTCACCCTATTATTTTGACTCAAATGTTTTTTCTCATTGTTGGCTTGATCAAATTCAAGGCGAATTTATTGTAAGACAGTGTCGCAATTTCGCGAAACTTCATTTCCAATTTCCCTTGATAGGTTTGGATTAGACAGGGGACACAATTTATGCCTGAGGGATATCCTACATGACAGTGTTGAAATGAAACTGCTTAAATCCCGACAAAACGTGACTTTATATCAACAGGCTCGTAAAGTCGAATGATTCGCCATGGAGATCTGTTTTTATAATATCTGCATCCTCTTTCGTTCGGAACGGTGGTGCAAAGCACGTAAGTGCATAAAAGTTAGAGCGATTCCGCAATCAGCCTCAGCAGCACGTGGTTTCCACCTATTTTATCGTTCTGTATGTGTCTCGACGTTGGCAAACGTGTTTGCTCCGCTTGGAATTACGTTCCCTTCGTAATAACTTGCTGGCTTGGGTTACGCAATCATTACTAACCACGTTTGCCAAAATTTAGCTCAGGATTCAAATCTTTCGTTTTATTCACAAATGTTTTCAAAATTCACGAGTTGCAGCTGCAGTTGCAGTTTCGTCAACAAATTAATGCACTGCCGAATAGTTTTTTGTGCATGACATTGGACGGATTCTTTTCGATCATGTATAGAAAAAAGGAGAACGCTGAAATAAATGCCTTTTCCCTATCAGCAACGAATAAAACTTGGAATGTTCAAACTTTATAAAGGAAAATTATTTTATTATTTTCATTATTCAAAATTTTATTATTATTTATTGTTATTTTAACTTTTATTATTCCAAATTTTATTATTGTTTATTGTTATTCAAACTGTTATTATTCAAAGTTTTATTATTATTTATTTTATTATTATTAAAAATTTGGGAAATTTTCTAAATTTGGTTTCCGGCTCACGAGAGGCCATAGGTAAATTATCGTATCGGAACGTTGCATGTCAATCACCGTGCAAACTGCAAGAATATCAGATTTTTTATTTTGCTTCATCGTCGAATAGCCTCGATTGGGAAATCAAAAAAAAAAAGATGCTGTTTCATGCGTTGTATTTGTTTTTCATATTTTTTATTACTTTGTTTGATGAATCGTTGAAATTGGGATATTGCTGAGAGATTTTGGTCGAATTACGCGATATATTTGCCAAGTGCCAGATGATCTCGAGTTCTCGTACCGATAATCTATTTTCATCCTTGCGCACATGACCAACCGCGCTTCAGTCTCGTCATTATTAATGCAGATTTGCACAGGAGGCCAGTGGTCTTTGAACAACCACGATCCCACTTCTCTCGTCGAAACACTTTTTACTCACCTTGATCCGAGTCTACTTACAAGCTCAATCTCTCTATACATTACGAGATTTTATGTACTCTCCTTTTACACAGCCTCTGCACGATCGTTCACTCTCTCGAGCTCATTCCATCGATTCCAAGTGAGAAAACCGCTTCTCCGTGTGGTCCATTCATTTCTCATGTTTTCTTGTACACTCCAAGAAACCTAAGAAAATCTTATTAAACGTCACAATGACGAGAGAAGAAAAACACCAACAGAGAGCAGAAGAAAAAATACTTGTACGAAACGGGCCACCAGTTATTTCCTTTATTCTTTTCAGATTGTTTGATGGGGTTTCCATGGATTCCAAGAAAACGTTTGGGAGCTTGACACAAAAGAAATATTTCCAATTTATTGCATTCTGCATTTTTTTTTTTTTTCACATACCCAAAGAACTTTTTCTTATTCTATTTTTGACAGCTCGACTATCCAATGTCCTCATCAAGTTCATTCGTTTAGTGACGATCTCGATCGCGCAGTTCTACAAACTCGGAATTGCATAAATTCTCAGTATCGATTCGATAATCAGAAAAAGGCTCTGTCGGTGTACGCAGGACGATGGCAAAAATGCGCTGACAAGAAATTTTTTAATTGATCAAACCGTGTCAAAAATATTCGATTTCGAAAATTGCAACTATTTCTGTGCCACAGCGGCGAGAACACACGAGAAACACGATATTCGTAATTGAAAATAATAACGACACATTCCAGTGTATTTTAATTCCGATCGACTATGCGTTTCGTGTTACGAGAATTTCCCGTGCGTTATTTAACAGTGAATATTTGCGCATTACAAAATTTCTCGTAGATTTCGAGTTTTTTCATTGTTTTTCTCGGACCTCGTGCCAAAAGGATTTTTTTCGAATTTCATTCGAAAAAAAAAAAGCTTTCGTCGATATATTTACAAACTCTGATAAATTTCTTCCTGGACGTCACTCCGGACACGAAAATGCATGCGAATAGAAAGTTTTGAAAACTTTTTCCACTCTCGAATAAAATCGAAGACTTTGCTCAATGGATCTTGGGATTTCTGTGGTAATTAAGGGAATCGGACGTCTGTATTGATCGGATGATCATTGAGTTACGGTAAGGAAACATTAGAATGTAGATTGATTCTGAAAAAAGTGTTATGAATAAAGAAGCGAGCACCTTCGGTTCGATAAATCGAAATCATTGCTGCATTTTCCATATAAATGCGTGTAAGTGTTTCGTACATTATAAGTCTGAGGAGATAACGACGGACGAACGAAAAAAATACGGGAGAGTACTTCGTTCAAGGTCATACACTTGGCGAATAAAAACAACGAACTATTCATATGCGAATGGCTCATCAACCGCAGTGTGGACGTGACCACAATCGAATCATCCATTAGACAACAACGAAAAAACGCTCGACGCTGACCAATAAATTTTCATAAATAAATATGCAAAATGAAGAAATGTTTTTTCAAAAGGAGTCACGCAATTTCTGGTCACACTGTTCACTAAACTTTTCCCCCTTTCGCTCGTGGAAGTAAAAAGCAAAGTTTAGCTTTTTATGACGAATCGACACGCAACGTCGATACTCATTCGAGTCTTCTTCATTACAGGAGCACTTAGGAGAGGCTCGTTGGACCCTGGTGCAAGGAGACTGTCTCTTGGGACACCGGCCGTACCACACAGAGCATCCGATGCGTTTCTCGATCCGGTTCATGCCGCCATACTATTCAGGGACGCTCGAGGGGTGAGTTTTGCATTTTCGTTTAATCAACATTTCTTTTTGCCCTAAAATATTCCGCTGCCAACTTCAATCCGTTCAATATTTTTCATTCCATTCGCAACGCTTCATCGAGAGAGAATACGCCTCGAAAACTAGAAATAAGAATTCGTAGTGAGGGCGAAATCTTTTACATTGAAATATTTTCGAAAACCACTGACATTTCGAGAAAAACAACGGTGGCTCCTTTTTCTCACGAAAACAAAAGAAAGGATCATTTTTATTTTTCCCGGAGACTCCAGTTGGTTGGCAAAAAGTCGTTTTCGTCGTCACTATCGGTTTCGCTGCTTAAATAAGTATTTTCAGAACTTTATTAGCACTGTCTTCTGGTTATGCCGAAACGATAGCAGCCTCGCTCAAGTCACCTTCGGAAGATTACCAATAATCGCTGAAAACCTGAACCGAACCTTGTCTCATTGAAACGTAACGGGAAGTAACTCCGCCAGTAAAAATTTTAGCAACTTTTCACGATACTGAAGTTTGCATCGTTGGAAAAAAAAAACGAAAAATTTATTTTGACAATTGATCGAATTTTTCCATTTTTTAAAAACTAAATTCAGCTTCCAAATGGCAAAAAATGTCTGCCCCAGTATTTTTGACAAAATACTATCCGAAAATGTAGCACTCTGCTTAAAAAAATAATCAGTTTTCGTCGCACAACATCATAACTTTTCAAACTACACGAAATTTCTTTCGAACTTTTAATTTCAAGTCGCACGAAGTTTTTGTTAAGTCGATGCATCTGAAAAATGCATGTTCGTTTCTCCTGAAGAGAGAAAAATAATCTGCTTGTCCGGAAAAATAAACAATTCGGTCGGTCCACTCGGGAACCCATGAATGCAAAATTAGGAGGAAATCTCGCCTACACGGTGATCTATGTGAGCGAAAGGTCAAGATAATAAATCTTTGAGTCTTTAACCGGCGTCGTCAATTTCTCGAACCTGGAAGGCAATCCTCAAGAAATGTCTTACGTAGTTTCGTTATCGAGGACTCAACGTATTGTCGAGTTCAGAAAAAACTGTCCAGGAAAACGCTTTGATCCGACTCCCACCCTTAAAAGCTCGAAACAACCTAACAATTGTTCTTCGTACGAATACACTCAATTTTATCGATTTTAAGCGGGTATATTGTCTCGTAAAAGAGAACGAACCGGTCGATGCGGTGGAAAGACGTGGAAAAATATTGCGCAGAATTCAGGAGACCGTTGTGGAATGGTTGATCCACTAAAAAACTCAAATGCATTTTGTAAATTCGTGTCAGAAAATTAAAAAAAAAGTTCTACCAAAAAAAAAAACTGTTGAAAAAATTAATCGGGATCATTTTTTGCATTCTCTTTTTTGGAATGAAAAATCGATTCAACAGCTTATTTGAGAAATAAAAATTCGGTAAAAAATAAAACATTCTATTCAGGAATTGGAAAAAAAAACATTTTTTTTCCTGACTAGAGAAACATATTAAAGCGGAATAAATTAGAATGTAAGAAGTTCGTGGCCGGATTATTAAAATTGACAGTTCCAATCGCATCGATTTGGCGCTCAATCGAAAGGCTTACCATATTGACTAGAAAAATAGTCCGTTGAGTGGGCGAGAAGTTCATTGATATCGGTCGAACTTTGCACTTGCACGAGGAGAGAGGAATAGAAGTTTCTTGGAAGAATTCTTAACTATCCTTTCATTAATGTACCGACCGATGATAAGCCACGAGCCTACGCTACGCCAGAAGTTATTGTCGATGTCTGCTCGTAATCGTCGGTGCGAATTATCGTCGGTATGAAAAACAGATTCGCTTTAATCCAACCGCAAAACAAATGAGACTCTGTATTATCGATCGTTGCTATCGGGGCGAAAAATTAATCTGCGTGAGAAGATTTCTCTCTCTCTCTCTCTCTCTATCTATCTTTGCGTTTTGCTTCGCGACATTCAGTCGATAAAACAGATCTAAGAAGACATAAAAAACGGAGTTCTGATACGTGAATTTTCCCTCTGTAGTATTTTTGAAAATGACTTCTTACGAAGCTTCGAATTTCAATTGAAAAACCTTCAGTCGTTGACTCGAGACTCTGAGGACCGATCGAGACACGGCGAACGAATCAACGAGATTGCTAAGGTAGATTCGTCGACCATAGGATGATCTGATTCAATTAAAATGAAATCGTGTTCGTATCACAATTCTTGATGAAAAATATTTTTTCGTCTCCTAGATGAATCTTACCGGAAATTGGTTCACAAGAATTTTCAATTTTGATTGAAAAAATGAATATTTTGGTGTATCCAATCAATTTAGTATATTTTTGAATAATAACTATACATTTTTGTCATTCCGACAATTTGTTTGGGTTTCCCAAAGGCTGTCAGCAAAATATACCGTTGAAAGAATTAAATTTTAATTTTATTCCGCGACTGTCAGCAGAGTATATGGTGGACATGATTTAATTAATATTTCCTCTCGTTATGCACAGATTTTTAGTTGACCGTATTAAACTTTCGACCTTTGACCTCCCGACCCATTAGATTAGGGGTTTCTTAAAATAATTCATAATTTCGATGTCAATTTTAACCAAATCTTCTGTGCGAAAAATGGCGAAAAACATGCATATCATGAGAATGGATAAGTCATCAGAATCCCCTCAGTCCGGGAGGGAGCAGGGGTCGATCGAGGACTCAGATGTACCTTCGAATATTTCATACCTACATGATTATCAGGTCTAGGGTGGCGCTGTGCAACATTCACGGGCAAGTGCATGTCCAATGTATGTAGTTTAAGGGCACTGGAACGAAGCAGGTCGTTGCATTCTCATGGTGCAATCGATCGTGTCATGCGCACTGATTATCCTCGATATTCATTACTATGGATAAAGAAGCAAACTCTTCTACTCGGTACAGTCACTTTACACATCGATGAGTATTTCTGCCTCGAGTCATTCTCATTTCTATTGTATCCTCGGCCCTTGAGACCCTTCAAACCCTTTTCAATCCTGCATTTAGTCAACTTTTGTTCAATACCACGAGTTCGGTTGATATTGAAGTTTGCAACGTTGCAATGCAACGCAAAATATTTATTTTTATTGACGATTCATTTAATTATTCAAATGATCCAAATTTTTGTTGAGCCGATAGATTTTTCTGGGGGCAAAAACTGATCGTCTTTTATCATCACAATAAATTTATTAATTAGGATAGTGAGCGTCGGCAAGAAGAAAACGAATTTCGTTGCATTCCAGTGATGCAAACTTCAACCTCATGAGTTCGATGTATTTTTTCATATTTGCATCGTTGGGATCAAACGAGATTTTTTTTTTTTCATTCATTATTTATTAGATTTTTGAAATCACCGCAATATTTCTTGTCGATTGAGTTCGGAGATAAAAATGTTTTTTACATCAACCACCTTAACGCGTCTACATGGAAAATTTCCTTGATCTCTTTATCTTTGAATTTATTTTTTAAGAGCTTTTGTTCGATCTTCAAATTATTTTCTGCTCCAGGTACAGAGGCCAGCCATTATTTCTGTGTAATTGTTATTCTAATACAGTCGAAAGCATGAATTCTTCAGTTAATCTTATTCGAAGTCAATCAAGCGAATACATTCGAAAGCAGTTTGATCCCACGTAATTTCTGAATATCGTAAACGCGACGAAACACAACTCGCAATCGTTACATAATTTGTTGGAACATGAGGCGGTGGCAATAAGCTTTCCGACCGATATCATTATTCCATCGGTATCGTACGCTCCGTCTCATTCTCTTCTGTTCAATCGAACGAAGCTTATTATTCACATGGACCCCGAGGGGTTCGGTATCGCTCTTGCCTCCGTTCACATTTTTCTTCATGAATCCTAAGACCTTTGAACAAATAATTAATCGAAGTTTCCCAACTTAAAAAAAAAATTTTCTCTAATTCAACAGCTCTCGTCAAATTCTTTACTGATCTCTTGTCGCCGATATCTGTCTTCTTATACTTTATTCATTTTTAATTAAATTGAATTAATTGATTTATTAATTAAATTAAAATAAATCAAATTAAATCAATTAAAAATCATTTTTCGTTGGATAAAATTGGGGAATCTCTGATATTTTACGGTCTTGAAAGTTACAGAGCGAACTATAGATAGCACGTGCAAGAAAAATCGTCTATTCGGGAGATTTTCCAATTTCTACTTCTCAATACATTTGTCCAACATTCAGTGAAGCTTCGTTTTTATTTTTATCATGGGAACTTTAAAAAAATTGTATATGCAAAAATCCTTTCACATGTAACGTACAGAAGTATTTTCTGTATGAATGCTCTAATACAAATGTGTCCATCTGTCCATCTCCGTAAAGCATCGTACGGATTGGAAGATTTTCGGAGTTGCATTTTTTCGCTAAAAGTTAAGGAATTCGTATTGATATTTTTGTAAAAAAATTTCATGTATTTTTACTCGATCGGGCAAACAAATGTTGTTGTTCGTGAATTATTGAATTTCGTGGAAGGAATATCTTAATTGCTACAGTATCGCATCGACTCGATTTAGCATAGTATTCATTAATCGTTCCCGAGTTTTTATATTCCGATCATTTATTACTTTTATGCAAAGCATGCGACAACAAGTATGTATTTACGTTTTTATCGGTGTCCGTTCTATCGTGGGTTTTGTGCGATACTAACTCCGCCGCACCGTTTTGTAACGATTCGAAATGGGCAATGCTCAGCCGCGGTGGCACGTTTCGTTGGCGACCGTGCGCAGAAATAACCATTCAAGCGATCGTGCAACTTCAAAAATTCTGTAGCAAAAAAAAACATGGAAAAAAAAATTGTTTGGCAAACAAGATTTTTCATGTTTGCCCAGAATGTAATTTTTCCGTCAACTTACGGGGTCCGCGAATGAGGATAAACTGTTGAACGAAACGCCAGAATCGATTATGACCACGTGGTCAGAACGCCACGAAATTTGCCCCGCCCCCGTTCGTGACACCATCGCACATAATATTAAAACTTGTTTGTTCATTCGATTCTACATTCGTTGAGAGACATTTTATCGTTCCTTATACATCCTGGCGTCGATTTCTCGTGTACCTATTTTTGAACAACTACGCACCCATACAAACATGTTTGTAAACACTCAACATTCTTCTCTCCGTTTTATGATAAATACCAAGCAAATCATCAGCAATTTTTTTCAAATCCCAATTATCTCTCGCGTGACGTACAAATTTGTTTATTTTTTCGTTCCCGTGAGAGCATTGAAAAATACGATTGCTCTTATTTCTTGGGCAGAGCGCAAAACTGCGCTTTTCCTTCTTCATCGATGTGTTTCGATTTTGGCTTCTTGTCACGTGAATTTCTTATCTCATTCGGAATCATCGTTTTTGTTTTTTTTTATTTCGCTTTCCTTCTCACGTTGCTCGAGCGTCGTGCACATAAACCTTGCCCGTAAACTCCCCGCTACTCTGGGTTACTCTTGGTTTTTAATACTCGTTCTACTCCTGTTGCTGCTGCTGCTGCTGCTGCTGCTGCGCTACTCCACCATGTGGTACGTGGCTTGCGCCTGGCTCGTTCACTCGCTGGCTGGCTTGTTGGCCCAGTGGCCAGTAACCATCTCGCGCGATCCAGTACTCCGCGAGCCGCGTGTCGCGCTTCAGGGTCATGTTTAATGTCTCTCTTTCATCTTAATACGTTCCTGCGTGCTTCTTTCTTATCTCCGTAACAACGTAACCTCTCGGTCGTGCAATCACCCCCTTTATTTTTGAGAAAACAAAATGTTCGTGCGCGATGAAAAATATTATGTCAATTAAATCCTCAGGATTATCCAACGCCTATATTTTCCTCGAGAATTAGTACGTCCATGGAAATATACACAACCACGATACGCGCGTTGACCTCATCGTGAAAATTACATTTCTTCCGGCCTTCCATGCACCAATAACGGTTCAGTGACGTCTGCGAGTTGTGCGCTCCGTTAGTGTACCATTATTGTGAAGGTTAACAAAAAAAAACGACATGCCCTCGTCCCATCGTTTATGGGAAGTTCGCGAGAGTCAGAAATCACCGAGTTTTCTTTATGTTTTTTTTTTCATCAAAGTTTTCTTTCAGCCTTCGGCTTTGCTGTGAGCAAATGAGAAATTCAGGCTCGGACACCTGCTGCTCGTCCACAGATTTCTCTCGCGTGGTCACGGCACATCTCTACCGGTCCCACTTTTTTTTTCATCTTGCCGCCATTTTTTTCACCTACTACTCGACTAATGAGCGTTCTTAATAGATTTTTCTTCGTGTCACTGAGATTTTTCCATAGCAGTGGAAATCAAATCCTTCCGCTTCGTCGTTTCGGTAATTTGGGCACTCTGAGGTTTTTTTTGTTGTCCTGAGAATTTCATTAGCAAATATAACTTTGAAACTCAATTTTCGTCAATCGTCCAATTAGAAAAATTGTCTGACTCACTCGATCCCTGGCCAAGACTTCCCCAACATCCTGGCGTTTAATTTTCTTTCGCTAAAATTGTTCCGGAGAGATTGATCGATCGGGGCAATAACGTGTTGAGCATCGGATTTACAAAGCGGGACAATAACACGCTGGGGAGTCGAATGAAAATCGAGTTGTTTCATTTTCGTAATACGACGAATGAAGAACAAGTAAATAACCAGTCGTCTATTCCCTATTGTGATAATAGTTCATCAGAAAATATTCATTATTCATTTCTTCACGTCGTGACAGTACAAACAACAATTACGCGATAAGCCTCACAATATTGTCGAGTACTATTGCATAATTGCGGCTGCCATCGTATCATGCTAAGAGTATTCAAATTGCCATTGCTTTCTGGTGATTACTAACCCAAGTCCAATTATTTAAGGTAATAGTCTCGCTACAGTCACCTCCGAAAGTTGAGGCTCCAAGAAATTTTCGAAAATTCGAATCCCTAACTCGAGCAATCATTTTATTATTTTTTTCTCGTATCTCAAAAAAAGTATAAATTTTCAAATATTTGAAAAAAAATTGAATGAGAAATCTGGACCTCCCAAGTTTTTGTTTTTTTTTTTTGCAGATTTCGTCGCTTGTTGCGTCGCAGTTGAAAAAAAAACGAAAAAAAATGCAGAACAATTTGTAGAAAAATTTTGGAGGTCTTTGGCAAAAAATAAATTTTTCTGCTGCTCGAATACTCTCGAGTACCGAATACTTTCGAAAGGATGCACTTTAGGTTTACAATCGAGTCTTCAATGGCTTTGAATTTTTTATTTTCGTATTTCACGGATTTTTGAAATTCAAAACATTTTTTTTCTGACAAAGACTAATGTCTGTGGCTATTTGATCGATCGTCTAATCATCGAGTTGACTATTTCAATGCCACGGTAATTTTCCCATCCGTAATTCCAGCCCACGTACATTCTGCAATTATAGTCCGATATTTTAGGAAAATAACGAAATAGTATATCTATATATATATATATATATATATAAATCAAGTTAATGTTAGGCGACGTTATCGATTCGTTGCATTATTATCCACATGATTGCATCGAGCTTTAGGACTCCGAGTTCGAAGTGATTTCGCTCAAGTAAATCATACGACTGAACTGTTCTTGAACTGCAATAATTGTTCGAACGATTGACAACGAATCGTAGTGACGATTGTGAGAAAGTCTCGATACCTTTGATTGTTCTTCATATTTGATGAGAATCGAGTCAAACTTGCATTAACGCTCATTTAAAAAAATCATTTAATTGAGCGAAAAATAAATAAATGAAATCTTATCAATCGTCTTCGACGACACAAGCTGGCTTGTATTTTTATCACATCTTACGAAATATTTGCTTGAGGTTCTCATGCGCTCACGACGGGTGTGTCGTACCCCGAAGGCATAAAAAAATACATGCGTACGCGCATCGCTCGATTCTCATAACACATTTCGCATTTGCATAGTTAAATATCAAACTGTGCCGAAGCAAAGTTACGCTATCTCTCGACAGACAGCACAATTCTGCTCGCAGCGAAATATCCAGCGAGAAAAAAAAAAGTATACAAAAACGTTGTACCCCAAAGAAAGATAAAGAGAACGCGAGAGAGTGAAAGAGTCTGATCACGAGAGAAAAAACGTCAGAGAAGAAGCTACACACATAATATTGGTACCCGTACGAAATACTCGCTTTTTTACGATTTTATCCTCGGCCTTCGACTCCGGACACCCGAGCTCTTCGCTTCAGCGTTCACTCGCCTCGTCACGGGCTTCGAACAGTGCGTCAGATGGAACAGAACATGAACTAAATAGAGGGAAAAAAACATAGAGGAAAAAATATTCGGTCACTAAAACCATAGCAGCGGAAAGCATGGCGTCATCATGCACGTCGAAATATAAATATCTCTCAAATTATTAACAAGCTTAATTAATCATGATAATGCCAAAGATCTATTTCTGACCAGCGACTGGGAGAAATGACTTTTGTGTGCCAAATAGATGAGGTTCATACATTTTTTATAAAAATCTCAATTTTTTCCTTGCGTCCCTCGATCGAATCCCCATTAGCTATTTCTCCGATTCAGATATTAATAGAACTTGATTCACTGCTGGCGGACCTCGTCAAGAACGTTGCTCCGTTGTTATTTCGATTTTATTGTGTCATTATCGAAGAATCTCGGTGAATCGGTGAAAAGAATCCGGCGCCACGTTCCCTGCAGCAGATCCAAAAGGTTCTGGACGATTAATCTCCAATTATTTTATCAAGTCACTCCAAAATTCTTCTACTTTGATGCTCATTTGTATTTTTTTTTGGTAATGCGTATCTGATGATCCCTTTTTACCCCTGAAACTGATGGAGCATTATTCAAATTCTATGGAAAGAAAAAAATTTCTTCCTGTTTGAGTTCCTGGAGGTCTCGTATTTTTTTTCTTTTTTTCAATTTAATCGTGCCTTGATTATTTTTGAAAATGATTTTTTGCTCAGTTCATCTGATAATGTGTATAATTTGATATCTTTTTACTGACGCACGTGATGACTGTCACTGCAAAGCCAAGGGTTTGGGCGTGCTCAGCCTCACTTCACAACCGCCTACGTATATTTATTAAGTCTCGTATGCCATTGTAACATCGCCCTGGGTCAGTCCCGTTCATACAGCTGTTTTAAATTCTCGTCACAAATGCAATGTGTACATAGGCACACAAACATCATTCCAAGGTAATCCCAGACAAAGAGATGAAAACTCAAAAGCACCGTGAAATCTTAACTTGACAAATATTTAGAAAATTAGTTGATTATTAATCCTCCTCGTGATCTAGAGACACGATTCATTCATTATTTTCCCTGATTTCTTGAAACTTTCCATGTATTTTCGTGAATTTTTTGTCTATTTTTATTTTTCCGAAAACACTTTCATTTTGTTCGTTATTCCAATTTCGTAAAGACTCGTCCATAGGTTTTGGTCGTTTTGACTGATGACCGAATGATATATACTTCGTGTGGTTGCGTGGTTACACGCTGAGGCGTGAAATTTGTTTTTATCGTCTTGAAGTTTCCAAAGAGAAAAAAAAAACGATGAGAAAAAAATACTCAAGCTGTTCGAGAGACTTTTGATGAGATGCAAATTCGCATATTCGTGTGATAGACTCGCAGCATGCGCATATGTAAGCGACACAAATGGAGATTGGACACGCTTCTCGATCCTCGAGTTCGATGGCGGCGTGTAAACATCCTCCAGCAGAATTCACAGTACCTGGCGATGTTTATGTTTTGTCATCGTCTAACGCCAGAGCCCCTTTTTCATTATAATATCATTTTATTCGTATATCTGTATCGTGACTCTGTATACACGATACTTTGGCCGAGATCCAGCAGCAGCTGTGTAACTGCCAACTTGTTATTTTTCGATTTTCGAAACTCTTGAGAAATAATCGATCGTAAAACGTATACCTCGAGCGTAATTTTCCTTCCAAATTTTTCCACCGAAAGTCATTTATCTCCAACGATCGTTTGGAGCCTGAAAGTCATGAAAAGTTTTATTTCATTTACTCAAACGTCTTACGCATCATCTAAAATCGAGGATAATGTTGTGGGCCTGGGAAGCATCGACCGATGTCGCTACAACTGACCGTACCTCTGTGCACGCGTTTATGCATCTGCATATCAATACGCTTATGAAATATATGCGTTAGTTACAAATTTAGGAAGCGGAAGTAGCAATTGGCGAGAATCAAGGTTTACACACGTTTGCAAAGACTTTCTCATTCTAAAAGTTCATTTACGGGGATGCTATCAAATCCGGTCTTGATACCGGGTAAATTACAGCTTCACTCGTCGACCCCTGTTTCCTATTGCTCCAATCTTTCAACCCAGAGTCAAGACATTGCTTAATAAATACTCCACCCATATTCACATTTCTTACAAACATAGACCCGTTCACTACAGATAACACTCGCATTTCTGGCTCTACGACCATTTTTTTGGCTACAATTCGTCTCGACATCCTCAGAGCTATTTCCAAGCCTCTCTTCGTCCCCTTCCCTCTTCTCATTACGTTCTCAACTTTTGGGTTCACTTATAAATATCCTACGATCGATAGTGACGACACTATTGTAGTCATCGTCTAAATGTTGTTCACTCTTCAGCGAGTGGTCCCTCTTGGCTATCGATCGTACGAATCATGTGAAATATTATCGAACAGCATGAAAGATTTCAAGTTGTGGATAAAAAGGTTGTTTATTTTTTTGACGATATTTTCTTGGTGATCGCACGTGGTAGCCCGGAGCAAGAGTTTCGTCAATAGCCCCATTTTTCGGCCCAAGTCTCGCCGGAGTCAGACCTCAGGAATGTTGTTTGTCGGACGAGCTAATTTATTTCAATCTCCATTCGCACGACGTCCCTCATTCGTATTCTTCAGCAATGCCGTGTACATAACCCGTGTTTATGTATCTTATATAAATATATATCGTGTATTTATACACGTGTCTGTACATGAATATATAGTGAATTCAAACAAATACATACTTGCGTTTGTATATGCTCGCGCATTAACTCCTTTCGTGCGTCAACTTTTTGCGCCCGAGTCTCTTTCCGTTTGCTTACTTCGCGCTCCGCATTATCGATCTCCTCGGTGGATCCCTACCAGTTGCTCAAATTTTCTAACCTCCACTTTCCTCCACGTCAACTCTTTTCTTCATCATTTCGACATAGCTCTCTCTCATCGAATTTATCGATTGTTTGCATTTACAGCGAGTAACATACACGAACAATAAATACGATCGGTGCGAAATAAATGATCAGGTGCCATGCATTTAGAATCGAATATTCGAGACGATTCCGCAGCCGTGATCATGGAACTGTAATTTGTGAACATTGAGAACATTATTGGACGGCGAGAGTTTCCTGAGTGTGCGCGTTTCACGAACGACGAAAAAAAAATCGAAGAATCTTTATAAATCAAAAATTGTGTGCCAACTCTCAGCACGCAGTTGAAATCGTGCTCCAAAATGTGTTTCATACGTTCTCTGTTGATATCGATGTGCAACTACTTCTTGAAAGTCACGTGCTTGTCTCGGAACGGTTACGAGGCACTGATGTGAAAATAATGTGGTCATGGGACTTTACAGTGGTTCGTAGGAATTGTCAGTGATTTTTTTTAGTGCGCTAGTGTTCTCAGGATAAATTTAAAAAAATATCGATATCTTTATTGCCGACGAAAAACTTGTAATTTTTTTAGTTGTTCCAAATAATTTCATCGTCGTTGAAAATTCCGAACCTGAAAATTAATCAGGCGCTTTTATTTTATGCGCCACGAATGTTCATTCGATGGAACGAGGCATAAGAATACGTTTCGAGTCTTCGAGACTGACCTACGACAAAGATCGAGCACACGTTAAATCCTGAGTGTGTGCGTTTGTGCGAAAAGAGAGGGCAAGCCAGATAGCAAAGTTAAAAAAGAAAGGGAGATAGCGAGAGAGGATGCTTTTTAGACGTCAGGTCAGTGAACCGACCAATGGACCCGGTGGGACCGGAAGCGCCGGCAAAACACTGCCCAACGGTCCGGACGTCTCGGTCCAATCTACTACGACATCCGGCGTTGGTCTCTTGGCACATTGGTGCGCTAAAATCGCAACCAATGTCAAGAAACGACAAAATCTTAATCCGCGCACTTTTTTAAAAAAAGCCTTGGTACAGTTTTCCCTTTTTATTGTCTAATGAACACAATTTTTCAAAGCAATTTCCAATGTATTTTACGAATGCAGGAATGATTTTAAAAATGATCGAAAATTATTCATTACAAGTCAATTATTTGATGACCCAAAATTTCCATTTTTTCGATCTCGTTTTTTTTTATCATTAAAATCATTAATTAAAATGTCGTTTTTTTTTTATTCTTTCCAGTTGCCTGTAGTCGATCCCTTCTTGGAGAAAGTCTCGCTCTCCGATCTCGGTAAGTTATGAAAATTTATTTAAAACTGACGAAATAATGATTTATCGTTCAAGTTCCTCGGGTCTATGTCACGAAAGAATTGTAGAAATCATAAGAATATTCGATTTTTTGTTACAAACCCGGAAAAACGAATCTTTCCCCTTGTCTGCGAGTTGAATCATTTTTCACGGTCACCACGAGCGTCATTCTTCTAGAGAAATGCAGACAGATCTTCATTATTATTGTATTACGTTTCATCGCTCTGTTCCTCGTAAATTCTCATACAAAGTGACGGCATCTACGATTTTCCTGTCCAGGAAAAATAACTATTTAGAGAATTCCTTTTCCCGCTCCGATGAGAAACCAAAGATCAAGGTTTGTCGTCGTGGAGTTTCAACTTTTCCGCTATTGCTTTTCATGACACACTTCCATTCGGTAATTGAAAAGGGACGTGGAAGTCGGAGCTCGCAACTTCCTGCAAGTCGACCGTTTCTTGTAAAGAATTAACAATAATATAATAACACAAAATGGAGTAGAAAAAATTCAATGAAGTTGACAGGAACGTTTGATGAATTGCGAATTGCATTAGATAATGAACAAATTACCCTCAGTCTTACGTTTGCGACAATCGTGAAAATGTGTTCGATCGTAATTGCCCATGAACCGTACATTTTATCAAATTGTTGAGAGCGGAAATGCAAGATTTTGAATAATTGACACTCGTTCGTGACTCTCGGGGTCCGAAGATGTTTTAAACTCTCCCAGACGTTCTTGACCATCGACACGACTCGATGCCCCCAATTCTGGTTAACTGCATGAATGGGCTGTCCGATGTATAGTTAAACGTGACTGAGTGTGCGCTCTGAGAGAGGACACCCATAACCCTGACCTCCATGCGCCGTTCCTGGGGTGGTAAAACAAGAAGGAAAAGAAAAAAAAAAACAGTTTTCATCGACAATCCCTGGGCGAATGTGAAACTTTTTTTCATCAACGTTTCTCTCTGGTAAACCCGATAATCATCCAATTGTATTTTATCGATGAATCCCTCGCTGAACTTTGTTAAACGAAAAAATAAATCGTTCACTAAGTCAAGAAAAATAGGCTCGTCGTTTAGCTAGCGCAGACTATCTTCTCGTTTCTTTATTCCTGTAAAAATACATTCGCAGGAAAGTTTATATAAATAAAACAATGTGGACGGTGATAGCTTCAGAAATAATTGAGAAACGAGTGAGCGAAATACTCGCCAGCTGTTCAGCACATAAAATATTAAATAATTCATCATTTCCAACCATATATTTTGTTCAAATTTTACGAAATTTTATGAATAATATTTTTTCGTTCTCCGTCGAATGAATTTTTGATTCGTATTTTTCGTCAATTCCGTAAAATAAAGTAAATTATTTTATTTCCATTATACATTTTACGAATCGTTTACCTGTTCACCATGAAATATTTCTTTCCACTTTACTTACTTTTTTAATTGCATGTATGAGCTAATACGAGGTGTTATTTCGCTCAAGGGACATTCCATGCGATGCTGAAGTTTACATCGTTGGACTGCAACGGAATTCATCAATTCATTTAATTTTTTCCGGAGCCGAGCCAAAAATGAAATTGCGGTGTTGGTCTTTGTGAACGGATAAAATATTTTTCGTTGGATTCCAACGATGCAAACTTCAATGTCGTCATTCCATTATTGGTTTACCAAGCTACCCGACTATACGCTATCTACACATTACGTATATCGCACGAATGGACTATATGCTTATTATATATATTCATCCTTGTATAATCTACCGAAGAAGCTCCCACGGATGGTCGCGCTAAACAAATTGCGTTAATGGACGCTATATCGATTAGTCAAGCCTCCGGTGAATGTATCAAACTTCTCACGAATGTAAACCCATCATCATTCTGCTCCCTCGTCAGTAACGGACCGACACATGAACATTGAGACTCTTTTTTATTTCTCCAAATTAAAAATTAAAAAAAAAAAAAAAAAAAAAAAACGAATCGTCCTCCATCGTGAATGAAAAATTTCCCACAAATTTTTATTCTCCCGATATTTTTTATTCGATTCCAAAAAATAAATATTCTCCACTCCGACAAATGAAAATGGGATTTTGACGAATTGAACGACGCTCTTGTGGTGCAATTTTTCTTTTTCTCTCTCTCGTCATTACCGAGGCCTTACTCATCTGGTTGAAACGATCCCTTTGAACTCGGATATATGTGTTGCACAGTGGAAACGGATATTATCTACCAGACGTCGAGCGTGTGTCGTCTTTGAGCAGACCGGCTTTTCCATTCCGATCCTATGTACCTTATCAGCATCATATTCTCGAAATCGTTCATCCTCTACAACGTAACGGTTAACGTTGCGCCGAAGCTCGAACTCGCTTTTCATCTCGAACATCGAACCAATCTGTCTCTCTATTGATTCATATTATTTTCGATCACGTCCCCAGCCAATCGATAAATTATTAATTCATCAGTATCATCACCAATTTCATCCTTTCACCCGAGCATCCAAATCCTTTTGTGAATAAAGAACAATCTGACGAGATGTATTTTCGGCCTTACAGGATTTATTATGCCGATGTCATAAACAATCTTCGCCATTATCAGCGATTCATAAAAGTATGCACACCATTTCTATACACGTGAAATATTTTGACCGTAATTCAGGCTCCGACATACGGAATGAAATTTTTCTCATAATTGTCTGCCTCAACAATCTCCATAACGTAACATTCTGTCATTGACATGATACGATAGTTTCGTCGGAGAATCCTGTCGCATTAATTTCTATAGAAAACGTTTCGTTTGTTAGAGAATCTGATGTCGTAACGTTACACCGTTTTGATAATTATTGAATTTGTACCAGGCAGGTCGATTAATCATCATTTACGTTCGTATACCTCGGGACAGGAATGCGTGAGAGAATATTAGGGAAATAGCAATGCTCGCAGTCCTGAAATCGTATAAACTTAATTGCAAATCGTATCGCTTCTAACGCTTTTGCCACATAGTTTGATTCGTGCAATGAAATTTCTATGAAGGAACTTATGAAGTCGTACAGTCGAGTTCGATGTCAATAAAGCACCGAGGGCGCGTCTATTTGGCAGTTAACTTTGCCAAACGATGCCAAACGTCTTTTTGGCTTTGACTAATATATCCCAACTCCTTTTATTATCAATCCCCTTGCTCGCCAACATCTCTAGGGTTATTCAATTATTCGATATTTTCCGCTACATCTAAATCGATCGTCCTTCTTCGAGTTAATATTTTCAAACTTGAGCTCGTTCGTGTCGCGATCTAATTTTAAAAATTGATATAAATATGAAACACACACGACACTCGCTTCAACCTTGAATACGCTTGGATCCATTCCTACGTGCGGAGAGAAATATTCCAGATAAATTTTGTGTCTCCGGTTTCACGTACCAAACGCATATTCTACGGGACAATTCTTCGTGGAAAATATAAAGGATTCCGAGGAATATATTCCAAACCTCAAAATTCATCAGTTAACTTGTCATTTAATCGTCAAAATTTAATTCTACCACGAAAAAAAATGACGGCCACGCTCCGACTAAATGTCAGATGCGCTTCATCGTCTCGTCTCTCCGCTAGTCAATTCCTCACCTTCCCGGACAAGAGTGCCGCTGCTAACAGGTTGTGTTTTAAACCACACGATCATTTTCACCTTCACACGTTACGATAAACAAAACTATTCTCTGTACATTCGGATGCACGAACTAAATATTATTTTTCGTAGATTGTGTTTACGAGCGAGGTACGAAGCCGGTCCTGACACTGTTACGAAAATAGAGGCTTAGTGTGGTCGCCACGTATCGCTGTTAGTGGAAAAAGATTTTTTTTTTTCAAAAATTATTATTAGAATTTCAATAAAAATTATGTTATTGAGAAATTCTCATTCACGGCGATAATTTTTACAATCCCGGGGAAGTAATTATTGTCTTGCCGTTGCTATCGAGTCTATCCGTTATTTTTCATTGCGATTGTGACACGCACCTAATTTTTGTGTCTGGTCGGTATTAAGATTGAAGCAAAATATGTCGATGTGCAATAGATTTTTCGGATGGAAATTTCTCACTTGTTTTCCTCCGTGGAAATGACGAAAGAAAGTCTACAAATTGCTGCAGCGGAGGCTCTTTTGAACAAAAAAAAACAGTAAATTACCGGTGAGGGGGCTCGACTGATTAAAAGCTTTTCGGTGCATTGACTCGATCAGATGCAAGCTGTGGCGTTCTCCGTTAGCGGCATCCGATAAAATAAAAAAGTCGGTAATTTATCACGAGAGCAAAATCGCAGCTAATCGTCTTTGTGATCGCGAATCACTTATGCAATATTCTCTACATTTCATGCGGCCGGAACTATTATGGTCTATTCGACGAATCTTCAAGATTCATCCCCTAAGCAAGTTTTTTTTCGGAGATGTTTCGTTACCGGCAGAATAAATTGACATTTACACGTGCGAGGGTGTGTGTGTATGCGAGTATGAAAAAAAAAACGTTGGAAGTTCATGCTCATGGTGGGAAGGCATGTTGAGTCGGTGGAGATTTCTTTTGGCAAGATCCATTGGGCTAAAGTGTTTTCTCTCATGTTATTCTTGGCTCGACCGTCCGGCAATGTCCACACGTACAGTGAGAAGGAGATGCGCGAACGCTGCGAGACGAAAAGAAACGATCGTCAACCGCTGATGAAAGCAGCACTACCAATAAGATCAGTCAAACGCTTCGTTTCCTACGGAACACCAAACTCCCTCCTTTCCGGATACGGTCGCGGGAATTATATTGTAGAAGACGCGCGACAGCTATGAGAATAGAATTCATCGAATCAAATTGTGCATCGGCGTAAATGACTTTCTCAAATATTCGTTAAGATCGTTCGAATGGAGTCGTAAATCGCTCACGATCGCTATCTTCAACTCGAGTTTTAGTTCGCTTCGTTTATCCCTATCGTCATTAAGCCCCCCGCTCTGGCTTCATATCTCGTTCCATATTAAAATCACCCACTCAACGTCAGATTAGAAATTCAACAAAATCTTGCTATTTTCTCCCTTTTTTTTATCAGATAACGTTAACAGTGACCAACGACGACGTGATGCTTTCTTTTAATTTTCAATTACTATCCACTCCGCGCAGAAATCGTGATAAGGAGGATTTTAGTTATTGGCATTCATTCACGAATTTTTCTTTGTCCAAGCGGAAAATTGGAGATTTTTTTGACGGAAAATTTATTTACAGTTGCAAAATCAACGTATTTCATTTTTTCATGGATTTTGTCACGTGTTCCAAAGAGAATTTTTTGTTATTGGCATTCAGTCACGTATTTTTTCTCTTCCCAGCAAAAACTTGGACATTTTTTTGATGAAATTTTTATTTTTTGTTGCAAAATCAACATATATCCCTTTTTCATGGATTTTTCTAATTTTCGTTCTTTGCTGAAACATTAGAGAAACATAAAGTTACAATGTGACGCTTCTATGAAGCGTTTCCTGTACGTTTTGCGCATCAACTACAAGTTGAAAAGCCCCAAGGCCAAAAGCGTTAATCAACAACCTTGAAAATAATCACGAAATTTTACGTATACAGTATTTGAAAGTCTATGATTGCATTTGATGATTCTGTCTACCGAGTAGTCTAGATTTTCGTTGTGTCGTCCAAAGTTTTACATCAACACCTTCTCTGGCACCGATCGCTCGTCAATTTGTTTTCATTTATTATTAGCTACTGGCCCATGTATACCCTGAATTGATTGTATGCACGAACGATCGAGAATCAGTCTACCGTTTCGTATACTCGGCTCCCGGTTTTTTTCGCATCGTTTTGACGATAATCGTCGGGCGAAGCGCACTTTTGACAGTTTTGATTTTTTTCACTTCATAATTTGTCACTCATTTCAGTTCGTAAATGTTTTCCATAGCCTCAGAGTAGAAAAAACTGTTTGGCCAAAAAAAAACATTCCGACAATAATAAAAAAACAAATGAATTTTTTTTTTCCATCTTGGACGATTTTTCTTACAAGGTCCGAACATAACCGCCTTGACATTCGTGTGCAGATGAAAAATTTTGGTCACTGTTTGCCAATGTCCAGCGGGGAACGCACGAATAAACGTGCATCTGGCGAAAACTTGGCACAGCTCTATTTCTATCGAGCGGTCTCGCGTTTCTTCGACATCTTCGAATCTCGAGCGCACCCTCCGCTCCAAATAAAACGCCAGTCTTTCACGATGTACTGTTGAAAATGCGTCTTCTCAATCTTACCCCAGGATTTATTAACTCTTCTATAAATATTCCTGCGACCGTTTACGCTTCGCTTCCTCGCGAATTAACAAAATATCCATGTAATTCCGCGCGGTTCGGCGAAGACAACAGATTTTTTATTTTTTCAACGCTTCGAGTTATCGGCTGCGTGGTGATGAAGATTCCATATAATTTCCCTAATCGATTCAGTGTAGCAATGAGTTAAATCTGCCAATACAAATTTTGTGTGTGCGGTCTCTGATGCGTCGATGAAATTTATTGCTCATTCTTTTCACAATACAATCAAAAAGTTTCAAACGTGCAATAAGACTTTATCATCCCTGAATCGAACGATAATTTATCGGAACTCTGTGTCTGGCAAAAAAGTGCATCGTGCAGTTTCAAAAATGCGAGTCGAATCAAAATAAAAATATAACGAGTGAGCTTTGGACCAGGAGCTTCGACACGTGGGCCATTCGAAGTGATTGCGGAAATTTTGACGTTTGATAAAACTTGAACACATGCCGATTGATTTGTTTTTGAATGGTGGTGAATTTTGTTGATTAACGAGAGAATATCGAGCTTTCCGGACGGTTAAATATTCGATGAATTTTCTTAACGCGAGGTAATAATCGAAAAGCGTGAATTAACCGTGGCTCGGCTGACGTTCCATCATTCGCGTATGCAGTGATGATTTTGCACGACAATGTTGACCTTGCATTATTATTCAAATGCGGAGGGAATTCGCGCCGCTTTGCGTCAGGTTGGGGTTCCCTGGTGGGGCCAGGAAGACGAAGATCCCGTTTATTCGAGGGATCTCATCAAAGAGTTCGACGTTGAAAATCCACCCTTGGACGATGAGCTCGCCTGGATTCTTTCCAAAGGTAAAATTACCAGGAATCCACTCCCTTCATCGTTTATCGTTATTACAAGCAATAACTTCGCGGGCTCGGAAACCCTTGTAGTCAAAAATTACTTATCGCTCCAAGTCGACGAGCCAAAAATTCCACCGGTCGTCTAGTATCGCGTTTGCCATCTCGTCTGTTCGTTTTCATTTCATACTTCACTATCCCTGCACTCTTCTCTCTCGTATCACCTTCTACTTCCAACTGACGACCTTGCCATAGTGTAATTGCACATTTTTACGTGCAACTCCACTGTTTATTGTTTATTCGAATAATTTGTCATTTAAAAAAAAATGAGAATTAGGAAAAGACCCGAATCCCTTTCATCATTTTCTTTTACGCCCTGGAAATTTCGATATTTGTAATAAACATTGAGCAATCCATTTTGTTTAAAATTAGATTACGAAAAATTTGATGCGCTCGTTCGGGAAAATGATTAGACGTTTTTTTGCAAAATCGTTGGCTCGTTGGTTGGATTAAACATTTCTGTAACAGTTTTTTCGATACACGTTTGCCTTCATTGTTGCACGAGGCTATGCGAGCCTGCCAATGTTGCCAACGTGCGAGACAATTATCGTAAAACTCGTTGACACGATGAATGGAATGCCTTGTCAAAAAGTTTTAGTACAACGATCGTGAAAAATTACGCTTTTATTTAATTCTTCAAAAAACTCGAAATTTCGATCGTTTACAAAAATTTTACGGTTGCTAATTACTTTCGACTCAACTTGCCCCCACCCCCGTTATTTGATGCTAAGAGTTCTTTTTTATTCCACAACTTCTACAAGCTTCAGTATCGATTATTGCGAATTAGTCAATTTGACGCACGTCTTTTCGCAAAACAATAATGAGGATCATTAATTCTGCGTATATTTTTATTACTAATTATTTAAATAAAGAATTTCTTTGTCGAGCTGGGAATTTTTTCTTTTAACATTACAATGTTTATTGCGACGCTTCAGTCACTTCAAGCAGAACGCATTTGTATAACAGAGAAGGAATTTAATTTGCGAAGCAATATTCAAAATTGTCACGGAAAATATTTCCCAAGTTTTTCGAAGAATACGCATTTCTACGAGGGATAACAATTTTTACAAACTTCTTCAAAACCATTGTGGTCATTCCAGTTTTAATATTACTCACAAAGAACATTTCCAACATGGCTGAACAAACTAAAACTGTGTTCAATGTAGAAAACGAAGTTCAAGTATTTTATTTTTTTAAAAGACAGAAATTTGTAAATTTTACTCAATTTGTGCATAATTTTTATTAATGTCACGGCTACACTGACAACGATATTCCTCGTGAGGAATGAAGCCGGGGACACAGCTAGTGACAGACAAAATGTAACAGTTCATTTCCCTCCTTCCACTTGAATCCAATCTCACGGTAACTCGTTTTCCTCGCTCGAGTTACACACGGTTCGTAATACCGTTCTATCCCCGCCGACCAGGCATCGTGATATAGCCCGAGTTCTTTTCACGTTGGAATCAGTCGACGTTCGAGGTTTCTATTCGTCATCACATGGAGAATCGCCGCGAAACGAATATCGAAGAGTTTCAGTGATAGTTCCCAGCCCCTTCGCCAGCCCCTCATTGAGAGAATCGTTATCCTTATCAAAACAAAAATAATCTTAGATTCGACGACTGTCAGAATAAATTGGATCTCCAGTTGTTCGGAGGGCGATTTCGCTTTTCACGACACCGTGCTGTATTAACTTTTTGTATCGATTCGCGAGACTTCCTGTCCTTGTTCCCTTCGCTGCTTCACCTTTGGAGGCGCGTGAAACGTGAATTGCATTCCAATCGCTCGCCAATTCTTCTCAATCTATGCGTCACCGTCGACAGTGTGAATGTGCCTCTGAGATACAAAAAATTCCACTGCATTCGCGTGGAAATTGCGCGTTTTATTCGCGTTTCCAGAAAATTCAAGTTAATAACAATTTAATCGTTGAATTAAATAAAAAACGACGTTACGTATTTTTGAATGAAACTACGAAGTGACTATTAAATGGCGGTTTTAATCGCGAAGATTTTTCTACCAGCCGTTAAAACAAAGAATTAACTAATGCAGTGCAAATAATAATTCATCGTTGGTTCGTGTAAATAAATGAACCAATTTTTATAAATGCCAAGAAAATAGCTGGCCCCATTATTTCCCGACCATCACATTAACAATAACGTTCATTTTTTGTGCCAAAATTTGCAGCTCATAATCTGCAACATTTGAGGTTCCACTCCTCGTGGATTCAATTTAAACTTGACTGCTTATCATTCGGGGTGTAGCGGTATTTTTATCGCTCCAGCACATCCTGCACGTAATCATAAAGCTTGGCAGGATTTCCTGATTACGATTAATAGTCATAAATCACACCTCGCTAAAACGAAAGAGTGGATAATTATTCGTTGCACACGTATGTGCTCCGTCCCCTTAAAAAAAACGAAAAAATTCATGCGCAGACGATGAATCATTGAGATGAAAATTCTCGCGAAATTCGTGATGACTTTTCCGCTGCTATTTCATTGTTTTAACATTTTTACTCGATTCTCCTAGAGTTTCTTATCGAATGACGAATAAATTGAGGATTTACTACAGGAAAAAGTTCATTTTCCAAAGGTCATTGGGCCCTGTGCTCTTGTAACAAGGTGTCCATGACCTCCCATCGCTCGAAAGTTTGCTTTCCCCTCGACATGAACAGATTCCAAGTCTTCGAATCCGCAGAGTCATCTCGTACACTGTGCGCGCATGACTCCAGTTCATCCTTATTATTGTTTGTTTCAAAATCGAACTGGAATTTTATTTCCGATTCGATCAAGTCGATATCTCGAAGGCTTGTCGTCACAATTCTTCTACGATTCTTAATCCATTTTCCGAATAACTTTCGTGACACGACTGTTTATTGTGCTCGGCTGTATAATTTCCAATGAAAATACGAATGATGATGTTCCTTGTGATATTTTAGTTTATATTCTACCACGGAGTGTGCTCGTTTTTCCATTCGTGATATTTTCTAAAATAAATTCACCATTAACCAATGCCCAAAATCAGACTCTCGAAAACACGAAATTCTAATTAATGACCTAATTTTTAAAAACCACAATAAAAAAAACTAGGATTATTCAGTGCACGGAGAAAATAATCATTATTGGAAGCCGCAATCTTGAAAGCATATTGTTAAATAACGTGAAAGAACTATTTCTTCGTGACATCATAAACAAAGCGAAAAATTGTCGTCGTGTAAAAGACCCAAGGAACGGCTGAGAGACATTTAACATGTTGAGGAGAAACAGGAAGGCTTTGTTATACTGTGAATTGTTTGGGCTTACAGAGGAGGACGAGTCCCAGATATTCGTAAAGTTCTTCAAATTTCACAAATGTTACGACCTCATACCAACGAGCGCAAAACTCGTCGTTTTCGACACACACCTGCTCGTGAAGAAGGCGTTTTTCGCACTTGTATACAATGGTGAGTTGAATTTTTTATCAAGTATTTCTCGTAAAAACTCCGTTGTCAATTTTTTTATATCAAATTATACTCAAGGTCATAATCTGTGCAAACTATTTTTTTCTTCTTATAGGTGTCAGAGCTGCGCCATTGTGGGACAGTTCCAGACAACAGTTCGTTGGGATGCTCACTATTACAGATTTTATTAAAATTCTTCAAATGTACTACACGAGTCCATCGGTGACGATGGAGGAGCTGGAAGAACACGAGCTGGATACCTGGCGAAGTGAGTAAAAAAAAAAACCTGAAATAACGATTTTTTTTGTCCGGGAAGTCGAATTTTTTTCGACAAAAAACAGTCACTTGACCGTCGTTTGACAACAACTGAATCTTCACGTCGAACAATTGAAATTCCAATTTTGTTGGAATGGCCCGATATTTTTATGAACAGATCGAATCCACAGAAAATGAACTAGTTTTCCATGATTAAAACATTTTTGACGCTTCGACAGATAATTTCCTGACATTTTGATGGGTCGAGAGGTTTTGACCTCTCTGTTCATTTTTTCTCTGTTAATTTGACTGTATGTCGCGAGTAGTCCTCAAAGATTTAATTTTTGTAATTTGAATTGTCTGTTTGACGTGAAATCTTCGAAAAAAATGAACATAATCTACAGAAAAACAAGAATTCTTGTTTATTATTTTTAAAAATCGTTGTTTGGCCGCATCCTACAAAATACCGTGCTTTTCTACCGAAAAACGGTTTTCAGAGACAAATAAACAAATCTTTCTTACGATGACTATACTAAACTTGGAAATATGAATTATTATTACAGAAGTACTAAAGGATCAGGTGAATCCTTTGGTAAGCATTAGTCCAGACGCATCTCTCTATGACGCCATAAAAACTCTAATCAACAACCGAATTCACCGATTGCCTGTGATAGATCCCGAAACTGGAAATGTTCTGTACATTCTGACACACAAGAGGATACTGAGGTTTCTCTTCCTCTACGTAAGTATTTTATATTCACAATACCCCATTCTCTCAAATTCTTCACAAAACCATTCTAAAAATTAGTGACCATCGCCCTTGTAGGCACTCGTTTACTTCCAATTAGCTCTTAACATATTCATTGAGTCAAATTGACGTTCTACGTTGTGATCATAAAAAAGTATCAGTATTAATTTTTGTTTTAAATCAATTAATCGGTTTTGAACACCGAGAGTTTTTTTTCTCCATTTTATTCTTGAGTATCGTCGTTTTTTCTTTCGTGATAATTTTCTTTGTGATAATTCAATATACAACGTTATTTTGATGTTTACGCAGATCCACGAGTTACCTAAGCCTTCCTTCACGAACAAAACTTTGAGGGATCTGAGGATAGGCACTTTTGACAACATAGAAACGGCTACCGAAGAAACTAGCATAATTTTAGCACTAAAAAAGTTTGTCGAGAGGCGAGTATCGGCGCTGCCCATAATCGATACCGAGGGGAAATTAGTCAACATTTACTCCAAATTCGACGTTATCGTGAGTACATGCAATTTTGAAAAACTCCCGTACTTCGTTATCATACGTAATCAGAATGTTTCAATAGAATTTTCACCTTTTTTCCTTTAATACCTGCAGAATCTAGCGGCCGAGAAAACGTACAATAATTTGGACGTTTCGTTGAGGGAGGCCAACGAACATAGAAATGAATGGTTCGAGGGTGTCCAAAGTTGTAAATTAGACGAAAACCTCTTCACCGTTATGGAGAAAATTGTTAGGGCAGAGGTGAGACAATTCAAAGAATTCGAACATTCTTTCTCATTCAAATTGCGTAGAAGCTTGTGAAAAAATTCCGTTATTCATTGGTCAGGCTAAATCGAGCTATAATTATTCATAAATAATTAATTACTGAATCTTGGCCAATAACGAGATACACACTTTCCTCGGAGAGGCCCTTGATTGTCCGGCAAAAAAAAAGGTTGCACCTTTTTCTCCATACAAAAGAGTACAACTTGAACTCTTATCGCAATATGACCGACCGATCAAAATATTATGAACGGATTTAAATCGAAAGAAAAATTAATTTTAATTAATATTCTTCCATTTTTATTATTCCCAGGTCCATAGGCTAGTCGTGGTGGACGAAGAAGACAAAGTTATAGGAATAATATCTCTATCTGACTTATTATTTTACCTCGTACTCAGGCCCTGTGGTGAGTATTCGAACGAATTCTAGTGACAAGTAAAAATCCCACAAAATCCTGACTTTTCATTGACTCGGAGAAAGCCCTAAACACTTCTGGCACGTAAGAATCTCCTGGATCACGTTATGCCGTTTAAAAATTAAAAGAAGTCTCTCCGACGAGAAACCTCGAGAGAGATAGCAGCAATTTTCTAAATTGAATATTTTCGACACGGTTTCGCCAATTAAAAAGAGCCCCTGTCAGCGGATTTTCGCCATGGTCCCGTGTTCGCTGACAGAGCCTTTTTCTGATTAGCCAAGCGACAGCGGAGAATTTCAATTTCGAAAATTCGAGGTGAGGTTCGTTGACTTGACCCATCAGCTTAGAAACGTACAATCAAAAATGATCGATGTTTGAAAAATGTGTCTTGTTGATTTCAGGTGAAAACGGCAGCAATAAAGGAAGCTCTGTGTCACTGAGAGCCCAAGATTCAATTCCATCAAAAGCTCCGAGTTCAGCGCAGTCGGAAGCTTCGCTCGGCGAGGACGAGCCGGAAGGGGATAGCGAGGTAATCGAGACGACCCAAGCTGTGGAAGCTCCAGGAACTCCTAGTCCGCCGTTGAGTCCAGCGGCTTCGGATACATCGGAGACTCGTTCGTCGATGGTAAAACAGCCGTCAGAAACAAGCTGGCGCGAGGTTACGGTATCCGGTGGAGAATGAAGAGAAGGAGAATGAAAATCGTTTCGAGAAGTGTGCGATGGAAAATGCCTTTTCGGAAGATTGAGCCCTGCATATACCCGCTCCGCATATATTGTACAACTATCGAAACGAGAGAACAGAAACACGAAAAAAAAACAACCGAAAAATCGTTCGCCTAGCGGTGGGCTTTACCATTTCTTTTTGTAATACTAGAAAAAAATCGATCATTGTTGCTTCGAGAGTACCGCGTTTTCTATCGTTTATTTGGTAGCAACGAGTGTTGAATCGAGAGGAATATACGTGATTTCCGCGAGAAATCGAAAGGGAATGAGAGAGGGAGAGTGATGGAGAGGACGGAAGAAAGAGAAAGAAAGAGAGAGGGATGGCCTCCTCAAATTTTATCTTGCCGGGGTAACAAATATAACGCCGGTAGATTAATCGCAGCGTAGTACAAAAAAAATTATAATAATAATAAATAAAGAAGAATAAGCGATCATGATTGCGAGTAATGAGTATTTTAAAGCAGCACGATTTTTCGCCGAGACATTGTACAATGTGTGATCCCCTCTACTTGCCATAATTATTCAGGTTCAAACGATTGCTTTCTCGTAACACTTATTAATTTTTAATTAACACCTTCGGTAAACGAGTCTTTTG
This sequence comes from Campopleginae sp. 14b, assembly GCA_030522525.1. Taxonomy (NCBI): domain Eukaryota; kingdom Metazoa; phylum Arthropoda; class Insecta; order Hymenoptera; family Ichneumonidae; species Campopleginae sp. 14b. The sequence continues at coordinate 104,363 of JAPYYS010000019.1, forward strand.
CCGTTTCGATGGCGATAGAAACACGACACACACACATACATACACACATACACGAACACAATTATATAAATATATACATTGAATACAAAATTGAAGAAAAAACAAACGAAAATTTGACACGCGGTTTTTTCGTAATCCGACACTCTTCAGATTGCACTTTGCTAAAGAGAATCGTCGGCAAAACTTTCTTTTCTCTTGCATAATAGATTTTTAATGAATTTCAAAGAGAACGAAAATTATGAAAAAATAAAATGAAAATACAAATATTAAATAAACAAAATAAAAGAATGCTATGTACAAGATTTAAGCTGTAATGACATGTGATACTCCATGGAGAAGAATGAGACCCGCCTATAATTTTTGCACCGATGTTATCGAATGTCGGCAGGAGGGAAATTGCAGAAAAATAAAAATGATACAGAAAAATGAAAAAATATCCGTTGAAATGTCTCGTGTAAATAGATCATGAACTCACGACGTTAAATTTATTTGGGATTGCTGGTAGGAGCTTGGCAACAGGTTGGTCTGGATTCCAGATTCAATCGGTTCGTTCGTCAGCTCGTAAAGTTTGTAATTTACTGAAAATAAGGATTATTATGTATTACCACGGTCCCATCGATTTTGAATACGACGATAACCAAACGCAGGAATCATGACTAGTTTTCAAAACTCGGTAACTATGAAACGAACAACTTTGTGTATAACTTACGAGATACACGTTACTTCGTTTCATTTTAGCGTGTTTTCTTTTATTTTCTTCTTTAATTAACGGTTAATTGTATCGAGGTTGCGAATAAGATTTACGGATGATGTGTGAGAATTGTATATTATGTACGTGCGAAATTAACATTAAAGGCCTACGCGAAAAGATATAAGCAACAACAAAAGAAATGAAAAAATAGAAAACACAAACCGCAACGGCTATAGAATTTATAGTACTTAGCGCGCCTCGATCGAAAATCGCCCACTGGCGCCATTACGCGGAGAAATCTAAACATTCATTTTTTTTTAATTCGAATATTATTAAAGGAAAAAACAAACAACACAGATTTAAGAAAAAAAATAAATTATTATATCATTGATTGACATTTTATTTCTTTCGTCAATATTCTTCTCTCCACACAAACGTGTTGTCCGAACCGACCGCACCACTTTCATCCAGCTCTATTTTATTCTTTCAATTAATTAAGTCTATAGTCTATAATTAAGTGTAGTCGATACTACTTCTAGAAATGTACGTAGCGAGCTTCGACAAAAAAAAGTGCAAGTAGCGCGTGAACACGATTATTACCTTGGCCGACTTTTTTTCTCTTTATGCCTGCCTGATACCTCGCCAAAGCGAAACAGCAAAACAAAAAAAAAACGACATTTTACGGCTGTTTCCTGTTTTCAATTTAAAAAAACACTATCTTTCCGCCATTCCCGGAGAAATTCCTTCCGCAGGTTATTTTGTCAAACTATTTCAACGACTTTCTCAATTATCAGTGATTCATTCCGTTCGGTATATTCAACAGAGACCGCCTATTTCTTCATCAAAGATTCCAAAGCCGCTTCCAATATTTCAGCTCCAGATTTGTTACTCCGAATTTTATATTTCCTCAATTTCTGTTGCCCCAATTCCTCAGTATCTGCGTAAGGTCCCAGTGAATCAGTACAGAATTTCGTTTTTTTTTTCAACAATTTTATTCTTACAAGAAAAACCTCAAATCGGCGTCATCTTTCTTTTTATGAAAATAGTTGATTTTTTGTACATAGAAACTATGGCAAACGATTAAAACAGTATTTTTCTTGGGCACCACGTTCCAGAAACCGCTCAACGTGGTTAAGATGAATATTCGGCCTTTGTACACATTTTTACAGAACTCCATTAAGCCCTTTTTTCCTTATGATTTCGTCCCTTCAATCTTCGACGGCTGTCGTCAGTCGGTTGCTTCATAGGCTGAAATTTTAGTCGCTCAACACATCACGTTTTTTCCGGAAGAAACAGGTCTTTTATCGACCCTGCTGCTGGTCGATGAATATCAAAACTTTTTTTATTTTAGTCAACGACGTTAAATTTTTACATGCTCACGGATTGTCGAGAGCAAAAAGTCATTTAAAATGATAGAAACTCCATATCTCTCAAATTTATCTTTTAAACTTCATGAAAAATTGAATAAATTTGTCCAGTCAGTGACAAGAAAAATATAGATGTTTGGGAAATTTCAATTTCATTGAAATAAAGGTATCAAGCTCTTTTTGTGTCTGACTCACCTGATCACGTTGCGATTTAACTTTTTTCGTTTTACTGCGCTTGACACTATTCTCTTTCAAGTTAGCCTCGTTTTCCTCGTTCTCTATCGTGGCCATGTTGTCGAACATCTCGTCATATTCGGTGTCGTTTTCTGACTCAAGGGATGTTACTGGATGGTCGCCATTTGCCATGTCGATACGGGATCGTTTGGCGGCGCGTTCTTTTTCTTCGATTTTCACCTCGTCATAATTGTCCATCGAAAATTCGGAACGCAAGACCATGCAGCTCAAACGTGATGTAAGATATATCTGAATAAAATTATTGCAACGATTATTGAAAAACGAAATCATCGAACACGGAAAAATGGAGACATTCTGGATGGAATAAAAATTCAGAAAACCTTTTTCAATAATGCTTTTGTGTCCAAATGATGGATGCGCAAAAATCGGTCGAGACCAACGCTCACAATGTACGGTTTGGATCTTGAGCAAGATACCGACGTTATACTGCCCACAAAATCTTTGTACGTGTTTAAAATTTTTCCGGGCTTCCGTAAATCGATCAATTTCATGATGCCTTTTCCGGACCCAACAACGACATGCCTGCAGGAACATTTCGATCAATATTTCACTGCAATCGTGTAATTCAAACCACGAAACAACGTGGAATTTTGTTTCTCCTCATTTTTTAGTCTAGTAAATATCGTCTGCATGAGAATTCCTAATTTCTCGTGATCTGTTACTTACTTCTCTCTCGAAGCAACAGCGAGTGTCGTCAATGCTTCGTCTTTGAGTTCCAAGTTTATGACCGGCCTTCTCTGTGCCACATGATCGTAAAGCCGGATCTGAAAAATCACAATTCCTAAAGTATTTCAATAATACAAAATATCGTGTTAAAGGCAGATTGAGGCATTTGCAAAAACTTTGCCATTTGTGTCACAGTAACGACAATAGTGCATTTTTCAACAAAAGATGAACGAACAAAAAAAAATCTGTCTAAAAAAATAGAAGCTGGAGTTTGCATTTTCAGGATGGACTGAAATTTTTCATTCCTTTCGGCAAAGCCCATCATCCAAATCCGCAAGTGATTCGCTGCGTTAAAGCAAAAACGGTTGTCAGAGCAAAAAACTAAAGTTGCAGGAAATTTGGGACATTTTTGTACAATTTTTCTACTGCATTTACAATGCAGAATGGAAAGAAAATTTACTTGAGGATGTAAACTTGAGCGGGTTAAATATTGCACACATACATGTCCATATCTGCCGCATGTGACGATTTGTGATGAATCTGGAATGAATCCTATGTCGGAAATCCACAGAGGCACTCTGAGTTCAAGCCAGTCGTGCCGAACATTTTTTTCTTCAAAAACTCTCAGCTGTTTTTCCAAATCGAACAATTGTAGTTTGTGTTCTTTGCCTCCTGTGGCTATAATATTCTTGTTTACTGAGGAATGCCTCATTCGTTCCAAATTATTGCCAGCCTCTATTAAAACTTGATCTTCGCCTTGGATTCGCCATAGTTTGACGTGACCCGATTCCACTGCCGTAATAATTGCTCTAAGTAACAAATCATTTCGTGATTTTTTTGGATTTCGAAGGAAATGGATAAATAAATGAATTTCGTGTAATACTTACTCGTCGTATCGACAAAGATCTTTAATATTTCCTTCACCACTATCACATACGAAAGAAGTCGTGAACGCGGCGTTCTCCGTATCGTAAACTTTGACACTAAAAATGTTGAGTAAACAAATTATTGATACGTTTTCGATAATCGAAAAATTACGATTTCACTTTCATGGTGAATTACTTAATTGTATGACCTCCTATCTCCTTTGGATCCACACGCGAGTAAGATTTCTTTCTCGTGCTCATCAGCCCATGTCATTGCAGTCACTTCGTGTTCGGCTCGTATGGACATTAAGCTTTGTATATTTTTCGTTATACATGCTTTTTTGTCGATTTTTATTCCCTTGAACACTCCCGATTTACCACCCACGAACACATCAAAATCTTCCTTGTAAGACATTTTATTTCAGTTTTGCCGAGAGTCCACGAGTAACGCACAGTTTACATTAATCGAATGCCATGTGCGTTAGCTATTCTCGTGCACTGGGAAACCTAACCTAAAATTCACGATCGTGATATCATATTAGGATTGGGGGGGGGGGGGGGGGGGGGGGGGGGGGGGGGGGAGTGCGGTTCGGAGTAGAATGGAGTCGGTTACATTTCAGTTCCGCTTGTTCCCGACTTTCACAGCTAATGGTAAAATCGATAGCAAAGTTGTTATCGCATCAAATATGTATAGAGTAAGAATATTTCGCATCCATACACGCCAGTGAATGGTCGTGTAATAGAACTTTGAAATAAAAACAGTGTAAATCTGCGATCTTTAGTACCTTATTTGCGGCAAGCAACAGTGAGGGATTATCGATAATGAGCAATGTAATGAAATCGTTCCGGGAAAGTCTGTCGAGTGCGAAGAACGTTCTTATTTTAACGGGAAGTGGCATTTCAGCAGAATCGGGTATACCTACATTTCGTGGTCCCGGAGGATTCTGGCGAACTTATCAGGCACAAAGTCTCGCTACGCCACAAGCATTTCAAGCTAATCCTTCTTTAGTATGGGAATTTTACGAATACCGACGACAATTTGCTAGCAAATGCATGCCTAACAAGGTATATTGGTATATTACAAATATACACGATGTTTTGAGAAATGTACTGTAGCCGCCTATCGACGTGTTGGACTGATGAGCGATATTATTTTGCCAAGCGGAACCATTGCGAACTAAACCGTTTGAAATTTTAAATAATCTCCCATCGAGCTGAAAACATATTTTTTAATATTAAGTGTCGAGTTTCAAGTTAAAAATGTTATCTTTCCGATTAGATAATCGAAGGAACTAAGAATAAGAATGTGTTTTTTGTTCTTTACTGTTGCGCGCCCAATCTTTCATTTCCCGTTCTAACTGACCTTGTACTATCGGTCAACAGGTCCTTCTCATGTTTATGATTGGGTTGTGCCGGTATTTGTTCAAAGCAAATACCTGATAAATAGCAGAGGTTTAACGATTTTTTCGAAAATCTCTTTAATATTTATTCCACAGGCACATGATGCAATCACCAAATTTCAACGTGGGCTTGAAAAAGAAAAAAAAATAGTGACTGTGGTTACACAGAATATTGATGGACTTCATCAAAAGTCTGGCACGGACGATGTTATTGAACTTCATGGCTCGCTTTACAAAACTCGTTGCACTAAGTGCAAGCACGTTGAATTTAACGAAACGCTACCAATTTGTCCAGCCCTGGCAGATAAATGGTAATTTCGATGAGAATTCTCCAGAAATTCTCGAAACTAAAAATAATCGTTCGGTCGTTTTTTTATTCGATTATCGTGAAAATTCTTGGATGCACTTCCGGAAAACCGCAAACGCAGAAATTCCGAAAAAAACTTGCTCCGGTCCAGCGGTTGCCAGTTTTGCGTGTACATTCGTGATGAACGAAATAAGAAACGAAAAATAAAAAGAAAATCACGATGAAATTCAAAAAACTGCAGCATAATGTCTATTTTTTTATTTTACAATCTAATTTATAGTTCACCCGATCCAAAAGCTATGGATTCGGATATTCCCATAGAAGAGTTGCCAAAGTGCAATAGGAATGGATGTTCTGGATTATTAAGACCACACATTGTGTGGTTCGGGGAAAATCTTGACGAGACTATTCTCGATAAAGCTCGTAAGTATGAGTTTCTTCACTTCATCGTTTTCTCATGGCCTTTCTCGTCTTCTTTGTGAATCAATAACATCGGAAATCGCTTTTTCAAACTTATTGAGATATTATTTCAACATTCCTAATTAAATCAATGAAAGAATTTATTAGCAAATGAATTTCTAAAACTAAACTTGGTCCGAGATCTCCAGCGGAAAATGTCATATTCTTTTTTATTAAGATGAGGCTGTGGAGAACTGTGACGCTTGCCTCATAATTGGAACATCGTCCAACGTTTATCCTGCTGCAATGTTTGCCCCGCAAGTTGCTGATAGGGGCGTTCCTGTAGCTGAATTTAATCTTGAAGAAACTTCAGCAACGAGACATTTCCAGTAGGAATGCTGTTTCCAATTAATTTTCGATTACAATTGAATTTTGCATGGGATTTGTTATTCATTCATTTTTTTTTTTTTCTTTTTCAGGTATCATTTTAGCGGGCCCTGCACATTAACGGTACCTGAAGCGCTTGACTCTTGAAAAAATATTTTCTATCGAAGCAACAAGATCATTTGAAATAAGCTGTAATAATAAATCTAAATAAATTTGGAAATAAACAAAAATATACCGAAACTTCTTATTGAAATTGCTAGAGAAAACTCGTAACTTGACTCCATGATTTTCCATTAAAAATGGATTATACGATTTGTTTTACAACTTTTCTGACATTTCCTGGACGATGGCCAGCCAGGAATGAAAATTGGATGGTTGAGCAGATCGGTTGATGATTTTTCAAAGTTGAATCATGGGTCGAATACTGGGTGAGTGACTTTTCGTCCCATGGTAGCGAAGCAAACAGCAAGATTACGGCGCACCTGCGAAGGTTTTAAAATCGAAGTCCACTGTCACGTAGACTAGAATTTTTTGCGCTTAGGGGAAAAAAGATAAGAAAACATTATAAATCATATCTATAAAAAAATTTAACCTCAAATTCGGACACTCGCTTCCAACGGTACTCCACCTCCGTGAAGTTGGCTCCCAAAGTTATTATTTTTAAATTTAATTAATGCAGATCGTTTGAGAATCGTTTAAGAGGATTTGAGAGTAAAGAAAAATTGTTTGAAAGTTAATAGTTTTTCCAGAAAATTGATTTTAATTTTGGATGTGAAGTTGGCCCCCCTATTTCGTATGGCATCAGAGTTTCGAGAAAAAAATTTCTCGTTCCCTTATGAATGTTCATGATCGACCAACCGACCGACTGTTCGAGGGACTTACCGACTGACAAACTGAGAAATAAAACTATGGTTATTCTTTCTATAATGTATTCGTAGATTCAAAATGTAATGAAAAAAGAAAAACGTCGAAAACTGACAGTGCGAAGTTGGTTTTCTAGACAACTTCACAAAGCTCCAAACGCGCTGATCTTGAATAATGATAACAATAATAATAATGACAACTTGTGACGAGTGACGAGTCGGCTGTAGGCTGGGAAGCTAGTCGGGCGCGTCTGAGCACTGAAGTTTTGAATCGTTTCTCAAGCAAGTTGCAACGAAGAAATAGAAAAAAGATAAGTGAATTGTGATAAAATGTCGTGTTGTGCAGCTGAGGAAGAAGATGAACAACGACCCGATCCTACCAGAGTTCGGGGTTGTACGGATATTTTTTGGCTATGTTTGTTCATTGCTTTTTGGTGTCTTATGGTACGTAACCGTTATAATTGTCTTATGTCACGTCCAGTTAAACAAAGATTACGAATCCTATTCTATTCTAAATCTATTGTCACATCGATCGTGATTGTTGACTCAACGTATGCATGGATTGTTAACGTGACTCGTACTCGCGTTCAATTCTTATCGCAATTGTTATTGGACTCTCCACTCATGGATGCATTTCTGCCAGATTTTGATTGCTGCGTTCGCCCTGGTCTATGGCAATCCCATGAGGCTCATCAGTGGCTACGACAGTTTTGGTAACACCTGCGGCATGAATAATGAAAAATTTGGGAAGATGGAGCTATCGGGTCAAGACACCAGCGACAAACCGTAAGTTCTTTATACGATACCAAGTCCGTAACAAAATTTATCATTTTCAAAAAGCTTGGAAACACATTTATCTAGGGATTCACATGAAAATTTCATACAAAAAATATTTGTACCTAAAATCCAGATGCCGAAAAATGCATTCTTGTCTTCCAGATATCTCTTTTTCCTCGACATGAAGGATGTCAAACAATCATTGAAAATATGCGTGAAAAAATGTCCCGACAGGACAATGAACTCACTGCAGGATGTATGTCAATTTTACAAAGAAACAGGCTCCCAGCTATGCCACCCGGCAGGGGACTTTACACCTTGCAACGATCGCAGCAAAAACAAGACTGGTTATTGTCCAACTATGCCAGTTTATGAGAGCATACCGATCCTCAACAGATGTATACCAAAAGCACTGAAAGATGCAACGGCGACACTAATTTCGAATCTGTATGGCGTGCTCAATTCCTGGGAGGTGATCGAACAGATTTTGGGTGATCTCTATAAAACATGGAGAGAAATTTTGGGACTGTCTTTCTTGGCTTTTTGTAAGAATTTAGTCTCATTTCGTGTCGTCATTTCGTGGAAATATATTCCGAAAATGCGGGATCCACGAGTTGTCATTGTTTATTAGAAAATTCGATTTTTTCAAACTTTTATCATTTTTCCAGTTTTATCATTAGCCATGATTGCGGTTTTCCACTTATTGGCCAGCATCGTTACGTGGATCGTGATGTTTCTCGTCAGCGTCGCTTGCATCGGTATCAATCAATTATTGACAACAAATTAGCCAAGCAGGCGATTTTAATAAAATTGATTTTTGTTGATATTTACAAATGACTTCGTGTTTCAGGTGGTACGGGTCTTTTATGGTGGACTTATTTCGGTATCAAACGAACATTGGACGCAACCAATCCCAGTCAATTGTTGGAAGAGTCCGTTAGAAATGAGAAAGCTTTCTTGGCATTTGCCATTCTAGCGACGATAATAACCGTAAGATTTCACCACAAAAAGTTTCGAATGTAGAAACTTTCGAAATACTTGATCTTCGAAATTTTTTAAGTGGATTTTTCTCTTTTTCTACGATTTTAGGTGATTCTTCTCTTCCTCTTGTGTATCATAAGGAAACGCTTGAATTTCATGGCTGCGTTGTTCAAAGAGAGTGCTAAATGTTTAGGAGAACTTCCAGGTCTATTTTGCCAACCGCTTTTAACGTTCGCAGCTCTGCTTGTATTTTTCGTATTTTGGATCGTCGTGATCCTCTGCCTCGCGACAGCCAGTCAGTATTTTTATAATTATTTCCGACGATACGATTTTCTGAAAGGACAAAAGTTAAAAATAACTTTGTTTTTCCAGATTATCCCGGTACAAAATCAGTGCAGATGCTGAACGCATCGGGTAACGTTCAATTGTTACGATCGTCCGAAGAAATGAATGCATTCGCCGAGCAGAAACGACTTGACTTGCCTATCAAGAGTCCCAAAAGTTAGACGAATTTTTTTATTCGAAAAAAATGTTGAGACAAAATTTTTTTCCAAGACTATTTGAGGGTTAAAATATTATTTTCTGTTGTAGCTTTCACGTTCGTGGAGTTCGTCGATTCCACGTGGGTCAAGTACATGTGGTGGGTTTATATAATCGGTTTCATTTGGATTTCGGAATTCATCACCTCCTGTCAAAGTATGGTGATAGCTGGTGCTGTTGCTCATTGGTATTTCCGGTAAGATTGAAAGAAAATATTCTATGAATTTCCATTTTTTCGGATGTAACATTTTGTAGTAGATTTTTTATCTGCTCATTACTAAAAACTTTTTATTCGCTCTGATTCAATTTTTTCCAAATTGTAATAATTTTTTTTTTCTAATTATTTTTAAAACTTCTCATGAATTTCGCATGCAGAATTTTGGCAATGATGTCTCTTTACGCAGACTGAATTTTTTATAAATTTCAATAATTTTTTTCTAATTATCGCTAAAATTTTCTTTGAATTTCTTATTTTTCATTTTTGCTTTGAAATTTTTCAATTTCGACTTAATTAAATGCGTATTGAGGATTTCTGTGAATGGTGTGATTGAAAATGATAATTTGCAGAGGAAAAAACGCGAGTGCGTCGCCGGTGTGTTCGGCAATGGGAAATCTAGTGAGTTACCATCTGGGCTCAGTCGCTTGTGGTTCTTTGCTCATCACGATATTCAAGCTGCCACGACTGATTCTCACATATTTGCATCAGAAGTGAGAATTTTTTTTATAGTCGTCTATTTTCGTCGTTTGTGATAAATTTGAGATTCAATTAAATTTCCCTTACAGATTTGAAAGAACCAAAGAAACTTCACCTTGTGCTCAGTGTGGCCTCAAGGCTTGCATTTGCTGTTTTTTCTGCCTGGAAAAATTCATTCGTTACATGAATCACAACGCTTACACAGTGGTCGCCATTGAAGGAACACATTTCTGCAACGCTGCCAGAATCGTGAGTAAAACTTTAATGCCGAATCATAGAAATGTTGAATATTGAGGTGCGATTGCGTGATAAAAAGCCTCTATACGAATTGCAGCTTTTTTAAGAATTGACAAAAAGCTGAGAAATTCGATTCCTGACAGAGAAGGAATTTCTGAAACGTTGTTCCAAAATGTCTAAATTCAACTATTCATTTATTTTTCAGGCATTCTCGACGCTCGTGAACAACGCTCTCCAGATAGCTGTCATTAATGGTATCGGAGACTTTGTACTATTCTTGGGAAAATGTTTCGTGACTGCTGCGACCGGTAGCATAGGTTTGTTGTTTATGAGACAAGACCCACGATTGCATTTCTACGCAGCTCCAATATTCATCATCTGCGTGTTTGCGTTCATCATAGCACATTGTGTTATTTCTCTCTACGAGGTAAGTTCGCAAGATTTTGAGAAAAAAAATAAAAATAAAAACGGCATAATTTTTAGGCGGAAGTGAATGACTCGATTGAATTTCAATTCCAGACTGTAATCGACACGTTGTTCTTGTGCATATGCGAAGACAAACACCTTAACGGGGATAATGGCAAGTGGCGTCAATTCCCTGCGGCGTTATTTGACGGGAACTCGAGTCCAGAGATCCAACAAGCCCACGAATTAGCACCCATGAACCAATGATTAACCCAGCGCTAATTTTCAAGTTTCCTCATGGAACATATTTTTTGGTAATGTTTTTACGGCTAGCCGGCTGGAAGATTTTCGAAGAACCGTACAGCAGGAAAGCACGAGTATCGAAAAAGATGAATCATTGATCGCGATTTTCTGCTTTCCCCTGGCCAAGGTCAACGCTCCAGCCTGCGAACTGGATTTCCCCTCACAGTACAAAATTGCGATTTATATACGAAGCGCTGATGCTCTCGTTGCAACGACTAGCCATAATGAAGTTTGCTGCCATCGTACAAATGATAAAATCTTTCCCACTGAGCGTGCATCGAAGTAGCTTTTTTATTTTTATTTCAGACACTTGTTATCCGTCGAACACGGTGTCCGAATAAAGAAACAAATTATTTAATATGTTTGTGCGACGGAAACGGTCCATTTAAACGATAACAAAATGTGTGCAATAGGTAACCCTTGTGCCTGCGATAAAGTATGTACAAAACAAACGAAAACTGAACTTAAAACCTCCTAGAAATTCTAAAAGAAAACAACAACTAAAAATCAAGTACATCCATAGTTTTATAAGACGAACAAATTGGGCTGCCATGATAACCGCTTCCGAATTGTGAAATTATATTCGTGATACGTTTAGGTTGTAAAGTTAGTGCGTAGATGAAAAAGTGTCATTTTTATTTTCGAGTTTAAGAAAAGCTTGCGGAATTAATCTCTTCAATCATTGTATCTTTATCGTTATTTTGCTTCTCTCGAGAGCAGTACTTACTTTTAAACCTTTCAAGTGACTGTAACGTTAGATATACTGAGCAGCCGAACGAATGAAAACAGATTTAGAGGCTCGCGTGAATCAATGTACAAAGTACTTTTCGATCCCGGTGACCAGGATTTTTTTAACTACACTCGTTCACATTATTTTCTATCAGTGTCGTACAGTATTTCTCTGTTTGGTTCAAGTTCTAATTAATCGCTCTAAGCGACGGTCCAATGACCAATTATTACTTTTTATATAGTTCACGTTTTTTTTAAAGAAAATAAGAAAATGCTTTTTATAGGTAGTGGAACGAATTATATTGATCTTTGTGTCAATGAATCTATACATACTTTTATCTTCTACACTTATACACAAGAATCTTTATATATTTGTGTCTTTTTTTTATTACTCTCTGGCCTATATAAATGTGTATCTTTCTTTCGGACACAAATTTCCAATGCGGTGCCTGATATATTTACACGATAATTGCTGATGAAAGGAAATAAATTTAAAAAATATCCATTTTCTCGTATGCTCCATCGCAATTACGATGTTGAAGTTTGCATCATTGGAATGCAACGAAATTAATACATTAATTTTTTTTTTTCAAAGCATATCCAAAACGAAGTGCAGTGTTGGTTTTAGGCAATTCCAAAAATACCAAAAAATTGTGAATGGTTGCATCGTTGCACTCCAACGATACAAACTTCAATGTCGTATCGCAATTGGACAAACGCTTTTTTCTCAGTGCTCCCATATAATCGTATCTTCAGTTTGAATAATTTCATAAACGATTTGACCTTTTTTTTTAATAAGTTTTATTAATCACATACAATAAATTGATGAAACAAAAAAATGTCGGTACTTTATGTCCTAACTTTTTTCGCTAGGACCGTCTTTTTCTTTTTCAGTGTTTTATCCAAACGTTTTTTTGGAAGCTTATTCGCGACGCTCGTCTTCGCTTTCTTCGCTGCTTTATCGAAATTCTTTTTCGAAACTTTCTTCACTTTCTTCTCCGCAGTTGGCACGTCTGCCGTTTCTATCGCTTCTAACTTTTCTGCTTTCTGCAATGGCTCCCCCGTGAATATCTCGTCCATCGGATTCAACGCGTATGATTGCTCTGGTTTGCTCGCCTCTCGAGCCATCTTCTGCTCCATCCTGTTTATGTATTTGCCACCCGCTTTCTTACTCGCCGCTTGACGGAACTGTCGAATAAATCGCGAATATTCAGATGCATTTTTTTTTCACATCTTGAAAAGGAAATTCGTTTCTCATGCATTATTATAATTTTTTCAATATCTCAAATAATGACAAATTGCAAATTGAGTCGTCCAAGTGAACATATCCTATAAATATCGGGTGAGTCTGACTCACGGCGTTTTTTACACCGTTGTATTTCAATAAATATGCATTTTTTGTTTTTTTTTTTTAAAGAAAATTATTTGCAATTTACGGCCTTAAATTTATTTCTTTGCGAAAACGAAAATTAAATGTTAAAACATTGGTTGTCGTTAAATGCCGGGCAATCGGTGGTAGAGAACTGTTGGGATCGAAACGACCTAGTATGGACTCGAAGGGTTAAATGTCATAATTTTCAGTCTCATTTACCTTTGCTGGTGAAATATAGTGCGAATTATCCCAGAGCGTTTCGCCGCCGAAACTGCTGTTAAATATTTTCACAGGATTTAGAACAAATCTCGGGCCGATTTCTGCTAAGCCACCGTCTTCCGTGAGTATTTGAAAATTTCGGAACCATATTCGATTGTCGAGTACACTGAATGTGTACACGTGATCGATGAAAGGCTGACTCTTGGGATGATGATTCGGAACGCCGAATATTTGAGTGAGAAGCTCTTTCAGTAAAGCATAATGAGGATTGGTACTGAAGTGTTCATCGAACGAAAGCAAAGGTCGAGAGCCTTTCAAACAATTACCGGTCAGTTTCAATTCTCCCATTGTGTAAACTGGAAAATAAGAATCAAAGTTATTACAATTTTTACTGAAACTTCGGCTGAATCATTAATCAATGCTGCGGTCATTATTGGAGATATTGAAGTTTGCATCGTTGGAGTCCAACGGAAAATATTTGATCCATTCACAATTTTTTTCATTTTTGGAATCGTCTCAATATTTCTTTGACATTGATTTGCAACAATTGTCGGCGATCCACACTGAACTTTTACTTTTCGCTCTGCTTTCAAAAAAATATCATAAATTAATTAATTCCGTTACATTGCAACAATGCAAACTTCAATATCATTCATTAGTGCAATATTCCATACTGTTCTCTACAAGGAATTTGGCTGATGGGCCAGTCGGTACGTTCGAAATCCACATATACAAATCTCGCTTCCGCCGCCCTTCGAACAAAATCGCTTTGTTACAGTTTTTTATCTCACAGATTTCATTGACTACGTCAAGATTCTTGGAGCGCTCCATTTTTGCCTCTGTTCTGTGATGAGGCATTAACGTTTTAATGTCTCCCATGAGGTGCCGATGTTGATGGTTTATTCCACGCGATGCAAATACCAATACACGCTGTTTGTTTATCCATTTGGTCTGTGAATGGAAATTGCTGATAAAAATTACAATATTCTTCTCTTCCATGCCAAATTATTGCAGCGAGAAATGGTGTGAGAGCAACATTTAGTGTGGATTGCTGTTGACCGTCAAAAAAACTTCAAAAACAACGATCACCGCCAGAAGGTTCAAAAAGAATTTTGGTGACGTAAAAAGATGATTCTGCTGTGATGCAAACTCTGATTCAAAATGCTCTGTTAGTTGTTCGGCCAGCAAAAATCTTGCGACAAATTTTTACTGGCAGCAGTCGGTTTTTAGGGAAAATAGAAGAGCCTCATTGTTTTTTGTTGTTGGATAAATAATCGTGAGTTTTCTTCATCATGTGAAAAATGTGGATCTGCGTTGCAGTTATTTTTCTCACTCATAATAAATCACTTATGAAGCGTTTTTCATAAGAAGAATATTGGTTTGCCGATAGTGGTTCGAAGTGGCATTTAGCCTCTCGGGAGTATGAGTTGAATACATGTAAAGCAGATCCACGTTTTCCTTAGACACACTTGCTATTCCGAGGAAAGGAACGTTTCTTTTTATTTTATGGGGAAAAAGAGACTGTAATTTTTATATTTCTCGGAAACTCGGGCATGTTTGCAATTAACTTAGAGCCGAATTTCTGCCAAACAATTATTAAAAAGGCGGTGGAATTGGAGGTTAAGTTTCTAACCTTTTTAGGATGAGGCTCATCCGATATTCTTTTCTCAGGTAAAATGATCTCTTTCTCTTGCGGCGAATCATTATTTTCTTTTGCTGTGTCGTTCCTTTTTCGTTTCAATACTTTTTTCGCCATTGTTTAATAAGGATATTGATGTTATGCAAACGATTTTGTAACACGTGCTTTGCCGGCCGCGCGTAGGACGCCAATATGACGTTTTCTTTGACCAACGTATCCATGGCAAGATGAAAATTCCTAGGAATGTATACTGAAAGAGTAAAGACTGTTCGAGAAGGTCGAGTATTTACCGACCGCACTAACTGCAACTTCACGGCTTACTGGGCACGCCATCGCTGATCTGCTTTACCAGCCAAGTTTTCGAACTATTCTCGGAAGGCGCGCGAATAGTTCCCTCCAATGGGAACGTAAACAAAGAATCAAAAGATAAACATCAGTCGTGTTCGCCATAGCGTCCCCGCGGCATGCACAAGTGTCCTTGAAAGGACACTTGTGCATGCTACAC
This sequence comes from Campopleginae sp. 14b, assembly GCA_030522525.1. NCBI lineage: Eukaryota > Metazoa > Arthropoda > Insecta > Hymenoptera > Ichneumonidae > Campopleginae sp. 14b. Next base: position 119,965 of record JAPYYS010000019.1, read on the forward strand.
ATGATAGAGTATTTTTTTTCCTTTTCCATGTCGTATCACTGTTAATTCGTGTCGGACGATCGATTTCCTGGTTTTCCTTGGAGGATTCTCAACGATATTGGAAAATGTCAGTGATGAGAAGGTTTGATATCTTGTTTATTTCGCGTCTGGAGATACAGCATGATAATGTACATGTGTATAAGTACTCAAATACTTTTTAAAAGACCAAAATAACATCGAAAATGTTCAATATGTTAAATTCTATGAACCATGAATGCCCGAACCTTCCAAGAATTACTTCCAAAACGCCTTGTCAGACTTTACATGCGTTACAAATGACATTCAATGTAACGAACGAACGCTGCAATCATTCGAAAATATAAGTTATAAGCACACGTGACAATTTTTCCGGATTAACGATCCAGATGTAATAGAACGTATAAATGTTTAACATATGTCACAGCCAGGTTTTATTTTAAGGTCTCTTAATTCGACCGCCACATTTTCCCCTCTTTTCCCCTTGATCTTTCATTTTTGGGAATTATTGGTGGAAACAGACAAAAAATGTGGCCAATCGGCATATTATCAATGATTTTATCCTTCGCCAACTTTCGCGTTGTCGTCTTGTGTTAACGCGCGCCCTTGAGCGTTCGTAATAAAACACTTTTCTCCCTTCCACTTACGTGTGTGGATAAATATGTTTGATGATATAAAAAAGCCAGTCACGAGATCATGTGAAGTCCTATTTTACGAGGAAAAGTATTAATGCAAAAAACAGAATGTCAAGTTCGTCGACATTTTAGGCACTATTCCCTATAACCTTAGCATTCATATCTAAGGAATTTTTCTTTTGAAAAAAAGTTAGTGCACAATTATAGGTTATTTATCGTTCGGAGAAAGACTTTTGAGGCGCTCATTTCTTTTTCTTTTTTTTTTCATGATTATTGATGTCGCAACATGATCAAAGGTTTTTTTTTTGGACCGGGATATTCGAGCAACCATTTTAGAAACTCACGAACATTCTTTTCGGTAATTCTGTTTCAACGTAACATTCTTTAACCAATGAACGGACAATTTATTTATTTTCGCTGCGAGTAAGAGAGTTTATTCAAAAACTCTTGCAGAACCGGAAATCATGCGCATGTATATACGAAGTTTCAGTGTCACAAAGATCATCCAAATTCTCGTGAAATAATTAGTTCTGAGTTTTTGTTTCAATTTGTTAATAATTATAGTCCGGCATCTAGAATGTTCATAATGTCCGAGAAATGGCTGGGATTTTGTCAAGTTTTCTGCAAACCGCCGAGCATGAGAATTTTTCGTAACCTCGGATTACTGGCACGAAATAATTCGTGCAGTTCATTTTGTATACTCGCACACCGCGCAGCTTCGTCTAACGAATGCTCACGAGGGCGTTGATAGACTAAAATTCTCGGAAGGAATGTTCCGAGCGAGAATGCATAGAGAACATCACATTTCAACTTTTCCGGTTTAATTCTCAAGCCTCTAGAGTTTCAACACGGACTCGAAAACGATCCCATGTTATAAAAAGTAAAAATTTATTTTCCTGATTTTTCCAAAACGTTCTTTCTTCCATTCGATAGTTTTCAGCAACGAATTATGAAAAAGCTAAGATAATTGTGCATAACCTCACTTTTACATACGGAAAAACATAAATACTCACGATGGAATTAGAGTCACTTCCGACCTTGTTTTGAGTTTTGCGTTCCAGAAAATAGATCGCAGGGGTTGAGAGGCTTCGGTGGAAAAATGCAACGCGCAAATAGAATGTCACACGCAATTAATTAGCAGCTACAGGACTAGAAGTAAAACGGCAATTGCGAATTATAAATCTATTCAAAGTTCGTTATGGTAACTGTTGTAAAATATTCTGAAATTCTCCCACTACTATATAACGAAACAACTCGCTCCGATATGAGGTTCGAGGCGAAAAAAACCATTTGAGGAGGTTGACTACATACGACAATATGATAAGAATTTAATAAAATTTGGTGACAATATTTTCTAGCATCAAATACGATGGCACCATTTTTTTTCTATTTTTCGTCTACATAGTTGTCGCGTGATTTGAGTTTACAACATGCAAACGATATGCATATATATCTCTGAATCCTATGTTTATGCATGTAAATTCTAGCGTTCAATAACTCGAAAACTATGTAGGACGAGAATCTTAAAAAATTTGTATATTCGTATTTAATTCTAAAGAGTATGCTCACCAAATTTCATGAAATTCTAATAATATTAAATTTTCCTATGCTTTCATCAACATGGCAATATTGTTGTGTATAGCCACCCTCCTTAACCCTTCGAGTGCATTTTGGGTCGTTTAGACCCGAACAATTGTCTGGCATTTAATAGCAACGAATTTTTCAGCATTTTATTTTCGTCTTCGTCAAAAAATAAATTTGTGGCCACGAAATATGGATGAATAACTGCATAAAAACGTCTCTGAAAAAAAAAGAAACAAAAAATGCATATTTCTAAGAATACAACGATCGGAAAAACGCGTTGGGTCCGATTGACCCGATATGCACTTATAGCGGGTGTGCACTCGAAGGGTTAGATATGAGTCGCTTCATATAGCTTCTTGGCGAGGCTTTGACGACTCGTGAAAATGTGAACTGGAAGTGGTGACGGAAAAAAAAATTCACCTATAGATCGAGGGTCTAGAGTTTGGAAAAAATGAAAATGTTAATAAATTTCTGCCATGATAAGAACAATAAGGGACGACCAACCAGAAAACGGGTGACTGCCCTTTCCCTCGCCATGTTTATCGCCGTAATTTTCCCAAACGTAACCGCTTTTTTTGTACTGTCCAATCATATTTTTGATTAAATTGTCTCTCAACTCGGTGTAAATTTGAGCCGCTTTTGAGCGATGCGGTCCATCGATCCCTGCATAATGATTCAGAGCTCGCAGGGCAAGATAATTGAGATTTATCCAAATAGGCCCTCGCCAATAGGGGGCGTCGTGTTCAGTGTTGTATTTCATATACATTGGCGAAGTTTTGGCGAGCGACCTTAAACCATATGTGGTCCATAGTAGCTCCGGATTAATGAGGTCATCGAGGGTCTTGCTGAGTTGAGAGGAATCGGCTTCGACGACTTGTAGGATGAAAGGGAAGAGCGAAACGTAGCCAAAGGATGTGTCGATGTATCTTAATGTTGGATCTTCCAGGACGTGTCTGACCATTTCGGAGGATGCTGCGTGGGCACGGGGGGGAGTCGTTGGTCTGCGGAGCTCGACTCGATCCGTGTGCAGACCAAAGTCAGCGTAGCTCTGACTGCTCTGCGACCAATGAAGTTTGTTCAACAAAGCATTGTCGTTAAGGTACTCATGAGTGTTTTTATATTTGTCCACAGGTTCGTGGAGAATTTCTGCCAGACGTGCCATCACACCGGCGGCGAAACCGATCCAACAACGCAGATCTATGTGCCGCTCGTCGATGTTAGGATGCGAAGCTCGTGGATAATCGTCCAAACCGGAAGTCAAAGTTTTTGGATTTAGCTCCCTAATGGTGGAGCCATCGCGACCGCGCCAGCGGTAAGTACCTGGTGAATCTCCTGCTTGCGTTGTGTTGAACCATTCAAACCACGCCTGAAGTCTCGGGTAGAGCTTGTCCAAGAGCTTGTAATGTCTCAGCAAAAGCTCGTCCTCGCGATGCTCGAGTATGAAATTTAACGTGAGAAAGAACGTCGGTGGATTGGCGTTAGTGTTTACTTGGGTTACGAACTCCTCGGGAACTTTTGCCAAAGCCTCCTGGCCCAAAATCATTTCCCTGGGTATCCATCCCTCCACGTTCATCAGATCGAACCAATGACTCATTATGTCCATCTCGATATCAATGTCCCACGTTGCCAATAATAATCCGTGGAAACCTTCGTCCCATAAAAAACCACGAGGAAAAAAACTCCGACTGGGAACTGCAGTGTACAGAGGAGCTTTCCAATACGGTACCGGAGTCTTCGTGAAAACACTCTGAACCTGAGAATTCCCGTAGAAGTAACCGATCGAGCCGATCATATTCGAAAACACCATTTTACCAAAATCAACTTCTTCCTCGTCAAATCCCTTCGATCGCAACTTGAATACTCGCTCAAATTTATCATCGAATCGACGCTTGTGCTCGGCCAATGCATCGTCGTAACTTTTACCAATCAGTTTCTCATTACGATCGACAAAACTTCCAGATTCGAAATTCACTTCGAACTCGAATGGGACTTTTGATGTTACTTGGCTAACAACAAAATTCGCTTCTAACTTTTTGCCTTCTGGACTCAGAGGCAGCTGCTCGCCGGCCAAGATTATGTGCTTTTTCGTCGAGCCCTTGTGCGATGCTATTCGCAAATTATGCAGTACAGTTTCCTTCAGAACATGCAGTCCTGGTGCAGTCGTCGTTAAATACGAATTTTCCTCAATAAATCCTTTCCTGGGGTTCAGAGTCATTCTGAACGTTCCCAAAGCCGCTGTGTATCCTTCGATCCCAGAGAGTTTGCTCTCGTCACCCAAACTCGCTTTTATTCGTCCTCGCGTCTTCTCATCTATCGCACCATAAAAAAGCATCGACATCTCTTCGCCGTTGCGATTTGGATTTTCGGAATTTACGCTTATCCTCGCCGTCCAATCACCGCCGTTACTTCCACCTACTTTTTTCACGAAACTCGTTCTTATCACCACACCACCATCCACGATTTCCTGCGTACCAAAATTCCGCCCGTCGTGCTCCAACCACGCGTATCTGTCCAATCGGTCACCCTGCTCGCACCAATGACGAAAACCTTCGCCACCCTGACGCAAATAATGCGGGAAGTACCACATCAAACCCGTCACCAGTGAATGAGAGTCCCGAGTTTTTAGACCAAAGTATGTGCCCGGTCTGTAGGAACCCCAGTAACGATCAGGCTCGTTCAGATTTGCCACTGCAACTAACTAGTTTTTTTGTTTTTTTCGTATCGTTTATTTCAAAATTCAATTTCAAAAATTTTAAGGTAAATTCCCTGACGAAGGCAGGTGTGTTCAATTTTCTCAATAATTCTGCGCTGATCGAAATGCGCAATTCGATGCAATTATATGATAATGAAGTTTGCAACGTTACAATGCAACAAAAAATATTTATTTTTATCAACGATTTATTGAATTCTCAAAGTGATAAAAAATTCCTGAGCCAATAGATTTCTCTGGAGGCAAAAACTGATCGACTTTTATCATCACAATAAAATTCTTAATTAGGGTAGTAAGCTTTGCCAAAAAAAACGAATGTAGTTGCATTCCAACGATACAAACTTCATGATCATAAAAATTCAAATGATTGGGAGAGAAGTTTTTCCTTTTCCAATTTTGAATTAGGAAAATAAAGACAAATGTTGACATAGAATTAATTCAAATTTAATACTCGCGAAGATTGTTCACTTTTCTTTAGTTTACATGATGAACAGAAAAATAATTGATGGATGGATGAATTTTTACCTTTTCTGTATCGTACGGCGTGTTGACTCTGGTTTCTAAATATCCCTTGTAACTGAACCAAGCGGCAACGGCAATACAAGCAGCTGTGAGGATGGTTTTTAAAACAGGAATTTTGACAGTAGTCTCTTCCAGAGGATCGTCAGGAGCAACTATTTTGACTCGCGATCGAGTCGTTCTTTCATTTGCTTTAGGCTTAGCCATTGCGCTAATTTTCCTAAGCAACGTGTGCGATAAATATCAATCCACGTAACGCTGCAACGTTCGATTCATGGAAGTAAATTGTCGTTCATAAATTGCTGCGTGTACGAATAAGTATCTGACTATTTGAACGACGAAATTTCGGGATCCAATGATAACAATTCGGTGATTCGGTGAATTGCGAGGTTAAGATTTTAGCAATTCATTTCTCTCACACAGGTTATCACAGGTTCAATGTTCATTTATGACTTGAGTGAAAAATTGGATTTTTATCGCAGTTCCTCCTTTCGAATGTGTGTTTCTGGTACAAAAAAATTGAGCTAAATAATGGCAAGCTCGGAATGTTATTTTGATAAATTGACTTTTGCTGAACTGGTTTCTGGAAAAACAGACGGTGCGATGTCTGCGCTCTCTGTCGCCTGGGTCTAAACTTTTTCTTTTTCGTGTGATGTCCAGAACTGAATCGAGCTGGCAGATTCCTCTTTCGCTATGAAGAAGCCGATATGCTAGTCCATCGCAATTTTCGCGACTCTTTCAGAAATCGTATGGTAGTGTTTGGTATTGTAGTCAGGTCGTTCGCTAAAGGCCCGCTTTATCGAAAAAAAATCATTTCCAAAAATCAGCAAGATAGGTCGACAATTGTATCGGCAAGAAGTAAAAGGCGCTTATCAAAAATATAGGTGATCGATATAAAAATAGTAGGAAATACTCTTTATCCCAGTGTTTTCGATTCATTTTATTTTTCTCTCATTATTACAAATATCATTTTAATGTCAAATTCCTGGGTATATTTGGTCAGTACTTTTTAGCAGGTTTTAAAAATTGTTTCGAAGGGTCGTTGGTTGAAAATCTAAATGAACAACAATCCATTGTGTTCGTACGTTTTCGTACCATAACTTCATCTTATGGTGTGTGGAGGTATGAATGACGAAAAAGCGAAGATGAAGCACCAAATATTGTCGTTTTATTCGGCAGTTTTAGAATTCCAGTTGAGTTCCAAGAGTTTGATATGAATTTTGTGCATTGTGCATGGAAACGTGATAACTCTATCAGCTCTAAATAATACGAACAGAATGTTTCCACTTAGGAAGTGATCGTGGCGATCATAATGTAAGAATCGCTCGTTTGTATTCGCTGCGAATGCGATAAGGTAATCTCGCGTTTTCGTAACTTGGGACTATTGACTGGTTTTCATCAAAACAAGCTGAGACGGTAATTCCAGGGTATTTCCGCTCCACTTTTTTATCTACTTTTTCTATAAAGATTGCGATGAAGTCAAAATCAATTCACGGCTCTGATTATGATCGGGGAACGACGCGGATCCATGTTTCCTTTGGTGTGATTATTAATCCGGGGAAAACATCATCAAGCCTTGTGGGTTCGCCGTTCACGAATTGGAAGTTAAAGTTTTGCATTAAAGCTGCGAAATGGTTGTAGAGCAGGAACCGAGCGAACGTCTCACCGGCACAAACTCGTCGCCCTTTACGATGTCAAACAATTATTAATTATTATGCTAGAGTTTTGTGTGCGGTATGATTTGAGCACGATTGGTTTTTATCGACCGTTTCAAAAATTTGCTCCAAACCACGATTCTGGGTTTTTGAAGTCCGTCAACTTTTTCGCGGCACCGAATTTTTGGAAATGTCGATAAATGCCACGTTCGTGTTGCAGCCGTTCCGGACACTTACACCGAAAAGAAAATTTTGTTGGAAAAGATCGATACTTTGTTCGATACGTTCTACTAAACGTTTTTTTTTTTAATCAAAAAAATTTCGTCATCGCAGCAAAAAAATTTCGAGAAAGTTTCTTCCGAAAGTAAATTTTTTGCATCCCAATCAGAAATTTTGTTAACAGTTTCGTTGCAAATGATAAATATTGTCAAAATAACGACAATTTTGAAATTATTCAAAAATATTCAGTTCACCGTATTCAACAAAAAATTGACGTTTTTCCAAAAACTTTCATTTTCAGTGTATGAGTTAGGAAGCTCAACAATACTTTATGGCCCACGATCCCGAAGTTTGCATCGTTGAAGGAAAAACCAGAAATTTATTTTTCGTTCATCATTTTGATAATTTTCTATTATCGTTTTTCCATTTTTTCAAGTAAATTCAGCTCTCGAATGGCAAAAGAGTCTGCTCCACTATTTTCGAGAAATATTTTCCGAAAATTTCGCACTCTGCTTAAAAAAATAATAAGTTTCCGTTTCAATTCAACGATGCGAACTTAGACATCGTTATTGCACGAGAATATAAGTTTAACTCAATCTTACCCAACCCGAATGGCAAAGTAAAATCTTGAGCCAAACGTTCTCCGTCTTCTGTCAAAAATCTTTCCGGTCGGAAGTTTTCTGGATCGCCCCAAAAATCAGGATCATTATGCATGTGCGATAAGTTCGTTATCACGGCGGTGTCTTCGGGAATGTCGTAACCCATCAGAGTCGTTGCTTCTGTTGTTCTATGGAAAACGCTCCAGGGCGTTAGCGTCTGGATTCTCATAGCCTCGCGCATCGTTGCTTCGGTATACGGTAATCTGCGACATTGTAAATTCATCCAGCATTTACTTACAGGAGTTTATGGATTTTTAAAAATTGTTGATTCCGGGGAACCCGGTATTCCAAGAAAATTCGTATCCAAGTTTTCGCGTACTTGCTTCTGTCGTTCCATTCCGGCATACGATCCCTCCCGATAACAGCGTCAATCTCATTTTGAACTTTCTTCATTACTTCGGGATAGTGCATCATGATTTTGATGAATGTAGTCAACATGCTCGGCAGAGCTGATAATGCGGGAAAAATTACATCGAGGCAAACAAGAAGAAGTTGTTTTTCCGAAAAACCATCTTCTCCTTCCGATGTTTTTAGTTTTTCTAGATACATGTCTATGAATCCTCTCGGTTCCACGGGCTCAGGGAGTGGGTTTTTCTTCCGTTTTTCTACAAAGTCCTGAAAATTGCTATGACATTTATTTTTATCACCAGAAGATGGCCAACAATCACCAATTTTCTTTAAACTATTCTGTGCCAGTGTGTGGTGAACTTTTCTCCATACGACAACAACTTGTGTGTGTATCTTTTAATGCAATTTTATCTCTTCTCTCTTACGTCTGATTCCGTCTTTTTTTTTTTTTTTATTGATAATTTTCTTTTAGTGCGTTGCAAAATAAATCGAAGAAATGTCCAAAAGAGGCAAAAAAAATGCATGAATTTAACGAGAATACTACACAGAACAATGTTGCCATTTTCAAAGTATAGGAAAATTCGAAATGATTAGAATTTCATGAAATTTTTCGAGCATACTCTTTAGTATCAAATATAAATATACAAATTTTTCAAGATTTTTCTTCTTCATAGTTTCCGACCAATTGAACACTAGAGTTTACATGCATGAGCATAGGATTCGGATATATATAGGTATTTCATTTGCATATTGTAAACTCAAATTATTGGAGAATTATGCAGACGAGAAAGTAAATAAAAATTCGTGTCATCGTATTTGATGCTAAAGAATATTATCACCAAATTTCATTAAATTATTATCATATTGTCGTGTGTAGCCAACGTCCTTAAAAAAAATGTCTTCATCAAGAGGAAGAAGTGAAATGTTTTTTAATTTTTTGGAGGGAAAAAATGTTGGAGAATGAAGTTGGGATTTTAGAAAAAAAATATTATAAGGAACGCTGAGTCAAAATTGAGTGCGAGAGAAATGGGATAATTTTTTTCCAAGTTATATTTTTGGCTGAATGAGAAAAGGATTTACTTTGATAAAATCCACCATTCCATAATTGCCTTCCATGATACGTTTGAAGCCGAAACCATTGCCGAAGTGTTTCAACCATCCAGTCAGTGTAATCGCTCCACCCGCTGTATCTGCATTTCTCTGGAATAGCATTGCCTTGCGACACACTTTTCTCAAAATCTCGTAATCTTCACGAGCGTACATATCGCCGGACATGATGAACCAAATTGGGTTTGCGCACGAGGCGTACAGAACGTCGGGGAATAATGCCAAAGACTCTTTCGCTATTGTCTGCGCGCGATGACGAACGAAAAACCATAAAGAACGAAAAGTTTTTACATCTTCTTGAAATAAGTGTCACCGAAAATAGAGTAGAAAAGAAAACGAGTGGCATTTTCTCGCATGGCCAATTGGAGCTCCGATCCTCAACGAAAATTGCTAACAAATTAATCATAAAAAAAAAAAAACCTTTTCCATTTCATTGGATGCCCCAGTTTTAAGAATATCCACAAAGACTGACACTTCTTGTGCAACAACACTCTCCACTTTTGCATGTCGTCGACCGAAACCAAAGTCCCTCATGTTGCGAAGAGCGAATCTTCGTTGCGTCAACCACTCCGTGTCGTCGTTGAAAAATATACCTGAATTCCCATCGAGCGTAAAAAAAATCATGCTTTTGTTCAATTTGAATTTTTTAGATTTGAAATAAAAAAAAAAGACAAATTCAGATCATTTCCAATGAGTTATTTATCTGTGAAGTAACGACATTGAAGTTTGCATCGTTGGAGTACAAAAAAAAGTATTTAATCCATCCACCATTTTTTTTGTATTTTTGGACTCGCCTCAATATTTCTTTGAAATTTAATTTTTGATTTACAAAAATTTTAGTAGACCGACGCGGTAGTTTTATTCTTGGCTCCGCTCTCAAAAAAATATAATTAATTGATTAATTCCGTTGCACTCCAACGTTGAAAACTTCAACGTAATTTGAAACATTTATTTTCACGAGTATCGTGTATTTGTTGAGCAGGAAAAACGTACCCAATTTCTGTCCGAATGCTCTCGCATAAGCGAGGTGATTTTCGCTCAATCTACCATCGAATTCCTTCCGCTTGAGAACTTCCTTAATACCGGAATAATCATTCATCACAATGGTATAAGTGTCGCCCATATAAAGCCCGATAATTTTCGAATTGTATTTTTTGACATAGTAGTTGATACTTTTATAAGGAAAGTAATAATCGCCCCATAGAAGGAACCAATAGGATCCCCAGATTGGAAGTCTCAGCAGGCCTGCGTGTTATACGAATGAATTTTTCGTCACGTTTTCGAAGTCGAATTTCCTCCTCACATTAAAAAAATCACAGTGCACTTTCGATTCACCAATAATTTCTATTTCAATTATTTCTCTTACCTGGCGGGGAATTCGGCGGTTTTCCAGTAACGAAATTATAAATTAAATACACTGTTAATAAAACAATCACAACAACCAAAAGTGACACCATTTTCTGAAGCTTCACTCTAGCGATGGATAAATTAGTTCGAACTATTGAAGGGGTTCACCCCACACCGTTCAGTCGTCCAAGACAATTCGATACAATTGAGACGCTCGTAAGATCGATGCGCATTAACAAGACGTTTACTTTATTCCATCATTACGACTCTTGAATACTTTTATCGCTTATAAAGACTTTTGCGATTACACCAAATCTCGCTCACTTTATTATGATGAGTATACGCTCGGTATCTTACAACAAAACATCATTCAGTTGTTCGTATTTTTCATTTTTTTGAATCCCCATAATTGTTGATTCGTAACGTATCTCGATCGAAATTTTTTTTCCATGCAATGTTATCGCTTCGAGGATAGTATGACAGCCAGAGAACCTGCATTCTTGATTAATTCCCAATCGATCGGTCATTCGGAAGCCAAAATTGATCTGCTCGTCGATTCATAAATATAGATATCCTTGTATGTAAATAAAAATTTATATCATATGATTGAGATAATCGTCTCATCCGGTCATTTCGATCGAGGAAGATAAAAGTGTCATTCAAAAATAAAAATCCCCTGATGCCCCGAATTGATTTTCCATTAATACGATCGATTTCAAACTTTTATCCCAACTTCCTGAATATCGCCCTGACGCTTTCGATATCGCAAGTTATCGATCTTTTTGGAGCATTCAACGCCCTGAAAATACATATCGACTCCAAAATTTTTTTAGCATCATTTTCATTTTTATTTCGAATGAGCCTGAAGTTTGCATCGACGCGATGCCACGAAATGAGAAAGAAAAAATAATTCGTCATTTTTTTATTTTACGAATATGCAAGAGCAAATTGAAAAAAAAATTTCGATAAAAAAGTGACCAATCTTTTTTTTTTCTTTCGTGTCACTGCGTCGATACAAATTTCAGGCTCATTCTTTTGAATTATTCATGAGATAAACGGTTGACATTTGGATTTTGAGAAAATTTCGATTTTATTGTTTTTCAACGATGGAAATTCCAGCAGCATTTTGATTCAATGGGTCCCTTCTGTTTATTCACTTTTTAACAATCAACGTGGATGCTCCAACATCCAAATGCTTTATCTCGAAAACAGTGTTGCACGATATTCTACCCGGATACTGAATAGCAAGTTTCGCTCGTATTCAGTAGAGCGGAATTTAACTTGACGCAATTATCTGCTATTCGTCGAGCGATTCTTTCCCAGACATATTTCCCAGTGAAGTCGCGAGGGAGTTGAAAGAAAAGCGTATGGCAATTCCATGGGGGATTCTTCGCGGCATCGTCCGACGGATATTCGATCAAGTTTTCAAATTCTATTCCGAAAAACTTGCCGGCGAACAATAAGCAAATCCCTCTAAATATTCATGAATGTTTTTAGACTTCTTCATCTTCAATTATCGTACTTTTCTAAATTATTCAATTTCCTCACGTAGATTGAATAAAAAAAGTTGATAAAAAACAAATTTGAGCAGAAAACGTTGAAAAATATTCTTCTGATTCCTGAAAAAGCCGTCTCATGAATAAAATCTATGAAAACGTTTGTTTCGTTAAGACGGCGATGAAATAATGAGTTGCAACAAGATTGAGATCGAAAAAATGTATCACCTTCACCCCAAATGGCTTTGGTTGTGGATTACGTTTTCTCTGTGCATAGAAAATGTGGGCAATATAAAGTCAGTCGCCATCAATCGGAGACACTCGAGACAAGAGGCTTTTTATTGAGTCAGACACGCCGGACACCTCGAATCTTTGAATGTGTAGGCAATTTTTATCTCCTAACCGATTACAGCGAAAATTTTCGGTTCCCTTAATTATTCTTCGGTCTAATTTTCCAATCGCGATATTACTCCTGGGCTCCGTAATTAAAAAAACATTTTTAATGCTCTTAGCTCCTGCGCCGTCAGAGATACTTTGGCGAGTCTCGGGCCAGCAGACGAATGTACTTTGTTCCATGAGTCTATCGAGCTTGCAGTCCAAGTCGAATTAGCAGCAGCGCAAAGAGCGATATCCAGAGATGCAACAGCGTCTTGACCCCGCGTATTAACAATACGCGAGGTCAAGACGCTGTTGCATCTCTGGATATCGCTCTTTGCGCTGCGTATTAACAATACGCGGGGTCAAGACACGATTTTTCGCGCTGATAATAAGTTTTACCGCGCATTCGATACTTTCTCCGTTCTGACATGTTCACACTTCTCGTGGGAACTCTTCAAGCTCGTCTCGATTTTTCCCAATTTTTATCCCATTTTCCGATTTTTTTTCGGAGCTTTGATTTTATATTTCCACAATGTTCCGAAAGTATGAGTCCTGCATGTGAAAAATACAAGAAAATTTGTCGGCTCCTCGTGTATCTGTAGCCCAAAAATCAGAGAGACTGTGGGCTTGAAATTTTTCCTCGCTGGTACGAAAATTCGCTAGAATTTAAATTTCCCGTCCTCGGGCCGCTCCATATTAATTCCGTTCGAATACGAACGCTGTGAAGAATTCCCAGGCTTCAGTTTCTATTTACCGATAGCAGTTAAGTTATCGGCAATTTATCAAAGGCGTTTGAGTTACCGTAAACAAACAAGAAACTTTTGAAACTTTTTCGTAAAGTTTCCGACATTGCTCGTCTTTTTTTTTTGCGCTGATGAATATTTGTGAAGATTTTGAATATCTGGGTCCATCTAGTCGGCAAAATCAATATTATCCTCCGTCCTTGCTGCTCGATCAACTTGACAATATTCACAGATAATTATCCATTGTTGGGAAGAAAATTTTCAGAGTTTCAAGCAGCAACTCAATCATAATTACGATCGATAAAACATCCAACTTCTTTAATTGATTGAAAACGAAAATCCATTCATGTGGAACATGTTTTGATTTATTAACCTTGGCCAATATTCGATGACCTACGAACTTCGATAAAAAACGTGCGTATCAGCAAATTAACAAATTTTCGTAGTGGGTTATGTTTCATGAACGTTCGATGTCTCGAGTGTGTGCTTTGGTAATGATAATTCATCATCTGTTGACGAAACTTTTCAGATGACCTTTAAGCCTTCGAGATGTTTTTTTTAAGATTATAAACGATTTTCTCAACAATTACTTCATAATTTCCTTTTAATAATATGCTCTCGAGGCCAAACACATGCGATGTGATGATGTTGAAGTTTGTATCGTTGAAATACAACGAAATACTTTTGTTTCATTTTATTTTTCTTTCTTTTTATTCATTTTTTTCTTTCAAAGTTTTTTTTTTCATTATTAATTAATTATTATTTTTTATTCTTATTTGTTGAATATTTTTCATATGATTAAATGAAATAAATATAAATGAATGAATAAAAAAATATATAAAAAAATAAAATAGACAATTAATTTTCGACTACTTAATTAATTCATACATTCATTAATCGTAATAATAATATTAATAATAATAATTGATAAATTCATCAATATAATATAATGAATAAATTTGAATTATTTGTTTTAATTATTTTTTAATAATTGATTTTAACAATCAAGGCGATTTTCTCTGGCCACTCGAAAACTCAATCGACAGCAAAAATTGCTACTATTTTTAAAATCCAATAAATAATTAATAGAAATAACATTTTTCGTTGAATCTCAACGTTGCAAACTTCGGAATCATTGTGACGTGGCCATTTGAAGCAGACACGTTCGAAATTTTGCTAAAAATGTCGAACTTGTCCTGTCGATTCATCGATACCATCGATATCATTGAATCGTAATCTGAGCTGAATCCAAGCCGCGGGAGAAAAAAACGAAGTTTCGCGATATTGAGTGGAAACCCTGAGGGCGTACCAAAAACGACACACACGTCGCCCTCATTCGCAATTGACTCTTTCATTTTCCTGCGTATCGAACATCCAGATTTTCCTGTAAATGGCGCCTTCGCCCATCCAGAGACTGCAGGTTGCAGTGATAAGGATTAGAGTTGTGTTTTGGAAAGGTCCAAGAGATGATTCGATTTGGCAATCGAAGTCATCGGATTGTGACTAGCAGGTTTGTCCCAAGATGACGCAGCCAGAGAAAAATTTCAACGCACGATTCTTGAAGAGATTCGAGATGCTGGCTTAGTCGTACGAGAAGTTGGTTCTGAAAGGATAATCGTCCTAGTCTAGCGCGGGGGAGGGTGCATGAGACAGCGCGCTGTGAATGTTCCAGAAGGCGTGAAGAAAAAACGCATGAGATTCTGCGGAGAGCTCACGGTCACAGATTAACTGTTCCGTTCCTCGTGAACTGTAGCGGATAAGAAATAAACAAAAATAGAAAATAATTGGATGATACGCGTTAGAGTGAGATTCGGATGTGTCGGGGAGTCGATTGGAGGATTTGTCATTGTTTCTTTGTATTTGTAGCGAAGAAATCTTTCCTCCAGACCTCGTCCTTTGTACGCGATAATGGAAAAGATAAGAGCAGGTTTAGAGATAAAAAAGAAAATGGGCAAACCCGTCAGCCGGATATAGCGCGTTGATAAAATTAGAAAAGCTTGCAGCGCGAGTGGCGATGGAGGTAGAATCGTGAAAAAATTCGAATGAGCATTAAACGATAATTTTGAATACGTCACTGGATGTCGACGCTCCATCCTGCTGCCTCGGGTCTTCGAGAATTGTTGCAATATTGGGTCTCCCATTTCAATACAGCAGCTTTCCAATTGATGCTGGTCAATTGAAAAAATAAATAAATAAAAAAGAAAAAAAACTCAGGCCCCCAGGCGATGATATCGCAAAGTCATGCTTACTGTGGGACGACACAAACTTTCGAAAAAGCGTGCACGTATATTGTTTGTCCATATTGAATCACGTCGGCCATAAAACACAGTTAACAATGTCGTGAAAAAGCGTAAAGTACATGAGATTATTTAATATATCGTTAAGCCCCATTGTAAGAAAAGTTGAAAACTTTAAACTACACCCTGGCAGTAACTCATGGCATAATTGTTTCCCGAGAACGCGCTCGGCGGTTATTTCAAAGCGGAAATTTAAGCATCCAAAAGGCCGACAAAGAAAATTTTCGAAATGCTGGACAATCTCTTGGACCAAATCACTTGCCTCGGTGAGTCCTCAGTTTCGAAACTCAGTTCATACTTTATTTTTGTTTTACTCAAATTTACGATACTGTTATGTCCGAGGGGGTGATCCGAGAGTTGTTCCAATTTTCTACCACATCTACAAACTTTTCTCCAACAATGGATTGCGATTCACGAAAATTTAGTAAACGATTGTTATGAGCGAATTTTATCGATAACAATGCTTTCAAAATATCTATCAAACAGGCAGAACGTCTGCAAAAGTTTGACCTAGCAAAGTACGAAATGTTAGCTAATGAAAATTTATTTTACGTTCATTTGCTTTTCGAATGTGTTGAACACGTCCATTGGAGTTCATGCGCATAACGAGAGGACGAGGAAGTCCCTGGGAAACCGTGAATAATCCGTTGCCTTCTATAGTTATATTCACGAAAACACACAGCAATATATTTCGTGCGCAAATGTATAAGCTGACAGTTGCTTCGATGTCGGGGTATCCATTTCCATGATTTTGTCTAAATCTCCTGCACATTGCAAGGAACTTTATAGCTATGCCTGAATCATCTATTTTCTTTCCACTCTCACGCATTCACAAGAATCAATTTCCGAGAGAAATATTAAGATTCAATTATTCCGGAAAATGTTCACATGTCTTCGACGTCAACTAGTAAACCATTCCGAAGAATGGCATTACAGTTTGCATCGTTGCAGTCGTACGAAAAATACTTCATTCATTCACCATTTATGAGCCAGAAGTTTGGATCGACACAGTGCGACGAAATGAAAAAAAAAATGATAATAATTCGTCACTTTTTCATTTTATGAATTAAGAAAAAAAAAATTTGTCAAAAAAGTGACGAATTATTTTTTTTCTCCTTTCGTGGCATTGCGTCGATGCAAACTTCAGGCTCATTCGGCACTTTTATTTATTTTTGGAATCGCCTCAATATTTCTTTGACATTTAATTTTTCATTCACATAAATTGTTGTAGACCGGAACGGTAGTTTTATTTTTGGCTCTGCTTTCGAAAAAATAGAAATAATTACTTCATCTTTGAAATAACGACATTGGAGTTTGCATCGTCGGATCGCCATTGTATTTTTGCACTCGCCTCAATATTTCTCTGACATTTAATTTTTTATTTACATAAATTGTCGTAGACCGCCACTGCAGTTTTATTTTTGGCTCGGCTCTCAAAAAAATAGAATTCGTTAATTAATTCCGTTGCATTCCAACGATGCAAACTTTAACATCATTTCCCACGAATTTTCAGTGGAATATATATTTAAAAAAAACACCTTAAAAATTCAACCGTCCGTCCCGTTTACAAAAATATTTCTTATTTTCTTATTTTTAAAATTTCTTATTTTTTTTGGTCACAGATCCGTCAGCACTGAATTTTTTTCCGTGAAGGGACAGACGAGCAAGCAAAGATTTTATCAACCTTGTTTTTTTTTGGTTTTTTACATTTATGACGTCCATTTCTGATAAATAGAGTGTTATGACTTTTTATTTTAAAAGGTGAATGAAAAGATTAACGGATAGTCCCTAAAAGTTGTTTTATGAATTATGAACGATCGTTTAACAGGCAGGGGGTGTGTTCTTCCACGAGTTACGAGGCTTCCATCAAGGGTTTTCCGGTATGTCGTCAAATTGTTTTAATTTTCGAGAAACCCTTTGCCATAATGTCTAAAGAAGACGCAAGCCATAATTTCACGATGATCTCGAAACGTATGACACATGTTTTACGAGTTCCTTAGATGGGCGATCTACCCTCTCGCGTCTGATTCATATCTAGGAACTAGACCCATTCTCCGGTTGATAATCCATTTGGAAAGTCAGTTTAATCCCCTACGAGATAAATCTACAACTCCAAAGATTTTCTCTTCTCTATGCAAAATCCTCGTGCCACGCTGTTTGTGGCCGGACTCCTTGAAAACGGGTGGAGCGATTTTTATGAAATTTTTCATATCGCTGGGTGATTGAGCTGTTCCTACCAAAAATATTTTCCTCTATTTTTTTGATAATTTTCTATTTTTTGAAAAAAATTTCGTTCCTAATTTTTTGCACCACAATTGGCTCAAAATATTCACCGGCAATATGATTTATAGATAACACAACGTTTACCAGGTCAGCTACACTGAGAAAACAGTTTATTCATAATAAAAAAATATATTCAGTTGGTACTTTTACTCAAATATTCATTAACGGTTACAAAATTTGTTAATGGTCAAAAAAAAATCTTTGTTATCACGATCAAATTCCATAGGCATATCATTTCCTTGAAGATAATGATTTGTTCGATCGCTTTTATGTCCCTTAACTCAGTAGATGTTTATGGTCATCAAATTAATTTGCTATCAATAAAAGTTACGTTTTATCGAATTATTCATTTATTAACTATTAACTAATGTTTATTTCAGACAAAATCGAGAGACTCAAATAAATGATTAATTAACTGTTAAAAAACGTTTATTTCGCCGTATCCAACTTTATATTTGTTAGCAGTTAACAAATCCTGGTATAAATAAATCGTTTTCTCAGTGCCGTAAAAATTAGTAAAAGCCATTTGTGCCATTCAAGATTGATTCTCCATTAACTAACTGCTGCTGTGCAGCAAAAAGCTTTAGTTTATTCGAATTTACAATAAATAATTAGAAGTGAAATAAAAATATCCCTTGAATTTATAAATTTTTCTTTCTTTTTCGAGAAGCATTTTTTGAGTTTTCTCCATTGAAAAGGTAAAAATCACGTTGTGATCTCGACTTTATTGCATGGGTGATGCGATTCCCTTGAGCCTAAAGTTGCGCACGCATCTCTGAATGGACATGCTTTTCGAAGCCCCGTATCTCCGGCGAGCATTTCTGCCAGTTGTACATCTGTTGCCCGTAACGGCACTTGTAGTGAAGAGGTGACCGTGAAGGTGAAAATCGAGAAGATTAGCTCCATTAAAAAGATTGCTGAGTAATTCGATTCGACCGAGTGTCCTCGTATAAAATAAACTATTTATAAAAAAAGTTCGGACGAAACTCGTGAAATAATGACAAACCGAATAAAACAACGGAGGCTAATAAATTTTTGGAAAATGAAAGATCGCGATGAAAGTAAAATGAAAAGTGAGAATCATGTTTCCGAATGTTTTCCACTAAAGTTTGACGCTCTTTGGTAAAATAATCGGAATCCCGCTTTTCGGTTTCGCAACTTTCAACGCAAACGAACAAACTTAAATCGCGCAAATCGGACGTTGCAATGAAACTTGGATAACTCACTATCGGAGCTTTTCTTCCTCAAAGTTTGCACAGTTCGTTGAAAGGGTCGCGAAAGTATGCGAGAAATCTGCAATCAGAGGAACTTGTGTCAGGTGTTCATTCGCAGAGTCAAATAAAAGCGACGAATGCAACGAAAATTGGTACAGGTGAGACATCTGCGCTCGAAAATGTCATCAAAGTTTTGTTCACAAGGAACGAACAAGGAACGAATTCGGCGTTGAATCTTTGTCAATGGCGTCTCAGACAACGATGGAATTATGTGTTGCGCATATCATTCGCAATGTTTCAACAAGTTCGAGATGAATCTTCGGGAGATAAAAGTTGGAAATTCTTGGCAAGCGACGAAAAGCTACTCATCTTATGTTAATCAGCATGCAACTTGACGCTCGATATAAAGTCTTTGGTATCACGTGAAGGAACAGTTGGATTACCGGTGCCGTAGACACATGTGCAGGAATTTTAACCGACTGAACGAAAATTTGGCTGTAGTTACGAAACAAAGTTTTTCAAAATGGGTGATTCTTTTTTGATCCATTGCAATGAAAAATCTGATAAATTTTACGGCTTCTGAACGTAACGGAGGGGATTAACGGGCGAAGTAACGGCTGGACAAATTGGTTGGAAACATGAATGGAGTCAGCTTGGATCGTTGGTACAATTGTAGTGCAACGGTTCTCGAGCAGGACATAAATTATCTCGCGGGATTTAATCGCAGCGAACTATTTAATGTTCTTAGCGATGTCCTTATCAGATCAACGAGAGGCGAGACTTTGCGTGCTGCACTCACCGACTGCCTCTTTACTGGACAAGAACGTCCCTTCGATTTGCCATGGTGGCAAAAACTCTCTTGGTCAATTGTGTTCGCTGTTATTTTGCTCGTTGCGACAGGTGGAAATGTAATTGTCATGTGGATTGTACTCGGTATGTATTCGTCGGATATAAATACAGAGATCGAAATGCTCATATACTAAGAGCTAATTTCTTGTATAAAAAAATGTTAACTTCTGTTTCGTTAGCTAGAACGAAATCACTTTCGAGGAATCTTGCACGATTTTCAACTTCGCATCTCTTGCGAGTTCAACGAAAAAAATTTCATCCATTCACCATTTTTCGCATTTTTCGAATCGCCTCAATTTTTCTTGGACATTTAGTTCTTTATTTGCAAATAATTAGCATAGAAGGACACTACGTGTTAATTTTTGGCTCTGCCTTAGAAAAATCAATTAAAATAATGGATTCTGTTCCATTTCACAAAATAGCAAAAATAAACATTTTCCTCCTCCGACGACTCTTGGGTCAGTTTAATCCTACGTCATTCAACGACAGTGAAGTTTGTATCGTTGGAGTTCAACGTAAAGTATTTAATCCATTCGCCATTTTTTTTTGTATTTTTGGAATCGCCACAATTTATCTCTGACATTTTGTTTTTTTTTATTAACAAATAATTATCATGGACGGAAACTGCGTGTTAATGTTTAGATCTGCGCTGGAGAAATTAAACGAAATAATGGATTCCGTTGCATTCCAACGATGCAAACTTCGAAATCATTAATCTCGCAAAGGCTTATTATAAAATAGCAAGCAAGAGTGAACATTTTCCTCTTCCGACGACTCTTTCGGGTCCCCTTAATACTATCTCATTTAACGACATTGAAGTTTGCATCATTGGGGTTCAACGAAAAGTATTTAATCCATTCCCTATTTTTTCAGTATTTTTGGAATCGCCTTAATTGATTCAATTTTTTTGAAAACAAAGGCAAAAATAAGACTGCAGTGTCGGTCTGTGACGATTTTTGCAGTTGAAAAATTGAATGTTAAATAAATATTGAGGCGATTCTAAAAATATTTAAAAATAGGGAATGGTTAAAATAATTTTCGTTCGACTTCAACGATGCAAACATCAATGTCGTATGTTCTTTGACATTCAATGTTTCATTTGAAAAAATTGTCGTCCACCGACACTGCAGTTTTATTTTTGGCTCTGCTTTAAAAAAAAAACAGAATGAATTAATTAATTCCGTTGTATTCAAACGCTGGAAACTGCAGCATCATTGGTATTTATACTTTTTGAAAAATAATAGAACGTGACATCTCGATAGAGATTCAGTTCCATGGATCCTGCTCAGCATCTTCCTTTTTTGTATGGAAAATTTGTTTATCAACGATTGACTATACTTAGCAATTTGCTGCAAAATGATCGCGAAGCATTTCTCTCCTCTTGCGAAATAGTTGCGCGGCTCGGGCGAGATAGCGGGCTCTTCTAAACCGCGTGCGAAATTCGCCTCTGGCTTGGTTTGGCAAGCACGGTTCGCGATTGCCTTTTCCTTCCCCGTTACGTATACTATTCTTCGCCACAATTCTGCGGAAAACTCCTCTCGGCGGTCGGGAAAAACAATTCTCTGCAGAAGTGTGGCAAGAAAAAATAGTTCAACCTCTTGAATATTTGCGTAAAAGTTGATGATGCGTTCTCATGGATTTACTAGAACGTTGTTACAAAAGTTGCGGAAATGTGGAGAAATTAATGGATCCTGATAATGGATAATTTTCAAGCGAGATTTTTCGCGGCCGAGTAAAGAGTCTTTTCACTTCTACACATTAACACTACTTGTTTCCATTATATTCCGAGAGATTTCTCTTGAATTCCATGAGATCCTTGTCCCCCCGGGTCTCCTTAATAATCCGCCACCATATCCCTCGGGAAAATGTCCTCCGTATTCCACGAAAACCCTCCGCGGATCCGTTTGTATTGTTCCGAAATCCCCTTGGTATCTCGTGACAATGAAAACTCGTATCTTTCAGGACATAAGGTCCCTCATGGACAACTTTGTCCCCTGCTCCTTTTTCCCCAAATATGTTGCACCTCTCGAACCGTGACATATTCATTAACATCGAAGCTTCTTGCCCATAAGCAACATGGAACGTCTTATATTAAATTCACACAATGCTCATTTCTAGGCTTGACTGGTTCGACCCGAAAATCGATAATGGACGATAGAATCTCGATCTTTAGCTATTTCTCCTTATCACGCAAATTGAATTTCACAATTTCGCTCCCGCATTATCATTGTCGGCGACAACGAAAATTTAGAAACTTTCTAATTGCAATTTTTTTAAGATTAACCGATTTCCGAAAAAAAATTCTATCAGCGGTCAAAGTCTCCAAATATTTTTCAAATGCACAACTCATTGGGTGTTAAGAAAAAAAAATGAAATTTTTGAAGAAAGACTACTTTCTATGCAATTCTCATTTTTTTCTCGATTCCTCGGCCCGAACGAAAATAATTGGAGAGCAAGTTTGAGCTCCACTTTTGTTCGATGTTTTATTTTTTTTTTTATTTTGTGAGAATAATGTGAATATAATGAAGCTTGGAGATGCGATCTTTCACTCGGGGGTCAGAATGCAAGACGGCGTGTAGTGTTGAGGAGTTGCCCAACCGAATTCAGATCTCGTCCTCATCTGCTTAGCCTTGAGTTCCGTCGAGGTTTCAGGTCGAACGCGCATCCATCGCCGTTCGCTATTTTTTACCTTCGAGTTTTCAGTTAGTGTCACACCGTTGGAAATCTCTAAACATGACTTCGACGATGAAAGTTAAATGCTTGGGTTGGCGCATGGTCGAGTGGTTACCCACTCAAGTGGCAAGTGCTTTTCGATGAGGCCGAGATATGTTTTGCGCGGAAGACCGCGACAATTGTGAATTTCTCTGTATCCGCGTTTATCGCGTTTTCAAACTTCGTCAGTGACGTCTCCTCACAAACTTTTTCTCATCTTTTTCAATCGGAGAAAACTCTGTTATCATTCTCTATTGCTATATCCCAATGATATCCGCCCTTTCATGATAAAAAAATAAAAACTCGATGACGTCGAAGTTTCCATCGTTAAAATGCAACGAAATTCAATTTTTTCTGTGGCGATGCTTAATATCAAAATGCAGAATATAATTGCAACGATAAACGATCGATTTTCGCGACCCAAAAAGTATAAGAGTCCGCAAAATTTCGATCAATTTGAAAATTTTGAAAATTTCAAATTAAAAATTTGGAATAATAAATATTTGTCGCTGGACGTTGCGAACTTCAGCTTCACGAAACTCGAGTAGAAATTCTATTGCAAATATTTCCATTGGATCTCCGCTCGTATAAATATCCAAAACAGCCCGAAAATGTATAATGCACGACGACACTTGTAATATTCATACAAAGACACAGTTGGAACATCGTTAAAACGTTTAATATCGTTTAATTCATGGGTTATTGTTACGTTTTCTTAGCGAGACATTCCTTCGGTTGGAGACGACGAAAGCTGAGGGTGTTCCTTTCAATTATGGATTTCACCGTGGGATTTAATTAAAATCATATTCAAAAGTGTTTGAGCGGTTTTTTTCACACATCTTTTCACACACGTATATTCCCACAAATACTTTCATACTCTCGTTAAAGGAAGCCCTCCGTTTGGAATGCCAGTTTCGTGGAATATCAGGAGCAATCCTTCGTTCGCATATATACAATTCCCTCGAACACTGTCATCCACTCTTGCTAAAGAAAGTCCGACGTTTTGACTGCCAATTGTCCGGAATGTTGATTAATTAGGAGCAACGCTCTGTGTCACTCTGTGTAGTGAAGGAAACCGGTTAGAAGGTCCGAATGAACGTTCATGATATAAACGTTACGATATAGAGTCGCTGCGGCAAGAAGTTTGTGCAAAAAATCACCCGCCGAGTGAGACGTATCAGTGTCAGAGTGTTTTAAGCAGGACGTCACATATTTTCTGTGTCTCCCTCTCTTGTTCTCACATGCAGGATGTCGCTTCATATCACAACGAAATTTCTCTACATCAATTCATTATCGTGATGCAGTTTTCTTGAGAAACATAATTACAAAACAACTTACAAACTTCTATCGGGATGTATCGTTGTTTACAAAACTTTCTCATTCCGGTGATGTTCCATTTTGTTTCCCGTTAAATAACTTTTATATCAGGACGAGCTCATCTCCATAATAACTCGAACTCGAATATGCGCATTGGATAGTTTTGTTGCTTTTATGCTCACGCTCCAGCCTATTCTCGAATAACTTGTTAATATATTTTCAACTTTATCTTTTAATTCTCTGTTTTTCTCGTGCACTCCGTTCATCGGGATTATTTCTTATTTTAAAGTTGGAATGTTTGAGTTGGAATTATGAAATATTTCTTACGGCCCTTGCGCGATATCGATGTTTCTTTTTTCAAGGGATGCTTGAAATCGGGATAAATATTTAACGGAACCAGGGAACCCAATTAAAAATTTAATTGAAAATCCCGCGACGATGAAAGTTTGTGCAACTCCATTTCTTATCATGCAGAGAAAAACATGAACCGCCATTGCGTCCATCCATCAAACTGTAAAAATGATATCACGAAAACTTAGAGCCCCGTATACCGATCACCCCTGCATTCCTGCTGCGTCGTTCATATTAGCCGCAGTGTACAGTACACAGCAGTTTCCGCAGCAATATCACAGTGGATATGACTCTAATGGATCAGACTTAATTATGCTCTTTGAGACATTCTCCTAGACAATTGGGCCCAATTAATTCGAATCTGTATCAGAACTTGCTGAAACCTTGTGCTTTTGATTCAACCTCTACTAATTAAACAGAAGGTTCACGGCGCTCAATCTTCAATTCAGCTTCTTCTGGTATCAGCCTGAGTATTATGAATAATGAGCTGAAGTTTGCATCGACGCAATGCCGCACGAAACGAAAAAAAAAGATTCGTCACTTTTTTATTTTTCGAATCTCTTTGTGAGATCCAAAAAAAGCAAAAGCAAATTAAGAAAAAAAATGAGGAATGATTCTTTTTTAAATTCATTTCCTGGCATTGCGTCGATGCAAACTTCAGGCTCATTATGAATACTCTAGTCTCGTCCCCGTAGCATTACCTGTCACAAGGAAGGACGCGAGTTTTGCGTTATCCTCCGAAGACACTCAACAAAAAAATGAAAAATGTCGGAATTTCCAAATTTTTCAATCAATGAGAAACTGCAAGTCCGGAAATGGCTCATCTCTCCCGTTTTCGTGGTGTTTTTTAGCCGTTGCTTCCTATTCTTCATTTCTTCAAATTTTTTTTAAGGAATTAATGTTGAATTTGCCAAGTCCGATTGAGAATGGAGGTTTTGGATTTTCATGATGAGCATCTTCGATAAAAGCAATTGATTAGATTGTTAACAAGTTTCAGTTTCAAAGCTGATTGTTGATGTATGGCTCTGGCAATTTACCAAGTGAAGCAGCCTCCGGCGAGCGCAATGACTGTTGAGCCATACACGCAAATCAATCGCAAAGGGAGAGGCGTGGGTATTCCCTGAGTTGCTGATGATGTTTTTGGGAGATTTCGCAGGAACATGGCAAATAGCGAAGTGGAGAGGAAGTGAGGTGTGTTTTCGAAGTAGTCCCGTTCTACCCATGGAGGAAATTAGGACCGTATTTATTTGGATTTCGAGACACACGTGATCGGCGTTGGTCACCGTCTAGTTTGTACTGCGGCAACTCCAAACGAGCGCCACTCACACGAACACCCTACTCTCTCTTTACTCTGTGCTTGCGTGAACATGTACGTGTTCTTCCGTACATATTCACGCCCGTTTGCTTCGTATATTATCTTAATACTAAGCCCGGGGAATGTCGATCGATTAGTCCAAAATATTTGACGCAGGTCCTGGAGATTCCGAGTTAATTTGAGATATTGGTATTACATATGGCCATGGGATGATATCACACATTCCGTAAATTATTGGTAAATTGCCGAAACGAAAGAATAATCATTCGTTTCGTCAATAATGTATTTTCATAAAAACGATTAATCTTGGAGCGGTGTCCTGAACTTTTTCCAAATCTGAAATAATTTCTACGTGTTCCCGTTTAACGTTCGCTCATGGATTTTTTCGTCACATCAAATTTGTTCATCATATTTGTACCATCGATATTTCAAACCATATTAGAAGGTCAATTGAGTTGTTACTGGTCGAAATTAAATTCCGAACCAACTCGATTAAAACACCTCCCCACGTATGAATCTTTAAGCGACTTTTCTTGCGCTTATGCAGCGCTCATTGGTAATGCTGCATCAAAGTTCCAACAGTATTATTCGCTTGGTTATGCACTCATACGTTTCTGTTACGAAGTTAAATTTTCGATGGTTCCGAAAATTAAGTCTAAAGTAAAAAATTACTCAAGAGTCAAGAAGGTAACGAACTTAAGATCTTTTTGTTGATCACCATCAGTAACTAATGTGATGTTTTTTTTTATGGCTGCATGGCAAGATTGTCCTTGAGATCCAGGATCAAAATGAATCTTTCAGCGACTTTATCTGCGTTTATGCAGTGCTCATAAGTAATGCTGCATCAAAGCTTCACAATATTATTCGCTTGGTTACGCCACTCCGCGGTAGGGGACGAAGTAACCCGGAGAAAATGACTGCCCCCGGTAAAAACAATAGCGGAGAACTCAACCCTCGGAAATTAAACTGAAATAATAAACTTCCGGCAAAAATGACCGGGGACCCAATAACCTTGGGCGAAAATAACCGCGACTCGGAAACCGCGGGTAAAATATTAACCATCATCCCGCTTCATGGCATCGTATCACACAGAACGTTATAACTCATACAACACTTTTGCAATAATTTATTCATTTTAACTATGATATTATACATACAGGCACTTTCCGGAACTGTCTTAGTATCTACCAGTTGCCAGATCACCAGATCTAGAGATCGGAGATAGTATTTCCAGGCCACGACGGTTTTAGCCTCTTCAGGTTTTGATCACCACTGGTTTAAACACTTCCGGTTTAAATTGTCGGGCGTCAAAGAGCATCATCGTCATTTATAGTCATTCGCAGTTTATGAATAACGATTATTCCGCAGCGCTTATTTCGCCTGAGGTGATTTCGTCCAAGCTCATTTTTTCGTGGCCAATTTCGAATTGTATAATTCTCTGGTCTTTAGAATTCTTTAGTATTAACCCTCCATGGACCCCAGGGGTCAAAATGACCCCGAGGGCAATTTTGAGCTGGAACTACTACAAGTTATTGGTGCTCGAGAGGATTGGCCTTCTCTCGAACGGCACCTTGGGGTGCCAGAATAAGAAATATTTTTAGACATTGCTTTAGCTCATTTTTTTTCGCCACTTTGAAAATTGGATAAAATTTTTCGTTGGTCGATATTCTTATCCGGAAAGGTC
Organism: Campopleginae sp. 14b; assembly: GCA_030522525.1. NCBI lineage: Eukaryota > Metazoa > Arthropoda > Insecta > Hymenoptera > Ichneumonidae > Campopleginae sp. 14b. The sequence goes on from JAPYYS010000019.1 coordinate 147,402, forward strand.
CAAACTATCCTGATTTTTTATATTTGTCGCTCGGAACGACATTCAAGTTTGAATCGTTGGAGTCCAACGAAAAATATTTTATCCATTCACCGATTTTCAATATTTTTGGAATCGCCTTAATATTTCTTCGACCTTCAATTCCTCATTTGCAATAATTGTCATAGACCGAAACTGTAGTTTTATTTCTGGCTCTGCTGTCGAAAAAAATTGAATAAATTAATGAATTCCGTTGCATTCCAACGATGCAAACTTCAACATCATCGTTCGGAATGATACTGGCAATGTTGCAAGCGTATGCCTGCAGTCATTCTGACTCCATGCGACCAGCCCGTTATTCCTAGAGTTCGTGACCACGCACGGTTAACATATGCTAACACGCAGAATACGGAGAATCTTGAAAAAAATATTTTATTGAGTCGTCCCTTCCGTTTCGATTGATTTGGCGAAATGAATTCGGAAAAAATGGATTCAACGAGAGTTTTTTCCAAAATATAATAGATAATTTCGTCTCATTGCTAATTCGAGACTGAATTATGCGATGCCAATTAGTGGAGTGTTGAAAACACACGCGATAATGTTATACCCACATAACACATTTACTCGAATTTCATATTACATTCAATTAGCAAACTGTATTATTGACAAAAGGACTCGATAATGTGCGAGTTCACTGGATAGAGCAACCGAGTAGAACAGTTTCTATTCGAAAAATCCCTTTGCCCACAGGTTTCGTATTCCTGAATAAATATTTCAAACGTTTCGCTATATAGTTTTCTTCATATTAACATAACAGCTACTTTCGTTATAATTCGTATCATCACATGTATACCCCAACAATATTAAACCATTCACTTTATATTACGAAGCAATTACATCCAATAATGATTTAACCAGTTGTTCATGTAAATTGGTCAGTCAAACGAATACACTCCCAATTTAGATCTCGTGGAAAATGAAATCATCGCAACGAGGTCCTCTCTGTTTAAAGGGAAACAAACAAACTGTTTCGTTGGAAATTAAAATTTAATTTATTTTTGCAATATGATTTTATTTGTTCACTGTTTAACCTTCCACGGCATTGTCTTTCGATGTATTATTTTCGTGAACATTCGTCAACGAAAATGAGACGATGATGCATTTTTAATTATCGTTGTAATTTCACATTTTACACATTTTTCCACTACACTTAATTCCCCAATCTCTCATAACGATGACGCACGCATTATTTGTTACGATTGTCAACCCTTGCTTCCCAGTCCAGGGTAAACAAATACCCCGGGCGTGTACGTAGTTTAATTGGCGCAGAAGTGTATCAACTAAGGGTTAACTTTGACAACTTCCGCTCAGGAAAAAATAGTCTCGGCGAGACTGTTTTCGAGTCTCGCTGAGTCCCACATGCGAGATATCTCGCTGAGACTGTTTTCGAGTCTCGCCGAGTCCCATATGCGAGACATCTCGCCGAGACTATTTTCGATTCTCGCCGAGTCCCATATGCGAGACATCTCGGCGAGACTGTTTCACAAATTCGATGGAGCGGCTCATCGAGACTATTTTAAACAATTTACCAGGAATTTCGCAGACACGGTTTTTTTATAATCGAACGAGAGTCTCGCCGAGACCATTTTTCAAAATTTAGCAGGAGTCTCGCCGAGACTGTTCTTGACGATTGAACTTCAATCTTCTTCTTCTTTCAAAGAGTCTCGTCCAGACTCTTTGAAAATTTCGGCGAGACTCTTCGTAAATTGTGTGAAATAGTCTCGGCGAGATGCTCTATCAATTTTATAAAACAGTTTTGGCGACACTCGAGAACAGTCTCGCCAAGACGACTTTTTTCTGCTCGGGCTTGTTAAATATATCGAAATTAGATTTTCCAAGTAATTTTTTTTAAGGACAAATTTTCAATAGCTGCAAGAAAATTTGTACAATGTTACCCCAGTGTGGCGAGTGCGAGGTTTTACAGAAGTGGTAGCAAGCAAGGGTCTAAAAATTCATAGAATCACAGGAACTTGTTGATCTTTGATAGTCGGATCGTCGATGCAAGATCGCAGTACAGGAGGATTTTTTTTCGTGAAGTCAGCAGTCCATAGAATTTCAATGACCCTGACCAACGTAATAACTTTGGAGGTTTCACTGAGCTCCCAAAGGGGAGATCCATGTGCGAACCTTTGGATTATTTATTTATGGTGATAAATTAACCGAACCGCCGATGAATCACGATTCACGAGAATAGACAGTGTTTACGAATTGAGCGATAGTCCACTGCAGGAAACATCCAACTGTTGGAATATTCAGCTCCAGAGGATTCGAGCATCAGGGTAATCAATTCTGAATGACACGTACGAAGCTATGGACGAATTTTCAAATTGTCTATGCTCGTCGGCTAAATCAGGAATAAAGGTCGAACTGTGTTGGGTCTGAAAATGATGAACCACTTCTAATGTTTACGTATAAAAGAATAATAAAACTGTAAAGTTTTCAAATAAATTGATTCGACTTTTTGAATGACTTTTTATCAATACATTTTTAATAAAAAAGGTCGCACCGTTTAATTATAACGCACCCTCGTGACGGCAAGCCCATTGATGTATTTGACTTTGGTTTACAAAAAAAAAAATCGCTACAGTTTTTCTGTCGGCAACAGATTTTGTTCATGTTCTTGCAAAAGGGATTCTTTGTTTCGTCCCTTTCTCTCCATTGATTTTCCCAATTAACACAATGCTGTTGAGACTTCATTAATGCGCCGCTTATGGACATTCAAAGCGAAGCTATTTCGTTTGATTCACCGTTTTTCTTCCGTTCAAATGGTCTTCCCATGGTCTTTGTACATGGAAATCCAGCCAATCAAGTAAAAAATCGTTGTCGTGCGTTACTTTGTATAAACTATTTCCGGTTCTAAGGCTTCTTCAATATCCTCCCAACGTTGGAATTATTTGAGGCGCGATCTAATTTGTTAAACTGACGAACTAAACTTTACAGTAAATATGATGGATCGAACTAGGCGCTGGGGCTAATTAACAAAATCATCATCAAAGAAAAATTTTCCTGTTCACTCTCTAATTACAGTTTCTTACAGACAAGATTATTCTTATCTTTGGCCTGTTCCACTAGTAGAACGAAACAAAAGAAATTGAGGGATTACGAGGGGCTTGGAAATGGAGGCTCATTATCGACCGACTACAAATTTACCAGTGTAGGAGTCGCGAATAAGCAGGAATGTGTCCTTAATGAAAGCACCGAGAAATGTGAGTCTTTGTGCGGACGATTCTGTTTGCTGGACCGTGATAAAAAGTTTCCTTTAATTATGAATTCATATACTTTTCGTTCAATCAGGACACCGTCTTCTTTGGTGATTGACTGCATTCTGCAATTCATCCACGACGATCATCGCATTCGAGTAAATTTTTTCATCTCGTGAGTTTTGTTTTTTATTTCGTCGAAATAAAATATTTTGGTATCTCGTTTGTCTCATTCCGTTTGATTTCGGGGAAATTCAGGCCATTTCGTCAATCGATCCGGATATGCAAAAATCGTCCTCGTATACGACGCTAGGGCGACACCAGGAGTTTCAAAAAAATGTGACAGTGGGAAACTTCAGCCGTTCGCAATTCATTTGTTGATAACTTGGCAATTTCAATAGAAAAAAGTTTCTGAACGCCCCTGGATATGGTAGAACGTCCGCCCCAACACTTATAATCCCAGGAAAGCACCAAAAGGTAATTTGCTCTTTAGCACCAGCTTGCACATTCTCACGAGAGGTGAGCCGACGCCAAGCGTATTCGCACGTCGTTCCAAAGAAATCATTAAAATATACCTGCAACGATTATAAATTTTCTCACTGCTCCTTTGACACATCGTTTCATGAAAATGAGAAATCGAGCGTCCATAATTGATTTCCAATTGTGCTGAAGATTGCCAATCATTCGTATCCCGTTACGTTTCTAACGGGATGCCAATGCATTTCCTCGTTTGAGTTCCCAGAAAACGTTCAATCGTTTCGACGATGCTGATGCTGTAATTTCGAGACGAGTAAAAATCATCAAATAGTTCAAACCGAAATTTTTAAACCGTTAAAAAAGAAAACTCATTTTGCGAGAACGAAGTGGAGTCGAAATTGAACGAACTTTTTTTTGTTTGTTAAGCACTATCAGTAACTAACGTACGTGTCTGCTTCGTATATTATTTTAACACTAAGCCCGGGAAATGTCGCTCGATTCGTGCGAAATATTTGACGCAGGTCCTGGAGATTTCGAGTTAATTTGAGATATTGGTATTACATGTGGCCATGGGACGATATTACACATTTCGTAAATTGTTGGAAAATTGGCGAAACGAAAGGATAATCATTCGTTTCGTCAACAATGTATTTTCATAAAAACGATTAATCTTGGAGCGGTATCCTGAGCTTTTTTTAAATCTGAAATAATTTCTTCGTGTTCCGGTTTAACGTTCGCTCATGAATTTTTTTGCTGCATCAAATTTATTGATACTATTTGTACCATAGATATTTCAAACCATATTAGAAGGGCAATTGAGTTGTTACCGGTCGAAATGAAATTCCGAACCAACTCGATTAAAACACTTCCCCACGTATGAATCTTTCAGCGACTTTCCCTGCGCTTATTGAACGTTCACTGGTAATGCTGCATCAAAGCTCCAACAGTATTATTCGCTTGGTTATGCACTCATATGTTTCTGTTACGAAGTTAAATTCTCGATGGTTCAAAAAATTAAGTCAAAAGTAAAAAAGGAACGAACTTTAGATCTTTTCGTTGATCGTATGGCAAGATTATCCGTGAGATCCAGGATCAAACCTTTATTCCTATAAAGACCAACAAACGAAACCTGTAAGATCGTCTGAAAGTTGTCTGCCCGTGAGTGCTCATCGATATACACTGATCTCGAACGTGTTCACTTATCAGACTCACGAGTTCGAAACTCCTCAGATGGAACGTGCGTGGACGCACGTTGGAGGCATTTTTTATTGGGTCGACGAAAGAGGTTCATTCATGGGACAAAAATGATAGGGTCGTGCCTGGATCAACGCAATGCCGTTCTGACATCCATGTACCGAGACCTAGAGAGAAAAAAATATTCAACTAGGACAATTCCATAATTGATCTCTCAGGGGAGTAAATACGAAAAGCGCGTCTGAGGAGGGACAAACGGAAGAGCGACGCAGCAAAGAATAGATGGCAGGAAATGTAGAATACGACCCTAATAGAGGCGTGCAATTAGTGGATGCGAATGAGAAGCTGATCCTGCAAGTTTTTCTAGTTACAAGCACCAAGTCCAACATTTCTGGGTCTTTAAGGGAAAAGTTAAAATAACAAAATTCCATTTTTTTCCGCTTTTCAGATGATTGTCCGATTTTTTTTAAAAACAGTTTTACATCTTCGAGTTAGGCAGCTGCTGGGCCATGTAGTAGATGCTACAATGAGTCACGGAGAATTTGTTTTAGATTTTTTTGGAAACCCAGAAAATTTCGCAAACCTAACCGTTGCCTAAAATACCCAATACATACAACGTGCCTCCGAAAATACAGTATACACACGCCGGGTTAACCAAACACCTCGATAACTCATTTAGAAATCATTCGAAAACATAGGGATAAGCAGTGGCTAGAGTTTCTATTCTGAATAAATAAATGAGTTTGTAAAAATTTGGAAATTTTGATATTGAGAATATTTTTTCATACCGGTCCCCTCGGAAAAGAAAATTTACGAAATACGGTGGAAATGACAATAACGCGGAATAACATAATACTATTTTGTTATCATTAATAATTGCACTCGACAATTGCATTAACAGGCGAGAAAACTGAAAATAATTAATATTCGTTTCGATATTGCCCTCCGGGTTAATTGCGATATTCGAAATCGAATAAAATTTACGTGATCGGTTGACTAAATGATTTTTTGTCAGCGTGTATTTACGTTCGGAGTGTGATGAAGGTTTTTCGTTCTTCTTTTTTCAGTTGTTAACGTTTCCGCTTAATGTACATTTTCCGGTGTTCCACGAGCTTGCCCTATCCGCTCCAGACCCATTTCTCGTTCGCATTATCAACCCCCGTGTTCTTAGGAGACTCAAGGCGAAAGTGGTTTCCTCGAAGTATAAACACCTCGGGAGCTCATACGCTGGAGACATTGTCGCACTCATAACGTCGATGACCAAGCCCAGTCCTTGGCTAAGCGGTCACCGATCCAAGTATTGGTTTCATCGGGAGCCGCTAGACATGGGTGACTCACTCACTTCCAATTCTATTTTTCGATAGAAATAAAAATCCTACGCACTACTCATTCTCTTAGTCGTCGAATTATTTTCAATCGATGATCCATTTTTTGTTAAATTTCCATCTACACTTATCAGCTTTTGCGATGGTGAATTTTAAAAGCTTTGACGGCGTACGGTGTTATACTATTCCGAGGCATAAGCTCATAGTCCTGTGAAAGACGTATCGAATCGGCCAAACAGATTTGTGCAGAATTCATTTATTTATGAAGCAAAAAACGTGGTATATTTGGAGCCAGAGAGATTAAGCGCAATCTCTCGTTATTAATGCTCTATAAAAATTGAAGTATTATCGACGTGTCTGATATCCCTGAATCGTCAAATATTTTGTGCCTGGCCGGTGTCTCTCGCTCGATAACAATGCTCTTCATTTCTCGTATACGTTTCTAAATGACCAAACGTCAGACGCATCCTACTATAATGGATTCCATTTCCATTTTACATTTTAATCCTTTTTACTCTCTTGCGATGTCGCTAATGAGGTTTCTCAAGAAGCAAACCCCTAGCAGTTAAATTGATAATCCGAAAAATACAATTTTTTTGATAATATTTTATTTTATTTTTTTTCATTGCGTGGCATTGAGTCGATGCAAACTTCAGGCTCATTGATTTTGACATTGGGTCGTAAGTGTTGCGTCGCTATTTAAGGTTTTTCTTCCGAGGCCTAAAATATTTTTTACACAATGATACAAATTTTTTTGTCCGATAAAATAAAAGTGTAATCAATTCCAGTGTTAAAATGTCCGAGGCAAGTTCCCGAACTACCAGAACAAAATTACAAGTTCGAAAAGCGTTTAATTTATGCGACACTTTATGGAAATTGTCAGTTCCCACAATTCCATTCATTTATTCATGTAACCCTAGATGTTTCGTACAAACTTTCTTATAGATACGAAAAATTCTTAAGATTTCTCAGCCACCATAAAAGCAGGGAGTATTCGGACATTAAACAATATATATATATATATATATGTATTTATGACTCTCGTAACCGTGACTTTCAAGGGGTCGTGTTTTCTTCGAGCGTTATTGTAACGTTTTCTACACTATGCTCTTTTTTTCCCCTCGCAAAGTGGCTCACATTTTAGCCGGAGTCACTAGGGCCTTTTTTATTAAATTCTAAAACATCGATCGGAGTATCACCTTCAAGAATTTTTTGACAGTATGGCAGTCGACATTGGTAGCTCATGAAACATTTTTGAAAAATTGTATATTCCGATAAATTTTGGCGAAATTTTCGATATTTGTTTGCAATTTCCAGCAGAGCATAGAGTAACAACTTTTTCCATCAGGATCCAGGCTACTCTGGTTATAATGAAGAAAGGCGTTAGCCCTTGAGAAAAATGGCCTTCTGTTTTTTATTTTCGGATATTAAAGCCGAATATTTTTACGTACAATTCGATTTAAATCGAAAAACCAAACTGTTCGTATTTGATCTGGACAATAGTTGTCAAGATATTATCAAAGAAATAGGGTCGGAAGGGAATGAAGTAAAATGTACGCTGTACACAACAAACAATCTACTTCCCTCGGCACAATAATTACGAAACAGCGTAGGAAGTGTACGTCGCTGAAGGCATTACTCGCCTGAAATCGGAGGAACTAATCTTTCGTGGATATTACTACACTGTCGATGCAATACAATAGACAATTTGTCGACGTGGCTGTACCTATACGTACGTCCGGTCAGGAATTACATGAGATACTCGAACGTTATTTATCGATCCATCGATTAGTACACCTAGTCGAGGCTTTCGCGATCGCAGACAGAGAAATAAATGTCAGTTCGGAAGTAGACGAAAGAACGAGACGTTTTTCTTTTTCACTATAAATCGAACTCGATCAATACGACAACCGAAAAAATGGAGAAAAAGCCTTGAATTTATTTTTCTAACCGTCGACCTTTGGCAGTTCGTGATGTCCAACCATGCCGTCCATATTCCAATTATTTTAATGAGCCTGAAGTTTGCATCGACACAATGCCACGAAATAGAAAAAAAAAAAAACAAGAGTATTCTCAACTTTTTTATTTTACGAATCCATTCGTGAGGTCCACAAAAGGCAAGAGGCAAAATAAGAAGAAAAAAAATCGAAAAAAAGTGACAAATCATTTTTCTTCCAGAAATTCTCGGTATTGACAGACTGGCATAAAAATAATAAATAAAAAAAAATACAATACAGAGGGGAACGTCGGTGACGTGCACGAATTATGAAATTGAAAAAAAATTGCGACTTTGAATGCGTACATAAGTTTTGAATTAATTCCGGTTTGTCTGTCGAATGTTCAAGCATTGATGTCGCATATTCTCCAAGAGATCCAAGCGGACTCGTAACTAGATTTCAGTCGAAATTGAAGGTTTCGTTCGTGACCAGAATTCTTAGCGAATGAATTTCGTTACATTCCAGGTTATATCAGGAGTTTCATGTTGCAATGTGCATGATAATCCAAGCATATTGGCCAACTAATATACTGGGCGAACGACGTTCTGGAAACCCTGAGTACAAATACACAGCAACATTGCAGTATTTGCCACGCACTTGACGTCTCTTTGCTAGTGGTCTCATACGAAATAGAACGCAAATAATTGCACCAAGTCAACGAAACAGTTCTCAGTTTTTCAACTATACCGTCGCAATACGGATCCTCAATTATTACAACGGGAAATAGTCGAAGATACTCCACTTTGAAACTATAACGTTGAATATTCTTTTGGTGTTGAAGTTTGCATCGTTGGAGTGCAACGAAATTCATTGATTTATTCCATTTCTCCCAAAGCAGAGGCAAAAATGAAACTGCATTGTTGGTTTGTTACGATTTTTGCAATTGAAAAATTGAATGTCAAATAAATTTTTAGACGATTCCAAAAATATTGATAAATGGTGAATGGGTGAAATAATATTCGATGGACTCCAACGATGCAAACTTCCATGTCGTATATTTTTAGATTTTTAGATTATTAAGGGAAAAGTGGAGGAATTTCAAAGATGAAAAAACAAAATGGAGTCGAATATTCACAGTAGACGTCGTGAACGTTATATGACTTCCGCACGATCGAGCGATCGATAGATAGGTTTGGTCTTGATAAAAAGATGTCAGGCTGATAAAACCCGCATGCCTATGGGCGGCACACTAGTCCGATTTTTCTTCTCCAAGAACCGATTCAACAAAGCTCTCGAATAAAAGCGCTTGAAAACGAAGCAAATGCCGTCTTGCATGCGACCCTGAAAAGGTAGCTTTTGAGAAAATGCAGCACACAGCTATACAGGAAATGTTTCAATCGTCGAGAAAAAGCATTGGTGCAAATATTAAGAATGGTCAAAGTACTGCGCAATCCGAATAAAGTTTTCATCGGAAATAAAAACCTCTTACGTCCCTTTACAAACTGTTTTCCGTATTTGCGATTCCTTGACGGGGCTCAGTCACAAACTTCTTCCATCGTATAATCGCTGGATGTCAATAAATCTCTTCGTTTATCTTCTGGAAAGTGCATCGGATGTAAGACATGCAATTTAATGCATAAATATTTATTTATTTTATATCGAGTTGAATTAAATGGAAAATGTATTTGATTTATGCAAGGAAAAATAAACAACTGCGTGTTATTCGAATCCTAGAATGAAGCCAAGGCAATATGCTCTTTGGTGCGAAAATCGTATGGAAATCTCGTGAATATCTATGGCCATCTATCGCTGAATATTTTACTAGATCATGTTCCTGTTTTCCGTTGGATTCGATGAGCCCGAAGTTTGCATCGATGCAATGTCACGAAATGAAAAAAAAAGAATCTATTTAGCACTTTTTTTATGCATTTTTTTTTCCCTTAATTTGCCTCTTACATTTTTTGGACCTCACGACCAATGAAACGAGCCGGCTTTTCGTATATTTTCTTGATACTCTCGACAAACTCATCGCCCCGAGCCTTTCCGGATGTTACTGCATGGAAGCTCCCGATCAACGATGACAAAGTTTTCCAAGTATGAATTCAAGTCCAGAATGACTTGATAATGATTTCAATAACACCCAGTCGGATAAGTTTGATAACTCATTAACTGCAGTGTCACTCCACTTTTTAGACATTTTTTATCATCACAGGAAACAAGTAAATGAATAATTTTTTTTTTTTATTTCCGATATGGGCAATTGGATCAGAGAAGTAAAAAACATGGGGTCAGCAGGATCGCGAAGAAGGACGTTGGTTTACGGAAAAAAGTAATCGCATGTGAAAGAAAAAGGAAATAAAACGATTGTCGAGAAAGAAAAGTTTAGAATGTGATGGAGTATGTGGTGAAAAATTTACTTCTCTATAAAGGGTCGTGCAGCATGTTCGGCATCAGAGTTCATTCAGCCGAGGGAATAGACATTTTGGAAGGATGACCTGGTCGACTGTTATCATCATTATATTTCGAAAATTTACGACATCTCGAAGTTTTTGTTTCGTGCTATCAATAACGACACGAAAGTTTCGAAAGATTGTAATTTTCTCATTGTTTACGAACCATTTAGCTCCTGCCGAACAAATCGTATTGAAAAATTCGGATGTTTCATTTGATCCGAGACCTTGAAGACTGAATTTCAAGAATATTGAGTTTCGGTCATAGATTCTAATGCAAACTCGAAATTTTCCATAACAAAAGTCTATAATTATCGGTTAGTTTGTATGGAGGATTACTGTTCCACATGAATGTGGTTTTACTGCTCATACCTGTAAGAGATGGTAACCACGAGATGAGAGCTTTCAAGTTTCGTCAGAATCAAGAACCACCCGCCTCTGGAACAGTGCAAACTATATTTTCCATAATTGCATAATTCGTCTCAACTCCAATCGAATGAATAGTCAGATCAGTCTCGTACCATATGAATGAACTTCAATTGAGAAAACTACAACGTTCAAAGGATCAGTGGACGGATTGATTACTGAATTGCAATCGTGACACTTATCCTCCATTATTTCGTGTACTGCACTTTATGATGAAAACACACGATACTGAAATTTGCATCGTCGGAAAAGGAGGAAAAATTCATTTTTCAATCAGTATTTTGATAATGAATCCACTTTTCTCATTTTTTAAAAGTAAATTCACGTTTTGAATGGTCAAAAAATCTGCCCTGCCATTTTTGACAAATATTTTCCGAAAATTTCGCACGCAACTTAAAACAAATTATCAGTTTTCGTTGCATTCCAACGATGCGAACTTCAACATCATATTTATTTATGTGTACCATGATTCGTCAACTGTTAACAAATGGAAAGTTTGATACGGCGAAATAAATGTTTTTGAACAGTTAATGAATCATTTATTTGAGGCTCTCGATTTTGTCTGAAACAAACATTTGTTAATAGTTAATAAATGAATCATCTGATAAAACGTAATCTTTCTTGATAGCAAATGAATTTGATGGCCATGAACATTTACTGAGTTCAGGGAAATAAAAGCGATAGAAAAAACAATTATCTCCAAGAAAATGCTATGCCTAGAAATTTTTTGCCCATTAACAAATTTTGTATTGTTTATGATAAATAAGCTGTTTTCTCGGTGTGTGTTGTACGGGGTGAAGCATACGAGGCCGAACGAGACTCGATTATTCTCTACCGACACGCCTTGTAGAGTTGTCAATATTTTCTGCTTTTGATTGAATTCCAATCAACATCATTAAACAACGATATTTTTCCTCCTATCGGGAATCCCTCGGGAATTAGATATACATTATTCATGCAGAAGAAAAAGGGTCACTCGCGGATAGTGAATATATACCCTTCGTTTCTTTACCATCAGTATTATCTTTTCCTGCATTTGTTTATTCGCCAGCAACGTTTCATACCAAATACTCTCAGAAGACCAACCCGATGGCTACATATTGTTGATGACGTCTTCTATATACACAGGAATAAATAGAAATTTCACTCGATATGCAAACACGTATTTGAATCGTAAAGAACACAACATTTTAGTGGATTTTTTTTTTGCAGTCGATACTCAAGCAATAAATAAAATTTTGCTCCCCCATAGGCAAAGCTTTGTGGTGGTGAAATTTGTTTTTTCAACCGTTTTCAATGTCTATCCGTTCAAAATGTTCCAAAAAGTCGAAAAATTTCTTTAACTCGCGAACGGCATAAGCTACAGGGCTCCAGATTCGCATAGCTTTTGATCCATATAAGCTCTTGATTCTCTACGAATTTTGTTGGAATTTCTAAAAAAAATATGAATTCTATTTGATTTGTTTTTCCTTAAAGCGTTCGGAGCATTGTGAATATTTTTGATTATTATTCATCGATGTTCACTTTCCCACTGTAAGTAAATTCGTTTTAATCCATTTTTCAAAAGTTTTTTTGTTTCCGACCAACAATCAAATGTCGACACCACGTTCTCCTTTAGAGAAAAAGTTGCTCATTTTGATTATTCTAATGGCGACGAGTACGAGTGACAAACTGAGATGGGTATGAACTTTTTGCGTCGCTACAGTTGCCTCTCTTGTCTCAAATGAAAGTGATATGTATTTCAAAACGAAATGTCGCAGTATAAGGGTGTTTCGCGTGGTGTCCCTTGAGGTAAACAGCTTGGATTAATTTTCCATTTCCATTGCAAATGAACCAGTCCGTGTAGCGCCTTGGTGAGCGCATAACGTTCCTCCTGCTTTTTTTTTTTTCCAAAACTTGCCAGGATGCAATGTTGACCTGGGGATTAAATATTTCGTGTTTCATTCGTTTCTTTATGCGTGATCGGAATTCGTTATCATCCTAACAAATTTACAGGCAGTACGTGACGTTTCATGCATCTAGTGATACATCAGTTGAGCGCCTTGCCCAGCCATGAGTTTTAATGCAAAGCAACGGAAAAGTTTGCTATAATAATTCTGGCAGCGAACCGACGACCTTCCGCTCCACAGGTCGTCGCATTCGGTTACAAACGCATAAATAAGTTATAATTACTCCGAGCATGATACATCATATGATTCAAAACATGTAATCATAAATATACCAACCAACTAAAGATGGACGAAAAAAACAAGTTACGATTCATGAGCCTGAAGTTTGCATCGACGCAATGCCACGAAAAGAAAAAAAAAAATTATTCGTAACTTTTTTGTTTAACGAGAATCCATTCATGAGGCCCAAAAAAAAACAAGAGGCAAAGTAAGAAAAAAAATAGAAAAGAGTGAAGAGAAGATTCTTCAATGAAATGAATTGGAACAAAAATCAAAGAGAAATGACGAATCTTTTTTTTTCATTTCGTGGCATTGCGTCGATGCAAATCTCAGGCTCATTACAATTTAGGATGTTTCTTCGTAAATCGTTATATTATGTCAGTCAAATATTATAAACCAGTTTGTGTTCACTTTCACTTTCCGTGACACATCAATTTTGAAAATTTGTTGAAAATCTTAACTTCCAACATTTTGCCAATTTTCTCGGTTCCTTTGATGTTATTAATGCATCGCTGTATGGCTTTGGCACAAAAGCCAGGAGAGAGTGAAGTTCCATGCACCTTGATTATTATTTCTTTGTCGATTGAGGCAAGACAAGGGTTTTCAGGCCACTCGAGATAGAGAGAAAAAATATCGGTTTACTTAGTATGTGCTTCGTGGCTTCGGAAGCTGTTTACCGTAAGCAACTTTCTGTCATTTTGTCATACGAGGGTCGCCGTACTTGATTCGACTTTTCTAGAGGTTATCGTTTTTCGGTAATCGCGATCAGCGACAGCTGACGTCTGGTAACGCCACAAGTTTTCAACGTGACATCAAATTGCTTAACAAACATCAAATACCGAAAGTCCTTTCCTAAGTTATTTCCAACTCGAAAGGATTTTTTTTTTCTTTAAATTGGAACATACGGGTACGGATTTATCTTTTCGCTTTCTAGTTTTCCGACATTCCACTCGGATTAAAAAAAAGTCTGAAGAAAAGGTCCATCTCTAACGGCAACCTTGAAGACCCTCGATTGAAATTTACTTGGGACCCGGAGAATAAATTGATTTTCAACTCGAAATTGACGTTGGGGAACTTTTTGTTATCCAATTCCGTTAGCACGCGCCTCGAAAAAAAAAAACTTTGCCCCAAGAGAACTGTGAATTCTAACCCATCGAAAAATTGAAATAAAATTATACAGATATTGAAATATTTTTTTGCATCGATTACCAGGCACACTGAGAAAATGATTTATTCATATGTACCAGGATTTGTTAATTGCTAACAAATGTAAAGTTGGATACGGCGAAATAAATGTTTTTCAACAGTTAATGAATCATTTATTTGAGTCTCTCGATTTTGTCTGAAATGAACATTTGTTAACAGTTAATAAATGAATTATTCGATAAGACGTAACCTTTGTTGATAGTAAATGAATTTCATCACCGTAAACATCTACTGAGTTGAGGGAAATAAAAGCGATCGAACAAATCATTATCTTCAAGGAAATGCTATGCCTATGAAATTTGATTGTGATAACAAAGATATTTTTTGACCATTAACAAATGTTGTAACAGTTAATGAACGTTTGAGTAAAAATACTAACTAAATATATTTTATTCATTATTAATAAACTGTTTTCTTAGTGCGGAATTAATACCTCGAAGTTTTTTTCCCATGGAATGTAAATACAAAATAATTAATCCGATCGAATAAGACGGAGCAATTTGTGTCGACGTATTGCATTCGATGTTGAACATTTAAACACCACCAACCAAATTATTTACACAGTCATTAGCCAATTAACATTTGAGGAATCCCGAATTACGTTTACGACGAAACATTGCCGGGATGTTTGCTAGAAGAGTTATCGCAGTCAAATAGCGTTCACAAGTCGCACGATCCACCTGGACGATCGTTCGAATCATTAGTGACTGTGAGCAGCGACAACGATTACGTGCCAATGAAACAGCAATGAAGCGGGTTCAACTTTTTAGAGCGTGTCGGGGATTTTTCTTCGCCGACGTTCGTAATCAGTCCTTGTCCCTGTTATCCTCTACAGCAAATTGCCAATCCAATTTTGTACGTAAGCATTATCGCGTTTCTTTTGTATCTTTTCTAGAAAAAAAAATTGACGAATTCGAGCAAACTTTTTATTTGATGAACGACGTGCGAAAAACGGAATCGCAGTTCTGTCGAGAACGCGAGAAATTTCTTCGTTTATCCTCGTACATTTAAGAATTGACAATTACTTACCAATAAGAATGAACCTGAAGTTTGCATCGACGCAATGCCACGAAATGAAAAAAAAATAAAATAAAATGGTTCGTTACTTTTTTACTTTACGAATCCAATGGTGAAGTCCAGATAGAAAGGCAAATGAAGATAAAAAAAATTCGAAAAAAAGTGACAAACCATTTTTTTCATTTCGTGGCATTGCGTCGATGCAAACTCCAGGCTAATGAATGGGAAATATAAATGGAATATTTTCATCTTCTGTGTTCGCGCTATCAAGTGACACGGAATTTTTCCACTCCAA
Organism: Campopleginae sp. 14b; assembly: GCA_030522525.1. Classification (NCBI taxonomy): domain Eukaryota; kingdom Metazoa; phylum Arthropoda; class Insecta; order Hymenoptera; family Ichneumonidae; species Campopleginae sp. 14b. The sequence goes on from JAPYYS010000019.1 coordinate 163,133, forward strand.
TTTTTCAATCAATCCAATCGAAATGTGTTGATAATTATTCATAAAATTAACGTTCGTCCGGCAGTAATATTTACATTGACTTTATAGTACGGGTCAAGTTTTACGGTCAAATATATTCAAGCTCTTTGATGCTTCCGGGATAATCTCTAATATTGTCTTTATATCGTTTTAATACTATCACATATCAAATCAATTATTATACAGTCAATGACGCATCCCGTTCATCTGTAGATGGTTTATTATGGTCATGGTTATCGATTATTAGGATGGTAGCTGCGCAAACAGACAAGTCCTTCTACCAAACATTGGTTTGTGCGCTAGCGCCTCGAAACGCTGTCGATTCTTCGTTAACCTCGCGAATCGCTTGGGCTATAAAAAACAATTCCAAGGGTTAACGGCGCGTCTGTTTCGTCCATCGTTTTAGCAAACATTGGATATTTGTACGCCAGCACCTCGGAATACTGTTGAATCTTCGTTAACCGCAGGAATCGCTTTAGCTATAAAAAGAAAATTCCAAGAGCTATTTCCAATATGGGCTGTTGAATTCGAGACGTCATGAGATTCCGTCGGAGTCTGGAGAGCGACGATTTTTCGTTTAAATGGATCGGTGGCTGAACGCGGTTGAGAAATATTTAATTCCTCGGCTGTAATTGATTGTGATTTTCTTTAATCGAATGAAATTTTTTTTGCTCGAAGCCGTCGAGCAATTTTATTATTTTCTCACCATTTCCACCGGTTTTTATCAAGATTTATTGATTATGCTCCGAGCGTATTTAAATCGGCTCAGGGCGCGGTTCCTTGTTACACGAGAGAGTGTAGATAATTATGAGATTTTTTTCTCTTCACCAAACAAAATGAAATATGCTCCCATCGCTTTGGATCTATAATTTTTATTTTGTTTATTCTCCGCTCTCGTGTCGAGTCGACGCCACTAGCCTCGGGCACCTTATGGTTGCATATGAATAATCTAGCATCATTTTCCCGATGTTATTTCTCGTGTGTCCGCGGTCGAAACCACTGGACTCGTGACTGTGGCATCAAACTTCTAAGCGAATCAAAATTCACAGAAAAATCACGATTTTCACGTGAGAAATCGTATTCGACAGGATGACAAGAAAATTTACAATGCAATTTCCCAAAATTCTTCGTCAATGTTCTTTCCAAAGATTCCATCGTTTTTTACTTGTTCTCGCACATTTTATTTCGTCAGCAAATTTACGAGGATATTTCGATTGCTGAAATTTCTGGAGCACCAAAACGGTATCTCGGATGTGCAAAATTCATATGACAAGAAACGCGAGTGCGGGAGACTACGATGAAGCTTGTTTTACTGAGAGGCTTATAATGGGAGGTGTGCACAGGAAGTTTGAATGGAGAACGTTGATGGAAAGTACAAGAACGAGAGAGAAAGATAATAATAAGAAAAAAAAAGACTGTGAACCGTTAATGACAAGTTATTGTTTTTCCTTCTATTGTTTATGCCAAAGGTCGATGAGAGCATCCTCAAAAAATTCCAACTAAAACTTGTATCGGAGTGTGACAATAAAACAATCCTCGTGTATACGATCTCATTCGAGGTAACTCAGCGAAAACATTAACCGAGTCATATTTCTACAAAAGTTGGTTTTGTGTACGCACAATGTCCCGGATTACATGAATTGCGATATCTCGTCAGCATTGTTATAGAATATCCTTCTGGGGAGCACGTAACCTCTTGGCACGTTGCACGCTCCAAAAAGGTTGCAAGTTTCGTGATGATTTATCCGTCCACGTGTCATTTTCAATCGTGTTTCTGTGGACGAAGCGAGGCATTAAGGCGCAATACGTTATGGATATGAAATCTGTTGGATGCCCGCATGTACGTTTCGGTGGTCAGAAACCAAAAAGCGTCGAGACTTTTGTTAGAGAGCAGCAAAGCTTTGAATAATGGGCTTCACCCTTCCTCTCCCAAGTCGTTCTCGTTGCATCGCGCGCCGGTTGGCACATCGTATGCAAGTGTCAGAACGGTATTACTGCGATTCACGTAAGTTTGTTCTACTCCGACGGTGTGCGAGGCTACCGAATCGATCCACACGGCAGTGGTTCACCAGCACAAAGCGTGTCTGGTCGCTGTGCAGACTCGAGGAGAACGCGGGCCATAAAAATCTTTCATCTTGAATGCCAACAATCTTGTCTCCCCTTTATCACTCAACACTACGGTCGCTTGATGCTCTTTGGATGCGGAAAGAATTCATTTGCTCTGTTGAGAAATCCCGGAAATCCGGACCAAATTTTTCATCGCATATTCGCTTTTTCCCTAACGCATTGAAACAACATAATTTAATGTTTTAAAATACGATTATAAATACACTGCGATGTGTGGATACTGTGAAAATGTTTTGGAAAGCTTAGGCTCAATGCTTCGAGATCTTATGGGCCTGAAGTTTGCATCGACGCAATGCCACGATAAAAAAAAAGGTTTGTTACTTTTTTCAAATTTCTCGTTCTTAATTTGCCTCTTGTCTTTTTTGGACCTTATGAATGGATTCGTAAAATAAAAAAGTCACGAATCTTTTTTTTTTCATTTTGTGGAATTGCCTCGATGCAAACTTCAGGCTCATGAAAGGAATTGGAATATGGACGGCATATTTGGACATCACGAACTGGCAAAGGTCAACGGTTAGAAAAATAAATTTAAGGCGTTTTCTTCATTTTGTCGGTTCTCGTATTTATCGAGTGCGATTTATAGTGAAGAAGAAAAACGTCTCGTTCTTTCGTCTACTTCCGAAACGACATCTATTTCTCAGAGTTGTCTGCAATCGCGAAAGCCTCGACTAGGTGTACCAATCGATGGATCGATAAAATTAACGATCAAAAAATATCTTTGCTATCACGATCAATTTCAAGAAGATAATGCGAATTGGAGATGATGATCGTGAATTCATTTACTGTCAACAAAAGTTACATTTTATCGAATTATTCATTTATTGACTGTCAACAAATGTTTATTCCTGCCAAAATCGCGAGGCTCTAATAAATGATTCATTAACTGTTCAAAAATATTTATTCCGCCGTATCCAAGTTCACATTTGTTAGCAGTTAACAAATCCTGGTACACATAAATAAATCCTTTTCTTAGGGTAGACCGCCTTGGAGGCGAAGTCTTAGATCCTTTCTTTTATGTACAAAAAGCGTTGATAAGATATGAATTGATAATTAGTAATCGCCGACTCGACTTGCTGATAAAAACTAGGCAGTATGCAGAGCGATAACGTTTTTAAAAGGCATCCAGTTAAATCTGCAGCGTAATGAAAAGCGCTAAATCTCGAGCTCGAATAAACGGGGCCCGGTTCACCGTAATCAATTAAGCACTTTATAAAACTCGCCGTCAAGACTCTCCAGACCTTGGAGCCTGTTCGTACCGCTGGACCGGCAAAAGCAGAGCATTCTTTCCTGTGCCTTTTCTCTCTGCTCCCCAATGGGCCGTTACCGATTCTTTGAAATCTTTTGAATCCCCGTATCTTGAGTAAAATGAATAAGGGCTTTATCTCTGAATTCTTCAAGGGATAATGGGTTATTCACTTTTCCAAAGCTTACGCCTTCTACATGGCTAATATAAATGACTAACCCAACCCCTGAAATATTACGTCCACAGACGAAACTCGCATTTACTCAGAAAACAGTTTATTTATAATAAATAAATATATTTGGTTGGTACTATTACTCAAAAATTCATTAACTGTTATGAAATTTGTTAATGGTCGAAAAATATCATTGTTATCACGATGAAATTTCATAGGGATAGCATTTACTTGGAGATAATGATTTGTTAGATCTCTTTTATTTCCCTTAACTCAGTAGATGTTTATGGTCATCAAATTCATTCGCTATAAAGAAAGGTTACGTTTTATCAATTGATTCATTTATTAACTATTGACAAATGTTTATTTCAGACAATAGCGAGAGGCTCAAATAAATGATTCATTAACTGTTAAAAAAACATTTATTTCGCCGTATCTAATTTTAAATTTGTTAACAGTTAACAAATCCTGGTACGCATATAAATGAATCGTTTTCTAAGTGTTCCGTACGGGTTACGTATCGAATATGGGGATTTAACAACCTCGATACTCTAACTCAGTTATGGTCGGACCCAATGTCTAGCCCTAGGATCGGAATATCAATGTTGGTTAGTCGCGAAATATGTAGCTATGGGGTTCTCGAGCGTCGAATCGCCAATAAGCCCTTGACCCTGCGGCTTTTGATCGATCGTCGACAACAAATTACATCATAGGAACCGAATGATGATCGACGAGGAAAAAATATTTTTCCACGTTTTTCTTTCTCCGACGAGGATCGATATTTCGCAGAGAACCGAAAAATACCCAGGACTCACCTTCCAGCCAAGAAAAAAGGGTGACTTTTATTTTTCTCGAGACGCAGCAACCCTTGCCGAACGAACATGTGCACTAAGATTTTTACGGGTTAATGGATCGTCCTAACTTTTGTAATTGCTAAAGGGATACATGCACCAACCGGGGACTCGTTGCCTTTCATCCTCGTTGAATCACCGTTCGGAATCATGTTATTACATTTTGCCAAGTTCAGCCTAAAGGAGTAACTTTCCAAAGTGACTTTGCACCGCACTATTTAGTCCGCGCATATTGCACGGAAAAATAATTTCTTCCAGAATATTTCTTAGCACAATTCATCTTCGAAAAAACCTTAAGATTTTTTTCACACAGCGCCATAACCGGTTGACAGGTTGGAAGTTTTGACGAATCACCTTAAACTCGTTTGACGATACGAACCGACGTTACTCATACAATTTTTTTTTTTTTTTCGTTTTTTTTTTACGCACATAATTAAAAGGGGAAACGAAAGCATTAAAAAAAGTGGGCGGAAGTAGAGAGATGGATAATAAATTACTCGAGGCTAAGAATTGCTTCACGTGGTGTCCTGTCCATTGAACAACGCCGTCCAATAAAAGAACAAAAATGTTTCACACAAATGAAAATGAAAATTTCGTCGCGTATAAAAATAAGAGAAGACAAAAATTCCCATGTTCATTGCCACTTTGCACACCGTGGCGTAATTCTCTCAACATTGCACTACCCATAAAAGAGAAAAACAGTTAACGCGCTCGTTTGCCAGGGAATCCCAGTTGCAGAGCTTCTCTCCAATTTTTGCTACATGGGAAGCTTTCCCCCACGGAATAGCTATTATCGACAGTTCATTTCAATTGAGCCAACGATAAATTCGTTGAAACTTGCAGTTCAATCGATATTTAATCATACAATGGTAAAAAGTGTGGAATAGGTAGGTGCCCATCAATGGCATTGTGTACCCTAATTCTTTTCCATTGAACAAAGACGTCAGGCATGTCGAAGCTGATTTTCCAAAACTGTCTAAATTGAATTTTCATCCTAATTTCAATTTTCTTATCGAGTATCCAACATTTTCCTCTCGAATTTCCATATTTTAATTTTATTTACGTTATTTGTTTGGAAACAGATTGAGAAAAAAAAAAAAACAGACAATCATGGTCAAAAGGCCGCTGAAGAGGCTGTGTGTTCGTTGGATCGCTGGTCATTATTTTTCAATTATTTACCGATTTCAATTATCGCGTTTTCCAGCATGTCGTTTTCTTTTGCTAATTTTCACTAAATCGTCAAATCCAAGGCAATCGCCAATATCTTGCGTGCAGAGTTTAATTTAATTATTAATAAACAATCCGAACACTTTGTTTGACATAAATATTATCACGCTATATGATCTGAATACATATTTATAATGCTTCAAGGGTTTCTTTGAAGAGGTTATCTACATACGAAAATATGATAAGAATTAAATAAAATTTGGTGATAATATTCTTTAGTATTGAATACAACGACACAATTTTTTTTCAATTTTTCGTCTCCACAGTTGTCGAATGATTCGAGTTTACAATATGCAAACGATATACCTAATATATATCTGTCCTATGCTTATGCATTTCAACTAGACTGTTAAATAACTCAAAACCTATGGAGAAAAAAAAAGTCGTAAAAAATTTGTTCATTCATATTCAATGCCGAAGAGTATGCTCACCAAATTTCATAAAATTCTAATAATTTTGAATGTTCGTATGCTTTTATCATGACAACATTGTTGTGTGTGGCCACCCTCTTTAATGGCCGATTCTCCCTAATATCATTCCGGAAATGCCACATATTATCGTTATTATTATTGTCATTGCTATTAAGACCAATTTATTGAATATCTCAGTCGTTATTGTGACGTATCTGTCTTGATGATTACTGAGACCTCCCGAAGGTTATGCAGTAACATTGGAATAAGTTTTATGTGCCGTCCAGGGCATTTATATTTGGAGCCCATAAGTCATACCTATATGTATACGTTTTTCAGCGCACCGAAGGATGCGCACTGTGACGAATTACCTCTTGGTCAATTTATCGGTAGCAGATTTGATGATGTCCTTGCTCAACTGCGTTTTCAATTTCATCTTTATGCTCGACTCCAACTGGCCCTTCGGGGTCGTTTACTGCACCGTCAACAATTTCGTGGCAAACGTCACCGTGGCATCGAGTGTCTTCACCCTCGTCGTAATATCATTCGACAGGTTGGTTTCTTACGATTTAAATAATTTTATTGATTCCTCTGTGTGGTACGTCCTCGAAGGAAATATTTAATTGTATAATTATTGGTCTTGGAGGTAAACGAGAATAGAGAATTTCTACTGAACCGCGTAAATCTGAAAAATTCTCAATATTTTTTGATGAACTCCTGTGAGCCAACGAGTTCACTGCGAATAACCGTTTCAAGGGGCAAAGTGTCTTCTGATATAAAAAACGATGGCATGTCCTGCGTGGAGAGTTCGAGTTCGTGAAAAGAATGTTTCGATGATCCTGAATGAAATGAAATCACGTTTTGATACATCAAAGTCCCGATAGTCTTTCACTAAAGACTTCCGTAATATAACATTTAATCACGGTAGTATGTTGGAGAATCTTGGAATGTTGGAGACCATTCTGTAAGATGAATACTTGGGGCTCTTTTGTATGTCTGTGACAGAACTTCCGCGGAGGATCTTTTGTTTGCTCGAGAATTAACACAGCGGTTCCTTAGAGAGCAAACAATTATATATTTTTTTCTTTCGCAATAATTAAATGAGATTGAGAACAAGGAACGTCAAGTTTTCCTGGAACAGGCATGAACTCTGCCACGACATTCCCTCTGCCAGCATTTCCTTTTCCAACAAACTGCACCCAAGCATTTCGTTGGGAGAAAACAAAAAACAAATGGCAGTGTTTAGAACCCTTGAGGGAATTAAAAAATATGGACAATTATCCACGTGTCACAAAGATCAAGCGGTTGTTCTTTGACGCAGCTTTTCCACCACCAGCCAGAAATAAAATCGTTGCATTTCAAGCTCTGTCGCTGGAAATTCCATGCAATTGCACACTCCGCTTGAATTGCACTCAAGTATCTTATAAATAAAAATCTATTATACATGAAAAACGAGAGAATTTGCCTCCCATGTTTCCTCTTCACGATTGTCCGGTTATTTGCGAATGGATAGGCATCCAAGTAAATTAAACAGCCCAAGAGAACTGGGTGAAAGAGGAGGCGAAATAGTAAAAGAAATAACAGGTTTTGGCCAGAGGACACGAGCTTTTCACAGTTTTTTTCCAACTCAGAGATTTTTACGAGTAACTAGATATTTTGGGGAATACATGGGATTAACCGCATTTCGCGAGCTACCGCATCGTTTGAAAATTCTATTCGATCAGTTGACCAAAATAAAAAGAATCATTCGCTGCATTTTTTTTTACCAAATCCTTGACAATAGGGATGCAATTCTTTGATGAAGGGGAATCCGATTAATCTTTTGATCAATCGTTGATTTCGATTTTCCAAAAGTCAGTGCGTTCTTCGTGCTTTCAAGCTGGAGACTCGTCAACCATTGGTCGGATCCGATGCATTTTTTTTTCTCTTAAACATTCAACCGCTCCGGCTATTATCGAGCATTTCTGATTCGCTTACTCGCTAATAAATGGAAGGACTCCAGTGGCCAAACAGAGCGAGCTTCCTGGAAGTAGCCATCACTTTTACTAGCAAAACACAATCACACAATCAACCACCCTCGTAACACGTCCGAGGCTTTTACACGTCCAATAGCTTTAGCAGCCGCAAAACCGTGTTACAAATGTCATACATTACGGTCGCCATGAATGGAAGAGTTGCAATTTCTTGTTTCACGTATCTGGCTGGATTCAGGGAATCGAACCGTCCAATTAACTGACATGCACTCTTCTAAATAATTCGGAGTATTCGAGTGCGATATCGGCTTGAAAAGTGATAGGAATTAATTCTCATCATTTCCATACTTTCTGCGTTTCGTCTACGAGTTGACAAAAAAAAAATTCAATTTCGATGTCGGTCGTTTTTTCGACCAGGAACGAATACTTTTTTTTCCAATTGTTTTGTCGAATGAGTGACACAGAGTGCCGCAAATAGAGGCGTTTCTTTGACGGATTTCTAGGGCCCCTAGAAACCCGGGGATGGCCTCCCACCGAGCGATTGATAGGCAAGTCGGTAGCTGGCTGAGTGGTCACCCGAACAAAGTAGAAAACTTGCCCACTGAGGCGGTTTAAACTTTCTGAACACCAGAGCCAGACACAGATTCATCGCTGCGTCATTGGTGACTAGCGAAAATCTTCCACAGCACAATCTCAACACGCGCGAAGAACACAAACGTCGATTGTGTGGTTCATTGCAATTAATCCGAAAATTGCATCACAGACGAATGACCTTTATCCATCTGGTCGTCAATGCTTACACAATGTTCCAATATCTCTTTAGTAATTGTTCGGATTCAGAGAATTAAAGCTCTTCGGCGATATGCGCATATCTCTTAATGTTTGATCTCATGCTATAGCTTTAGAGACGGGAAGCGTGCTTTAGTCTGTTTGCTATGGAGTGGAACATTCACAAGCTCGATTGGGCCGACTCACGAGTGTTTGCGTTCTGACCACGAAAGCCACAGAATCCATTACATGTAAGAATGACAATTGAGACGCATGTCACTGGCATTTTTGAGGATTTTTAGATTTTTAAGACTTCGTGTAATTCATCGGTGAAATGATGAATAAAAAATCGTCACGGTTCTGATTTACTACACTGAGGAAACGATTTATTTATATGTACCAGGATTTGTTAACTGCTTACAAATGTAAAGTTGGATACGGTGAAAGAAATGTTTTTCAACAGTCAATTAATTATTCATTTGAGCCTCTCGCGATGGTCTGGAATAAACATTTGTTAATAGTTAATAAATGAATCATTTGGTGAAACGTAACCTTTCTTGATAGCAGACCGTAAACATCGGCCTAGTCGAAGGAAATAAAAGCGATCGAACTTCTTCATTATCTTCAAGGAAATGCTATGCCTATACAATTAGATTGTAATAACAGAGATATTTTTTAACCAGTAACAAATTCTTTTTTCTTGTTAGCAAATGATTTCCTGAAAATCTACTGAGTTGAGGGAAATAAAAGCGACCGAACAAATTATTATCTTCAAGGATATGAAATCGAATCGTGATAACGAAGATATTTTTCGACCATTAACAAATTTAGTAACAGTTAATAAATGTTTGCGTAAAAATACCAACTAAATATATTTATTCATCATAAATAAACTGTTTTCTCAGTGTATAAGATCGGATTAAATCCTCCCGACGTAGTGGCTCACCGAATCCTAAAGTTTCACCGAATGAGCCTCATTTCCGAAACAATAAGATTTCGAATGTCATCTGATTCGATACACAGCACATAAATAACCTGTCACAAATTTCTGGCCATATTGTTTTGCTAGCTCATTTAAGATGAACCTCTTCTCTTCGCCTTCGCAAGTCCCTCAATTAGTAACTTTTCCACCTGCAATTTATTCCAGTTCGTAAGAAAATACCAATCGATTATTCCACCATTTTTTAAATCTCTCGAGCTTTTATTTATCTTGGCAAGAATAAATAAAAATTTCGGTATTTTCTGTCAATATTCTTGATCGATTTCGTACTACCTCGAGTTTCGTAAATTCAATATTTGCTCAACTCACAGATACGCAGCGTTCGTCTTGCCTTTTAACTCCTGACCCCTTCTCTTCTACGTACTTGGTTTCGATATAAATCAATATCCAAAATGAATCGCATCACATTAAGTTTTTTTCGGGATTGAATGAAATTCAGCAATCATCATGTTATGAATTTTTCCCAAAAGATTCACTTCTCTCTCGAATTCATCACAAAGTTTATATTTAATTAAATTTCACCAGATTCCTAGTCGTCATCCCCAAAAACACGGTCTCGGATGAATCCGCGAGGTTCTTAACTCCGGCCAATTATAATTACTAGAGGGAGATACCATACAATATATTCACTGAGGAAGAATTCGCATTGCTGTTCTGGCTCGGCTGTCACGCTAAATGTTAAGCTTTTTTTTATCCAGCTTTGATCTTTCGAAGGTTCGCAACTAGTTTTTCATTCATGATCTTTATTCTGCAACATACGACTGCTCCAGACATTTTGAACTAGTCGATGCATTGATGAATTCCAAAAAACGACAGTACGTTTGACGAGGTTCGTGAATTTTCATTTTGTTTTCAAGAAATTTGTCAATTTGAATAAATATTTAAATATTGAACGAAGTTTGAGAAAGTTTGCAAAATCGAAACAAATTGAGGCCCAAGACAGAACGTCTCAGATTACATTTCTTCGAGAATGGAGAAGTCATGAGCCTGAAGTTTGCATCGGCCCAATGCCACGAAATGAAAACAAAAACAAAAAAACAAAAGAACAAAAAAAAAAACGAAAATCATAAAATTTCGATAAAACGTGACGAAACATTGTTTTTCTTTCTTGATTTCGTGGCATTGCGTTGATGCAAACTTCAGGCTCATGAAAAGTCTGCCTAATAAGTTTGATCAGAAAATTCCGACCGACTAGAGCATGACGTTGAAGTTTGCATCGGTGGAATGCAGCGAAATTACATTTTTCTGTGGTAAAGTTTGACCCGAAAAGTATATGAGCTTGAAAATTGTCCAATTGATCAAGAAAAAAATAAATTTTTTCCGTTGGATTCCCACGTTACGAACTTCAGCTTCATGACACCAAAGTTGAAAGTTTTGTCCATATCCTGAAAAGTCAGACCTGAGCGGGCTCTGGTCACGATCGTAAATTCTAGCCAGAGTAACCCAGTCACAGCGATATGTTGGAAGTGACCATGTGTGGCATAAAACGTGCGATCGTGACTTTTCATTTGTGAGTGAGGAAGTTGTAGTTATGCTTAGAATAAGTTGATGTATCGGCCGGCCATAGGAAATCCCTTTGGGGCTTCCTTTAGGATCCCGGACGAAATTGGATGCACTTTTTCTCCTCTTTGTGGGTTTGAACATGCAAAAATGCTTTTTTGTACATCAGTACGACTTCGTTCGCACTCGAACAAGTAAAGGCACGTTAACTCATGCGACAAAGAAGATTCGTCGTTACCGAAATTGCAAGGTTTCTGCAATAAATGTCAGTCCTTCGTCGATTCATATCAAAAGATTGAAATCGAGGCAATTGTCCACATCGCAGCACAAGTTATCACTGCTTCCATCTCGTCCTACAACTTTGATGTATCTGAAGACTTGGTGGATGGAACTTGCAGATGTCTTACGAATTCCCTATCGACACAATACGAGAATGAGAATTTGGGGAGGGAATTCGATTCAGTTTTATTTCTCCGAGTCTTTTTATAGATTTTTCGGAGGCTTGAGCAACCAGAAGTTTTTATCCCCAAAAATGTATGTCACGGTGTCACAAAAACTGCGAATTTGACCGTGAACAATCCTCACATCAAGCATCTCGAAGTCTTTCCCTTTCCAGTTACTTTCCTCCCGCGTCTTTTCACGCACGATTTACGAGACAGACATAATCTTTTTTCCCAACGAAGCGTGAGATGAACTGATGTAAATAAGATGAGTGCGACTTAGAGTTGAATCTGCTATTGATCTTCATTGCAAATCGAGAACTCGTGAACCCGAACTCCACTTGAGTCTACAAGTAAAAGTTTTTTTCTCTCTGCTGCACAACTTTCGATTCCCGTTTCCACTTGGAACCTCAGGTCGTGATAAGTATTCGGATATTACCGAGAGTTTAGAAATGGTCGAGCTGCTTGTGCTCCCAACATCTTGACTCGAGATCCAGTCAAAAAATCTGTGGAGTAAACGACTTTTTCGTTCAGTTTGTTTTCAGCGGCGAAAAGGACGAAAATATTTCATCACCTCTTGCATAATGGACAACGCGAAGCCGCATAGCATGTCGTCCGGACACATGAATAATTGATATTCTTTGTCGTCACGATGCACTTCTTCGCAACCCTTTAAAGACACAGTTGGTAATAGTGAATTTCGAACGATCCTGAAGTCTTTCGAATATTTAGGATTCATTCATTATGGACATGTGTGGAATAATTTTATTCAACTACTGCACAATGTTCTCTCACCCGAAATTTCTGGGTCCAGTAGAATTTATCGTTAATATCCTGCAAAGTTGATCAGATACTTTCACTAATTTATGGCAAAAATAAAGCGCATTGGAGCACGAACGAACGAGGGGGCGTGTTTATGCAAACGTAGTAGTAATGCATCAAATATGCTCTCAGTTCCGCGGCTTTGCATTCGTTCGTCATGTGATGTTGATGTTGCCCAACCAAGTATTTGGTTGTTGACCCACGTGAAATTAGGATGGAGATGCACCTGCAGTCGTACGATACGACGTTGAAGTTTGCATCGTTGGAATGCAGCGAAATTAGTATTTTTCTTAGTCAAAGCCCATTATTTATATTGAGGATTTAATTGTGATGACAAAATGACCGGTTTTTGCCCCCATAAAAATATATCAGCTCGAAAAATGTGAATAATTTTGAAAAATCAACAAATAATCAATAAAAATGAATATTTTTCGTTGCATTCCAACGTTGCAAACTTCAGCATCATTCGTACGATTAGTATCTCTGTTTTCACGAATCGCCGTACTCACCTCTCAAAAGCAATCGAGTTTTTGGGAACCGAATACGTTTCCTCTAGAGGTTTTAGAACAACCAGACTTTGTCAAAAGAACATACGTGTATAGGAATTCCCATTTGCAGGATACGGCGATTGCAAATCATCACTGAAAGAGACATTTACATTTTGTCTCTAAGAGCACAAAAATGCATACTCTGATGTTGCTAAATATGAATAAGAGGAATTTGGAATGAAAATTCGAGCGTTCGCGATGCGAGTTTTCCTCAACGAACTGCTCTCACGACTAATCCACAGTCACACGACACATTTACACTACGAACTCGCGCTAATGATCGTTTCCGTTCGGTGCTCTTCATTTAAATAACGACGTCCATTCATCAGGGTCTTGCTAATTATGGTTATCCTCGGTTCTATTATCTTTCACCATTTGTCCAATTTCTGCGTTGCAAATTCGACAAAACTATACGTTTTTCTGGTAGTAATTGGAACTAATCCCATGAAATGACAATCGAAAACTATTCACAACAACAATCATTGCGAGATAAAAAATCTGCAATCCTGTGAAATTTTTTTTCCGCCCAATCAACGACTATTCATACCTCCAACTATTTCCCTGCGAGCTTCGTTTTTCACGTACACTAATTATAGTCTTTTCATCGAATTTTTTTTTCCGTAAACAAAACAGTATCCTGAATTACAATTTTCCCGAATTTCGAAATAATCCACATTATTTACCCTACCCTGAGAAAAGGACTTATATAGATGTACGAGGACTTGTTAACTGCTCACAAACGTGAAGTTGAATTCGGCGAAATATATGTTTTTTAACGGTTAATGAATCATTTATTTAAAACTCTCGCGATTGTCTGAAATAAACATTCATTGATAGTTAATAAATGAATCATTTGATAAACCGTAACCTCTGTTGATAGCAAATAAATTTGATGACCATAAACATCTACTGAGTTGAGGGAATTAAAAGCGATCGAACAATTCATTCTCCTCAAGGAAATGCTATGCCTATAAAATTTCAACGTGATTTTTTGACCATTAACAAATTTTGTGACAGTTAATGAATGTTCGAGCTAAAGTACCAAGTAAGCATATTTTTTTTATTGTAAGTAAACTTTCCTCAAACGTTTCCTCAGTGTAATAGTTTAAAAAATTACTGGTAAAAAAAATTCGTGCAGTACGACCGATCCGTCGCATGTAGAATTGTTTAATTTCACATTTTTGACAAAAAATTCGTATTTTTTGGATAAAAATGTAATACATATGGCAATCCTGGAGACCGTTCCTTTATGGCTCAGGGTTCAATCAGACGTTTGCATCTCTTATACACACCAATTGAATGGGTTTCGCCCACGCGTAAATATTGTATTCGGTTATGTGCAGAGACTCGTAAAAGAATTCTCTCCATGGGCGAGGGAATGATTTTTCGAAGCCTTTTGATTTACTGCTTGCAAAATTGCAGATTCTTGCAATATTTGACATAATTCTACCGTTGAAAATTGCAGTCGCCATTGTTTTGAAAAACTATAGAAAAACTTCGTATCGAGTAACACATTGCCTCTGGTAGCCACGGAGAGAACACTGAAAATGTTTGAGAACAAATATTCGGTTTCATGGAAATTTTCAATCTGTCCTAATATCAAATTCCTTGAATAATCAGAAAAACGATTCGGTTACCGGCCTTTTTGCGTTTCCACACCATTTCCTTTGTTTTAACCTCCCGTTATTTTTTTTTTCAATTCCAATGTTTGGGAGAATTGGCGATAAATCTCTCGAGTTTTGGGGAAAAATAAAGATAATTTTCGTTATGAAACAAATCGAAGAGTGCAGACGAGAATGTTTGCTTGAATATAAATTCTAATGAAATGTGTAGCTACGATGATTATTATCAATCCACAACCTCATATTTCGTTCACGATTTCGCGGAATTTCGTATTTTTGTTCGATCGATGAGGAATTTGTATGTTCCAATCGTTGGTGGGGATTCTGCCACGAAAAACCTCGGTGGAGTTCGTATTACATGCTCTCGTTGCATTCCCCCCCCCGAGGCGTCAAAATATTTTCACAATAAAATTTGAAAAGAGACAAAAAATTCGGAACGGTCAAAAATTCACATGAGTATTTGCTGTCCGATGAAAATTTCCTTCGTTCTATGAGTGATTCAGTGAAACCGGTTGGTTGGTCGTTGGAACGCAACGAAATTCTGTTTTTTCTATCGCAGAAATCATATGATTCTCCTTCAATATTTAGTAAGGACAAGAAAACGAAATTTTTTGAAGATTCAAATAGAAAATCGGCACGAAAATTGTCGTGGTTTTTGAAATTCAATGAACAATTAATAACAAAAAAGAACGTATTGTTCGATGGACTCAAATGTTGCAAACGTGACGACATTGAAATTTGCATCGTTGGAGTCCAACGAAAAATATTTTATCCCTCCGCAATTTTTTTATATTTTTCAAATCATCTCAATATTTTTTTAACTTCCCATCCTTTACTTGCTGAAATTGTCAGATACCGATACTGCAGTTTTATTTTTTACTCTGCTTTCAAAAAAATTGAATAAAATTATTCATTCCGTTGCATATCAACGATGCAACTTCAGTGTCATGCATGGTTTGTGCGTAAAACAGTCCCTGAGCACAATTTAACCTGAATCGATCTAGGGACCGATAATTATTATTCGGGATACTTTTAATCAACTCGAATGTCAAGTGAAAGTCGAACAAACAGCACGTTGTTGAAAAATTTGGATATTCCGAATGTCATCCCGATGAAATAAAAATGCATCATCGTTTTGATGGAAAGATTGTGTCTCATTGTGTCTGTGATTTTATTATTTGAAAACATGTCGGTAAACATGAATACCCGTCGAAGAAACGGATATTACAAAGACGTTTCATCAATAATATATATTTCTTACTGATCTTTTCTGCGTTACTATTCAAAGGTTTGTAAAAGTTTTCGAACGAACTGATAGTGCACAAGAATGTATTCACGTAACGGGCTTTGGTTTGTCCCGATGAAAGGGAAACGAGAATATACACGAATGGGCTCAGAAAGATGAAATCGCAATGACGCGTATACGAAATGCCAATTGACGATATAATCTGCGCACTTGATTTCTGTCTGATACGATATTTTCAAAAAAAAGCCTTCCAAATTCGAGTCAATCGTGCTTTGGAGAGAGACGCGAGATTGAGTTCAGCGTATAAAATTCTTCAACATTTTTCATGCCGTGTCACGAACCGCGAGTCCTCCCAATGATACGGCTACCAATAAGCTGCTAGAGATGTGTCGCTCTATTTTTATTTGGGTGTCTCTTGGATTTCGCGGGATTTCGTGGAGATATTCTCGATGACGTGATTTACTTTATTTTTCCTATCAACAGCTCGGAGTGATAAATTTGTACCAGGCCGCAGTTGAACGGAGTAATCGATTTATTCGATGCTCGAGAAGCACAGAAGCCAAAGTGTTATTGACACAGATTCGCAAATGTTTTTTTTCCTGCAATTTCGTGGGCGGAGGATTTTAAATTCAAAGTCATCCTTGCGCGTTAGTTCATTAAGTACGAATTTTATTCCGACCAGAAATGTATGCAAGTTGCGCGGGAAATGCCATTAAAAAGCGGTAACCTTAAAAATGACTCCTCGTGGAGTAATTCAGGACTTTTTAATGAAGCCCCTCGAGTAACTTGCAATTCTACGTTTTATTAAATCCATGGACGCTTGTCACGTTTCGCGGTTGTTCATTACAGTCGCATTTTTGTTTCCTCGTGTTATTATCATAGATTGCGTTTTCTCTTCCGCAATTTCCATAAATCCCCACCATAAACATTCATCATTTTCCACATTGTAATACAAAAAAAAAACAATAGTCGCACAAAGGTCGTTTTCGTGTGTACGTCTTGTGTCGTCTCAGTATAGTCAATATAGGGTCAAACGTTGGCCCCACATGATTGCTCGGGTCTCACCCAGGTCGGTCAGTAACACGAACTTCCTAGACGAGGAAGCCAGGAACATTATCCGCTACATATGGCGAGAAAATAATGGATCCCTGGGTCTTTTATCACGAGAAGAAAAAAAATTACAAACACACCATAAGTGACATTTTTGAAAAATGAGCAAGTTACCATTCCGAAAAATGTACTCGAGATAAAATGCATACCATGCTAAATTACAAATTAGCACAAAAAAAATGATGTCTTCAGTAATTTTTTTTTTTCCGGTCGATGAAAATGTGTCATCACCAAACCTGAGCAGTCTTGGCCAATGTCAACGCTCGATTGAGTGACCGTTTAGCCGTGCACCGAATTTTCGATGTAATCAATGGTTTCAGATTTCTGAAACCCCATGAGAAAACCATGGAATGTCTGTTTCAACTGCTGACCATATTTAATGACGTTGCACAAGTGGAATGCAACGAAATTCCATTTTTTCTGTAGCGAAGTTTCATAGTAAAATGCGAAACGTAATTGCGATGATAAAACGATCGATTTTATGAGCCGGAAGTTTACATTAACGTAATGCCACGAAATGAAAAAAAAAGATTCTTCACTTTTTTATTTAACGAATCCAATATGAGGTCCAAAAAAGGCAAAAAGCAAATTAAGAAAAACAAATTTAAAGATAAGTGACGAATAATTTTTTGTTTGTTCTTTTTTTCATTTCGTGGCATTGCGTCGATGCGAACTTCAGGCTCAATTTTAGCGATCCAAAAAGTATATCGGCTCGACAAATTTGGATCATTTTGAAAATTAAACAAATTATCGATAAAAAAAAATATTATTTGATGGATTCCCACGTTGCGAACTTCAGGTTCATCATATTTACTCTTCTATGGGTGAAATGGAACCAAATCGATTTATTCTCGAGCCTCATCCATGCCGCTTAAAGTTCATGTTTATTCACGGGATCGCTGTACCAACGCCATATCCTCAGCACATTTTTGTATACGTCGGATTATTTCATCATCTTATTTTCGTTTGAGTTTTTCGATGAATTCTAAAAATGCAGCTCAATTGCATTGAATCGTGAAGGGGAACGCAGGAAATTGAAAAAAAAAAAACGAGTCTTTTTAAGTCCGAGTGTGATGGGAAAGAACAATCGTGGGATAAAGTGATAAAAAGTCTGCAGGATAAACGCGTTCATCCAGACAAATTTGGCCTACATTTGGGAGAAAAAAAAATCGTTTATTTTGGGGAAAAAACGGTTTGGCGGATCTTGAAATTGTTCCTCGCAGAAATAATTAGCCTCGAAGAATGACTCTGGGTGAAAATAAAGCGGAGTCTCAACAAAGCGAAAATGGAGTCCGGGTCGATATTCAACTTAAAGTTTTTTCACATTTTTCTCTTACGTAAAGGTTACGGTTGCGAAGTCTTGTGCTTTGTTGGAACGCGTAACGAAATTCGTACGGTATACGTGCTCTTGCTTCGGGCTTTGGCCGCTTTATCTTTCCGGATCTTTTTCGACCTTGGACGGCTACACTTTTATTCTCTTTTTCGCACGAATATAATGAAATCCTTTTGTGGAATACACTTTTTATCCACGCATGAATGTTTTCATCTTCATAATGAAAAAATGCGACGAGATTTATTTCTCAACATTTAATGTTTCCTTCCAACTCCAGTGGAATCTGCGATGCGGTTCGCTATTTATTCATCGATTAGTTTCCATACTCGAACGTTTCGTTGACCAAGTCATAATTGAGTTAAATTCGATCGCAAAGAAATACTGATCGATAGACGAAATATCTTTCGCCAAAAGATCAGGCCGGAGGGCAGAAAATTTTGTTGACCTCACGAATGGATTCGTAAAATAAAAAAGTGACGAATCATTTTTTTCGTTTTTCATTTCGTGGCATTGCGTCGATGCAAACTTCAGCCTCATAACGATCGCGAGTCTCTTCGCATTGAATTGTTCCACCGGGACTCAAATGGATTCGGACAAAGCTCCTACCTCAGAGTGTCACTCAAAGTGAGCAGCTATCATCGATATTTTTCCGTCATCGCCATCACGAGAATGTCATCTTGTTTATCTGGAATTTGAAGATCCGAAGCATTTGATTGATAGGAGATCGGTGTAAAAACCAGAAAATATTATTTCAAAATAATATTAATGGCAACTTTACAAATAATCCGAAAATATTTCGTAGCTCTGTGTGGTCCGGAAAGTACGGACAGTGCTACAGGAATTCAAGCTCCGCTTTGATGTTGTTTTGTGCTTTTTATATCCAGCAGGAAGCAGGAAATGGTTGCTGCAAATTGTTCAACGACTTTGAGCAGGTTCGTTGTTATTCAGATTTTTGTCGATCTAAATCTTGCGGAACTCTTTTCATTTTTGGATTCCATTCAATCTATCAGGCTGGAGGATCCACAAGGAAAATATTTTCGGCAGGCTCCCTACCGCTCCCTTGATCGTTAGTGGAAAGAGGTAGGGATTTCTTTCCGCTAATAATAAACAACATTGTTGATTCCTCGGAGTGGCTATTTTAGTTTGGCATTTGAACGTAAAAAAATCCTCTCGTTTGTCCCTTTGAGTATCTTGAAGGTCGAGCAACATCGTTACCATGCTTCTCATGTTTTTCAAGCAAACTCTGTCTTCCTAGTCCTTTCCCGAATAATCCGCTCTCGATATTCCTTGTATTGAGATTTGCCAGAGTCCCTGTGGGCACCTTTAATGCCCGAGGCTTTTAAACCTCTTGCAACTTTTTGCTTACCCCCTTTTCCTCGTGGGAGTCCTACCGCTCGATCCTAAGGTTTACAGTGCCTGCCTTTTGACCGGATCAATCGATGGACGCAGAAAAGTCTATCGGCTTTTTTTCGCCCACACTCCGCCATCCGATTTCTTGGTTTCTCGTTGTTTTCCAAAAGCGAAATCCCTACATCACGAGACTCCACGTTCCATTGTTGATGCCACACACAGTTTAATGGCAAGTTAGTCAATCATAACGTAATTGCAGTCGCGACCAATTATCATTTGATTCGCTTCACGGAGCTAATGCTATTTAGTCAGAATCGGAAATTTCATCGACGGATCGCAAGTGGCGACCGCCGCTGAATCGATCGATGACTGTTTCCTCTTGATTGGTACGATTGCGCCCAGATTGCCATCCTCATTCTTCGATTATACAAACTCGTACCCATTTTTTTTTAAACACGCAAGTCTGAGCCAACGAATGGCCAATGATTTTTTTAAATTCAAGACCGGACAAAGGAGAATTTGAGGCCGTTTTAAATTTGGTATCTCGCGACCTTTTCCTCATCGGAACAATGTTTTACGCCATGAACACGTGCACGAAACTAATCGTACTTTTCGCATCATTATGCGTCAAGCATGTTAGTGAAGAGTAACAAGTGCAAGAATGGCAAAAGTTCGACTCTTACCAAGGATGACTTGATGGGTTGTCATAGTAGACAGGTAGACCGTCGAGTGAGGCGAGCTGTTTGTGGACGAAGAAGATAAATCTTCATTCGGTTGACAGGACTGCAAGAACCGAGTATAACTTCTGGTCAATTTTAACTCGGGCTTTTCGCAATCGCGTCGGTGATGTTTTTTTTTTTTTTTTTTTTCTTTTTCAATCGAAAGCGTTTCAATGAGTTTCCGATAATAATCGCTTAATCATTTTCAGCAAAAAGACGAAAGCATCATTTTTCGTTTCTTTTTTTATCAACACAAAACTGTAGTCAATTTTTTATATTTTATGGGAATAAAACCAATAAATTTTCGGCTCCAAGTCACACAATTTATCGTTATTTCCTCGCGTAAATAAAAGTGTACGGTACAGAGCTGTATCGTGCATGAAAGAAACGTGCACGATTTGTCGCGAGCGAATATCCGGCTTGCATATTGCATGTATCCTGCACAAACCAACACGACCTCGATAGAGCACGTAAGGGCCAACTACGTCCTCACCGTGCATGAATTTTTAAAAATGCTGTTTATCACCGTAAACCACTATGTTTCAATGTTTTATTTCTCCCTAAGCTTGTTTTTGTAACACCCATTTTTTGTTCGTTACTTTAATGTTGGAGCGGTTTTCCGAACGAGGAGGAAAAAGTCTGACGATGGCATTCCTAATAAAGCGGAAGACGATCTGACCAATTTGTTATAATTTTTTCATTCAACTATAAACACGATAGAGCCAATATTTTTTTATACCCACTCTCGAGATTGGTAGAGTCCTTAATAGTTCGTTAAATTATTAATTGTTTTTTTCTTTCTTTTTTTTAAACAAATCTCTTTTTTTTTTTGGAAAAAGCGACGAAAACGTGGTTTTTTTTTTGTTTTATGGAAAAATACGGTCGCTTTTAGTGACTGTGCTCGTGTCCCTTAATCCTGTTCTTAGAATATGATATTGAATTCGATGCTAACGATCTCACAAACCTCAAGGGCCACTCAATCTTATTACCCTGTATAATACGAGCCGTTCTGGTTCGTTTTTCAGTCAAATTTTTCTCTTCGATCTGCATAGGTTGCCCGATTAATTTTATTTTGCGAAATAAAATGAATGGCCGTGCGAATCGCTGTGTCAATTTTATTTTAGTCGTAACTGGCGAATAAAATTTTTGGCTCGTTCCCATGAGGTGTCTCGGTGATGAAAAAAGTTTAAATGGCTAACAGCTGGCACAAAATTGTGTCTATTTATTTCGTAACTGCTGTGCCACCTTAAGGTGCCACCTTCTTTCTCAGTCTGCATGATACTTGATTTTTTTATTCGTTTTATGGGTCTCACAATAAAAGAGAAATTGTGGCTTTTACAGCACTGAGGTTTTCGCCAGTCCCAAACATAATACCTTCTCGCCGATATTTCACCAGTACCTGGAACTCGTGGAGTAGAAATTTTCTCATTCTTACTAAAGAATGAGATTTTTCTGTTGTGACGTAAATTTTTTTTTTCAATTACTCTATTGCGGTTGCCATCGTTCGAATATGTTTTTCTTTTTTTCTTTCGATCTGCTCGTTTACGTCATTTTTTAAATATTTTTTTTTCTCGCCTGCGGCTTCAGAGCGTGTTTTTGTTCAAAATCTGTTGACAACGAAACGTAACTGAGTCCGGCGTACATTCCTTTCGGTATTGAGCAATCCTGAACGAATGAATGATTTCTAGGTTTTTTCTTCGTCACATTTTTTTTACCCGGCGTGTGTACACTATATTTTCGAGTGCACGGTGCGTTTACTGGCTTTTTTAGGGAACAGTCGGGTGTACAAAATTATTTGGGCTCCCAAAAAATCTGAAAACTTCTCGGTTACTCATTGTAGCGTCTACCACATGGTCCAGCAGCTGCCTAATTTGAAAATTCGAAACCGTTGTTAATAAAAATTGGACAATCATCCAAAAGGGGAAAGAAATTGAATTTTGTTATTTCGACTGTTCCTTCAATGACCCAGAATACACACGCCGGGTTAACTCAAAGGACAAGTTTTACATTGATGAAGAAGTGGTAATGAGATTGCGAAATTTCCACAAAAATTGAATTCTTTTGAAGGAGTTTCGAGAAGAAACTAAATCGTTTTCCTTTTCGTACCAATGTCAGTCAATCTCGCAGCTCTGGTCGTCGCAGGATTTCAGGTTACTTTCCCCTCAAGAACTCGTAGAAGCCTTTCGCGTGGTTAACCCTCCGCTGCCCCACAGAGTCGACCTGAAAGGTCGTATTAAAATTTGGTCATACCTCCGTACGTGGACGTTTTTTGAAAGATTTGATATCGGTGTCGAACACATATGATGTTGAGAGTGACAGATACACATCGTTTTGTGATGAGCCTGAAGTTTGCATTGACGCAATGCCACGAAACGAAAAAAAAATAAATAAATAAAAAATGATTCGTCACTTTTTTATCCCACGAATCCATTCGCGAGGTCCAACAAAGGCAGAAGGCAAATTAAGAAAAAAAAAAAATTGAAAAAAAAGTGACGAATCATTTATTTTTTTTTTTCATTTCGTGGCATTGCGTCGATGCAAACTTCAGGCTCATGTTTTGGGATGTCTAGAGCAGAAGCCAAATTTGCCGTTGTTTACTTTCGATGCTAAACACTCTGATATAGATTTGCCGTTGGTACCTTAATATTATCTCATGTGTCGCAGAACATGACCTAGGGTCAGCTGGGACCGGTTCTCTGGGCTCGGAGCCAGCCCTCCGTCGATATTATCGATCCTTTTGAGCTGTCGTGTTTATTGACATGAATGTATAATGGACATCGCGATATCTATAATGGACAGTTCGGTAGACGGAAAGAGTACTGCTATTTTATTGCATGGAATTTAGTGCAGTTCTCAATGTTTCATGCGAATTATCGAATGAAGTCCTTAAATGCACTTGAGACGGAGTAAGCTTCCGAGTAAGTGGACGAGGACGAGTGAACGAGAACGATCAGTTTCGCATGTTCTGAATCGTCTTTAAAACCTCGATCGATAAATCTTTAACAAAACTATTATTCTTTCCTATAGAGTTGATCTTTTCCCGACCATGGCCTGCTCGAAAGGATCATGCATGGAGCTTTTCATGTACATGTATGGAAAGCTATTCCGTGTCATGAACTTTGACGTTTGACAGAGCAATCGATCAGTCGGAACATTTAATTGTTGAATCCGATAGAATATTCCAATGAAAACGGAGCTAATAGAAAATGAAACACGTCATCAGTCAATGAAGAAAAAAAAGTAATTAAAAAAAAAATTTTAGGTCAGAATAAAAAACATGGAAAATTTTTTTTTCAATTTTAACCCGAGTACTGCCAAAAATATTAATTGAATGAAGAAAATTATACGGTTACAATTACACAAAGACTTTTCAGTAAACCCAGTTCGATCCTGACGAGAAATAGAAATTCAAGAGTTTTCCTACAATTTCGCGCCATTTTATTACCGACGTTTCCACATTTTTACCAATTATTTTTCTACTTCTCCAATATCATCCGTTGCAACCTCCTCGAGTATTTTTTCAATTATAAAAATACGGTCGCTCTCGGAACTGGGACAGATAAAAAAGGTGTTTCAATAATATTTTTCCTCTGCAGTTTATCACAATACTACAGTTCCGTTATTCGTTTATTTATTCGGTTTATCGTGCGATTTTGTTTTTTTTTACTCTTCGCACTACGGACGGTCGCAACAGTTCATGTCATTGGGGTTAACGTCGATGAAATTGCAGCGACGTAATGCCTCTGTAATTATTCCGCATCTACTGTAATTTTTCAATTCGTCGAAAAATCCCGATTGCACTCTCGAGATAGGAAAAAATTAAATGGAAGGAGGAACTTTTTGCTTTTCAACGATAGAGACGTCGCGTTGTTGTCGAGAGAAAAAAAAAGGCATCAGGATTTTTTGCGTTCGAGCGATGAGTACGAAATAAAATGATGAAGGAAAATGGAGCAGCTCCAAAACTTGGACAAGAAAATATTGCGGTTGATGGATACACCGCCAAATGGTCTTGGTTGAATGACATTGGGGTTGGCACTCGAGTGCTTTTGAATACTTAAAAACATGAGAAAATTTGAAACCAATCCTGGAAGCTTTTCAAACAAGATGAATCAATATAGCTCTTCTCGTTCTTCCAGTAGTTTCTTATCCACTCTCGTAGTAAGCCAACGTTACAAATGGGATTGCCGCGATTATAATCCACTCAGCCATCAGAGGAATAATGAATGTATTCGTCGGCTTTGCCAGCGAAGAAAATACATGAAAAATATAAATCACGTTTTTTTTCTCACATACTTGACATCAGTTGAAAAAAAAAAACAAACAAAGAAATAAAAAAATGTTGAAAGTTACGTTCCTGAAGGAATTGTACGATATGGATGCAACATTTTATGAATAATGTTGTCGACGCCCCGTGAAGAAGCAGCATTACGCTTCTGGAATTTATTTTTAAACTATAGATATTTTTTACTCCCTCCCCAGTATCCTGGCAAGTGATTGAGATGAATGGTTCGAGTTGCTATCGCCCATTTGATCGTCTCAAGACAATCCAGAGGATTTCAACCAAAGTGATATTTTTCCCTCGTAAATGAACCTGAAATCGTTCCAATGAAAGTTTCTCGACTTCGCTCTCTGCATATTCATGGCCTATCAATTACAGGCTGTAGCTTAAGCAGCAAAAAACTGGCCTTGTCGGCCATAAAAATAAAGAAAAACGTGTAAAGACCGAAAGTTTTCTTCTCGAAGAATTGAGGCGATTTTTCCGAACCGTCAACAAATCAGGACAGAGTTTTCGTAGTTTCGTTTCGACGATTACGTCGTTCATTATGAAACGTGCTCTTTTTTTAACAATCTAAACTACAGAATCTAACAACTCTTATCCCAGAATAATCATTTTCCAGGAAAATAGGCAAAAAAAAAAGAACGAATACTATCATCAGACAAGGTTTGGATAAGGTCAGGGACTAGGTCAGGACGATTAGAATTATTCAAGTCAGCTCTTTTATCGCAGACTTTACAGAAAAAAGCCGTACGTACTTGAAACGATTGAATGGAGTGATATCTTCGCCCTAGCCCAACAAATATCGTCCAAAAATGAAACTAACGTTGCGCGAGCCATGCGAATTCCTGGGCCGATAAAAACTATTGAGTCAGCGATTCGTGAGAAAAAATACTGAATATTAAATTCTCTAGAAGAAAAAAATCTTCAGCCCGTTAAGCACCTAACATGGGGAAGAACGCTTGGACCGAGGAATGGAAGAAAAAAATATTATCGATCGAGGAAATCATTGATTTATTTATCAAAAATAATGAAAAATTCTTGAATTGCGAAATTTTATCTTTAGACTTTTATTCCGTCTGTCGTTTTTATCGTTGTTGATAAAAATTGAGCGAAGCACTTCCACGGTTTAATTCATCATTTTCTTCATCACGATAACCCACTACGTTTCACTAGACATGGCTGTCGCCGATTCAAGTTTTTTTTTGGCTCGTGGGGTTGATCTCGGTTTACTTGGATTAAAGGGCCGGATATGGATTTATGAAGGGGTCGACGGTATATTACTTTGACTTGGGATCCCCTGGGATATCAGGAGTTTCCTACAAATGAATCCACGAAGTAGAAGCTCCGAGAGAATTTTTCAAATATTGCATTTGTAAACAAGCTTCAAGCTTCAATTTATTACTTTCCACTGCAAATTACCATACCATCGCGAGTTAATTGCCGCACAATTAGAAAGTCAAATACGAAGACAAATTATACAAGAAATTATCAACATGGATAATTACGATTTACGAAGTTTCTCTCTCAAGACTTTTAACTCAAACTCTTCAAAGGTGAGAATCCTTTTCTCGAGTCTACTAGATAGTGCGATGCTGTACCCGAACTTCCTTGTACTATATAGAACCAATAAGACGACATTGAAGTTTGCACCGTTGAAGTCCAACGAAAAATATTTTATCTATTCACCGTTTCTTAATATTTTTGGAATCGCCCCAATATTTTTTTGCAATTCAATTTTTCATTTGCTAAAAATGTCACAGATCGACACTGCTGTTTAATTTTTGGCTCTGCTTTCAAAAAAATTTTATAAACCAATTAATTCCATTGCATTCCAACGATGCAAACTTCAACGAATTTAATCAAATTTGTCCATAATATTATTTAGCATCAAATACGATAACAAAATTTTTTTTCTATTTTTCGTCTTAATAATTGTCGAATAATTCGAGTCTATAATATGCAAAGGATATACCTATATCTGAATCCTATGCTCATGGATGTAAACTCTGGTGTTCAATTTCAGCAACTCCGAACAAAGTCGAACCTTCGCTGCTGGGTGACCACTTAACCATTTGCCAGCTCACGTATCAGTCGCTCAAGCATGCTGCCTTATGAAAACTCGATACACATTTACGGAGGTTCGCTACGTGCGAAAATATGATAAGAATTCATCAAAATTCGGTGATAATATTCTTGAGCACCAAATACGATGATACATTTTTTTCATCATTGTCGAATAATTTGTGTTTACAACATGCAAAGGATATACTTATCTATATATGGGAATCCTATGCTCATGCATGTAAACTCTAGTGTTCATTTACTCGAAAACTATGTAGAAAAAAAATCTTGAAAAATTTGTATATTCATATTTGATGCTAAAAAGTATGCCCACCAAATTCCATCAAATTCTAACAATTTCCAATGTTCCTATGCTTTAAACGTGGCAACATTATTGTGTGTAGGCCACCTTACTTAATGTGACGTTTTTCGAGGGATAATTTGAAAGAAGCATCAACCAGTTTACCATCAACTAAACGTGCAAATAACGCTTTTCGACGTCACTTAAACTCAGCACCTTTTCACGAATGGTGTGACGATATCTTACTGGATCTTCGCAACCGTCACTCCCGTTCATTTTCACGACTCAGCACTTTCCCATATATATAACGATTATTCCGACTAATGGATCTTCTCGATGTCCTCGAGCCAAATCAAATAGATATTTCAACCGTACTTTATCCGCTCAATGGGACCTACGAATTTCTATTGCTGATGTAACTGCATTTAGCTCCGTAACAAGCTTTCGAAGTGTGATATAAAGTACCTCAGTATGTTGCCAAAAAACCTCATCGATTCACTGATCGCGCGGAGCCGGAAATATCGCGCGTTGAATTTACCGAAACGAAAAACACTTTTTAGTAAAACATTTTTTTTCCAACTTTTTTTCCTTCAGCCACTCGGTGCGTGAAATACAAAAATATATAACAAACGATACAGTCCGTGTTTTGTCTGGATTGCTGCTTCAAAAAACTATAAAATATTGATTTCTCGAAAAAACTGGAGTTCGCAACGTTTGCGACGAGAAATATTTATTTTTATCGGTGATTTGTTTAATTTTCAAACCAATCCAACGTTTCCGAGCCCATATACTTTTTGGGTCGCAAACATCGATCTTCTTAGCGTCATAATTACATTCTGCATTTGAATAATAAGCTTCGCCACAGAAAAAATATAATGTTGTTGGATTCCAACGATGTAAAACTTGGACGTCATTTTTTCGAGAGTTTTCCAATTGCGTGGATAATTTTCTAAATCACAGGTAGACCGTAAGTAATAGGGTCTGAAAATCATTGTGATAATCTTCGAAAAGCAATCTCTAAGGAATTTGGCACACATTCTCTCACCTACCACTAATCTCGCCTTCGAGGGAAGGCGCACGAACGGTGCGGCCGCGTTTCCAATTTTGTAACATACTCTCTCGGATATCCCACGATGTTAAAATCAATAAAGAGTCTTTGAATCGAAGGCTCGAAGTATAATTGAAATTGGTGACATTGCCAGAAAACATTTTCGCTGTCCCTCAATCAATTCATAAGGTTTTAATTAACGAAATGAAAATTCAACGATTCAATTCAATAATCAAACGATTGGAGAACCTTGTGTGGTCCAGGGTCTATTTCGCAAAATCTATTGTTAGTACGCATTGTTAACATTATCTGATAATACGTGACCCTTAGGGGGAGAAACAAACCTTGCTCATTGGGACGGAGGATAATAAACGAATGAAGAAATTAACGTCGGGGATTGGTCGACTGAATGAATCCAGAGCATGCCTGGACTCGGCAATTTTCGAAAATTGGAGCGTCAAATGATTGCTATCCGCGTTTCATCCCTATGGTTACTTGTCGTTGATTGTCCCTTTCTCTGTTTTTCTCGGCACGTTCGAAGGTCCTTTTGACTCTGCGATAATTATCAGATTCGTTGGTATAACGTCACGTGCGCCGAACGCTCATTCTGTAATTGATTTTTATGATTTCTCTGAAAGGAGAGCTTCGCGATGAGCGACCGAGCTTGCTGGTCGCGTCCATATCAAAAGTAAAATGTGTCCGTGTCTTCTATTGCGCTGGATACTTTTTCTTTCATCTCTGACGACTATTTATTCGAGCGAATCTTTGGAAATAAATTACCGAACCGTTTACGAATGGCCTTAATTTTACAACAAGTTCAACATCAAATTGCGATTAA
The DNA here is from genome assembly GCA_030522525.1 of Campopleginae sp. 14b. Classification (NCBI taxonomy): domain Eukaryota; kingdom Metazoa; phylum Arthropoda; class Insecta; order Hymenoptera; family Ichneumonidae; species Campopleginae sp. 14b. The sequence continues at coordinate 192,139 of JAPYYS010000019.1, forward strand.
CCAATTGTGGTCTTCTTCTCTCTTACAGATATATGGCCATTATGCGGCCCCTTAAGCATCATATGTCACGTAGACGAACCATTGTCGCTCTCATTTTGATATGGTTAGCGTCAGCGTTATTGGCTATGCCTTGCTTGCTATATTCCACGACAAAGACCAGAAGGTAAGACACAATTTCAACTCACGAGTCGTCAATCTGAATATCCCATTGTCATCGATAATATTGAACATTCTCTTTCCGTTCTACACTGAGAAGAGGATTTATTTATATGCACTAGGATTTGTTGACTGCTAACAAATGTAAAGTTGAATAAGGCGGAATAAATGTTTTTGAACAGTTAATGAATGATTTATTTCAGCCTCGCTCGATTGTCTGAAATAGACATTTGTTAATAGTCAATAAATGTACCATTTGATAAAACGTAATCTTCGTTAATAGCAAATGAATTTGATGACCATAAACATCGACTCAGTTATGGGAAACAAAAGTGATCGAACAAATCATTATCTTCAAGGAATCGTAATGCCTATGAAATTTGATTGTTATAACAAAGATATTTTTTGACCATTAACAGATTTTGTAACAGTTCATGAATGTTTGAGTTAAAGTACCAACTAAACATACTTCTTTGCTATGAATAAACGGTTTTTTCAGTGTAATCGACGTATCGTGTCTTCGTAATTCTGCTGCTTCTGTAAAAATGCCTATTCGAATCTCGCATCATTGGCACTGATCCTAATTAAGAAATTTGAAATTTTATCCACGGAAAACTTATATTTCTCGAAAAAAATCGATTTCTCGTCGTTGACTTGGTCAACCAGACATTTTTGCTGGCTAACGAAATTTTAGTTGTTCCAAGAGTGAATTCGGTTCTCTGGAAAAGGAAAGAAAAATTTGATTTCTGTAGAGAATAGCAGCAGAATATATTGTTAAATTGACGAACATTACATTTTTATCAAACGTCGATTTAGTTGATTGTACTCGAGGAAACGATCTTTTTGAGCAAGTATAGGTCTCCAGGATTATTTTTTGCATGCCACAGTGTGCCATTTTGATCACAAACCTCTGTTTTTTCTAGAGCGTGGTTATTTTCCCAGCCACATGATTCTATTGTCCTCATTACAGGTACTCGAATGGAAAGTCACGAATAATTTGTTATCTTTTGTGGCCAGACGGAGATTACCTCGACAGTAAAACGGAGTACATGTGAGTGACGTAATTTTGAGTTTATGAGGTGGGATATTGGACGGATAACAAATGCATGTATGACAATGGTGTAAAGGTCAAATAAGGACAAATCTACATCGAGATTAATTAGTCGAGGTGAATTTTTTTTCATTCGCTGCAATAATTCTCCGCGTAAGTTGGTTTCACGAATATATTTGGACGAACGACGAGAGTGTCCATTTCAATCAGTCGCGGTTTCATAGGAATTCTCATGAGTTGAATTAATGAAGATGTGGAGTTTTGTATACACAACGAATGACTCGATGTTGTCGAGTAGCCTAGTGGGAGCTATAAAAGTACTTTGGACTAATTAGATGCAACAACACTCGATGCCTTATTGCGATATGTCGTGCACAGTCCATACGTACCGCGAAATGTAACGCAACATGGGTAATCAGATGGTTTACGCGTGAAGAAAAAACGCAACGAAAAAGCTAGTTCATTCATATGGTGTATTGATATTCTGATGAATTTGTCAGAAACGTTACGAATTCATGAATCATAACGTTATGCCTGAGGCCGATTCGATTGAATTATCAATACACAGCTCCGCTATTCTCTTTATAGATACAACTTGGTATTCCTTGGTGTGACCTACCTCCTACCAATGGCGGTCATGGCTGTGTGTTACACTCTCATGGGACGCGAATTGTGGGGCTCGAAATCCATAGGGGAACACACCGAGTATCAAAAAGAATCGATGAAATCGAAAAGAAAGGTAATTCATTCATGTCTCATCACCATTCTGACACATACAACAGATCGAACGATTATTCCATCAACAAGTCGTACTCTCGTGTACTATTTATCAGAATAATCAATACCCTCATCTAGCCACGAGTCATTACGCACATTTACATCAATCAATACATCTCATCACGAGAATTCCATGATATCAGCCTCGAGCTGATATCACGATATGTAGAGACTTATTCGATACTTTCAAAACGTGTTATCCTCGTATTTCTAACGTCAAATTAGCCTGCACAATAGACGAAAAATAAACAAAGATTTACTAGCGTGCGAAAAGTTAGTGCCGATTAACTTTCATCCCGAAAGGTTAATCTGTTAAGTCCCGGCAAACTTTGCTTCCCACTTCTTTTTTATATATCCTCAAGATTGCTGCGGAAAATAAACTTTTGAGATATTGTGCATCTTATGATGGTGGTTGCGCGAGAGCTAATGATTCCGAGCGTAATTGAAAAGGGAGAAATAATGTGAGCTCACTAGAACGGACCGTTCACAAGCATCTTGATAAATGAAAAAAAAAAAAATTCATATATGCGGAGATAACGCTCCGATCCTGATTTTCAATGAAATTGTATTACTCGTAGAGGGTTCTCGGGAGTAATTGGAACGTGAGATTCTCCAATGAGCACGTTGGAATTCCATACCATCTATTTAATCGATCGCAATACCAAATGGACACGAGGAACCACGTTGAATTGCGGAATGCATCAAAAATCGATAGATAATTCCTCGACAGAGATACGAGCCATAATCGCTCCATATATGTTCACAGTACATGCTCACAAACTTAAATGTAACATCCCCTCAGGTCAAGAGTCGGCAAAGTGCTCTGATCCAAAGAGCCATAAAGACGAAGCCCTTGGGGGAGTCAAGATATATGATCCTCTTGGTCCACGTCAACGATATCTTAATACAGACTTTGAGCATCAATCCAATCTTGTGTAATAACGGACAAACTCGTTCTAAAAGCTCTCGAGCTATTTATCACTTGGTTTCCTCTAATAAGCTACAACAGAATCATCGACTAACCATCGGTAAACATTTCATCCGGAAGCACCAAAACAAAATACTCCGAAAATCGTTTTATTTTCGAAAATCACCAGCCTCACTGGATATTTTAAAAGAAATTTTCAAAATTTTATAAACATTCGTGTTTTATCAAATTCTCACTATATTCCGCCTCTCAAAAACACAGCGATGCCTCTAAACACCTCTAAGCGACTCCGTGAAAGGATAAATAAGAACAGTCGCATACGACGCAGCGCGAGTTCGTGAAACCTCCTCGTGAGAGTTTCAGGCAACTAATCCTTCGGCAACAGACAAATAAGAAGGCGTGGAATCAATTGCGGTATCTCACCGAACCTGCGAGCCTATTTTTCCGTAATAAAAACTTCGGAAATATCGTTTTTGATAAAATTACATAGAAACGACGGGATAGCGAGGTCCGAGACTTGCCATACTTCGAAAATGGCATTCCGAGATATTCTTACGTTACTGCAGAGCTAAGAAACGAAGTCAGAAGGGCTGTCCAGACCAAAAGCACAGAATACGTGGGCGGTGACTTGCTCGACGGGTTTAAAAGTGTTAAACGATGAGCAGACGAAGTCGATGCCAGACAAAGCGTTTGGAGACGGTAAAGAAAAACGTGATGGGTTCGTCGGAGCAGAGCGACAAATCGTTTTCTGGCACGTAGGCGTCGGCGGTCCGGGCTATCCATATGGGGATTTTCCGATTAGCCAACAACTAAGCTCATTGCATACGCACACCGAAAAAAAAGTCACCATTCCTGTGAGGACACGTTATAAATCGAGTTTGCGGCGCGAAATTCTGCTGATACGAAAGATCCACACGTCGGTGAAAAGTCGAAAAAATTCACGTCAAGTATTTGTTTCCATATCATCGAAAGCACCAGCCAGTCAATGTTTATACTCCACGGAGCATCCATCTCCATGAAATAAGCAGCGCTTGTCTGACGCATCATTGATTTTCCATCTTTTCTCGCGTGAACATCGTAACAAGATTGTTGAGAGTCTCGTCATCCTGAGCAGAACAGATCACTTTGCGGCAACTCCGTAGGATTTAATTTGTATGCAGCTCTACGTGGAAACGCATGTTCGACCCGAGTGGGACAACTTTCTGGATCGGCAACTGAGGCACGTCCATCAAGCTCTCGGGAACTTGTTTTTGTTTCGTTTTTTTTTTTTTTTTTTTTTAATGAGTAGCTCTAATAGAGTGAACCATAGATCGTGAGGGTAAACGGGATTAAACGAGACAAGCTTCACAGATCAGGAGCAACGCACGTGACCGGAATCGTAACCCGAAATGTGTCGATGCCTTATTAAATCATCGAATATCTTATCACCATGGCGATCGAAAAGTTTCATCACAATTGATGCAACGGTTAAATTGCAACCCTTGTGGAAGGCAACCTTCGTGAGAAGCTCAACGTCTTTACGAACGAGCCTGAAATTTGCGTCGACGCAATGCCACGAAATAAAAATAAAAAGATTCGTCAATTTTTGTTCGATTTTTTTTTTCTTAATTTGCCTTTTGCCTGTTTTGGACCTCACGAATGGGTTCGTAAAATAAAAAAAGGGGTGAATCATTTTTCTTTTTTTTTTCAGTCCGTGGCATTGCATCGATGCAAACTTCCGGCTCATCCTTACGAGGCCGATAGCCATGGGTCCTCTGGTCCTTCATCAGAAAATCGTGAGGTCAAAATTTCGCGATAGTGAGGGAGAAGTAATCTAAGTCACGCAAACCTATCTGGCAATTCTATGACCTTTCCACTGCTCGTAAAAAGGCCACGAGTTTTTCGTCCTTCTTTTCGAGATGTAGAGCGAACAAGAAAAAATCGATGACTATCGAATAAAATGAGAGAAAAAGTATAGTCCACTGATAATTCCGTGCGCGGAATTTTCTGGAGAAACATTTTCTTCATATTGTTACAACGGATCTGACTTTAACTTCGATCTTCCATTTTCGTCGTACGACCTTTTAATTCGGCACGAAAAAGCTCGCTCCATATTTTAGCTCACTTTGCGGGTTTTTTCAGCTCCAGCTCTTTCGCACTTTGATGGGTAACGGCGTCGAACGGGCAAGGGTTCTGACCCGAAAATAGGCATCAGCTCGGGGAAAGAACAACAGTGAAAAAGCGATAATACGAAAAAGGACGAACCGCGTGTGTCAATTCGGAACTTTCGATTGACATGCTTTTCAAAAGTTTGAAGATTCTCCTGGACTTGGGCACGAGAAAAAAAAATCGTTTTCGAACTTCCTCACTTTGTAAAAAATTGAAATTGAATACAGAATTTGATGCATTTTGAAAAACTCAGTTCTAAAGTGCATTGCACTTGAAAATTCATGAAAAATACTGTTCCTGAAAAAAGTTGTATATTTTAATGAGATTGTTTGGTTGATTTACAGGTCGTAAAGATGTTTATCATCGTCGTGACAATATTCGCAGTATGCTGGTTACCGTATCACGGATTCTTCATTTTTCTTTATCATCATCAACGTTTCACGAGAACCACTTACGTGCAGCACGTGTATCTTAGTTTTTATTGGCTGGCTATGTCCAACGCGATGGTTAATCCGATTATTTACTACTGGATGAACACGAGGTGGGTGTAACTTCATGTTTTATGTACCGGTTGGTCGTTGTTGCCAGATCGAAACTTTAGAGAGTCCATGTGACAAAAAAGTGGTCGTAAAAGAAAAGTGGCTGCTTTACGTAAATGATTTATCGCAATTTTTCACCGACCGGTTTTTTGGCCACGAGCAACCCTCAAAACACCAAGCAAGCGTTAGATTTTATGGCAAACCCTCCAACAGCAATATATCTCGCATATTTTACTCACCAACAGTTTTCGCATGGTGAGCTTGAAAATCTTGCCAATTCAATTATTCAGGACGATTGTAGCTCTTGACAAAGTGACTTTTCCACATCACACTGTTTTACTCCGGACTGAGCGTTCTCTCCTAACAGTACAAATTAAATCTGTTTCTGAGCCAGGGCTGAGGAGATTTGAAATATTTCGACAGTTTTGGTCACTCGTATCCCTTTCGAGGGTGAAACTTACAAATTACCGTAATCTCTTGGGAGATTATTCAACCCGGATATATACAGATGGCAGAACGGATCCAGTCTTCCATTGTGACGAGCAAATATAGTCGATGGAAAGGTCCAAAGTTCCGAGCCTTCTCACATCTCCTTCTTTTTCCTTGATCGACCAAATGAAATGTTTAATTGGATTTTAAAACTGAACGAAACTTGAAATTATACGAGAAAACAATTTCAAAGGGAATTTACACAATCGATGGAAACAAAGTTTATAATTGGGAATTGTATATGGTCAATTAAAAAGTTGTGATTTCTCGACAATTCATTTCTCCGAAGTAATGAGCAGATCCTTCGACTTTACGAGACAGAATCCATTTAAATAAATAATCCGGGAGTTAATCGAAATTCCTGGAGCCCTGTGCATGTCAGCAAGATGGTAAAGAGATAGAATATAGAACGAACGTCAGCCTATACTTAGAGATAATGCTTGAAAGCGTAGGCGAGATAGAAAAATAACGCAAAGATCATATCGTCAGATCCGAGCACATACGTTATATGCACGATCTTCCCTGGAAATCACAATGAATGATATTCACACGATACGACAAACAGCTTTGACTATCAACATTGCAAATTGTCGTGTATTTATGGACTCCATAGTCGGTTTATGACGTTGGTGACAGTTGAGCTCTGCTCGTGAGTCTCCCCAAATCCTCGAACAAACGTAATCAGCAATTTTTGCCTCCTACAGCTCCAACGACTCGTTCCTCGAGCTCAGCCCATACAGTACGCCTTCGCCATGAACGGAGGCAATTTTTTGTTTAGGAAATTGAACCTTCGCACATGTGTTGAACTTTTGCTTTGTTGGCAAGAGGGAATATTCCCTTACGTCGTAATACAATCAATTCCCTTGCGCTTCAGGGACCCAGAACTTATCGAAACAGACGTTGGAATAGTCGAGCCACGATCAATTAGATTTCCTCGTGGGGATGTCACTTTACAAACGTCATCGATTCCACTCGACACACCTTTTAAAACAATCCAAGTCTATATTCGTCATCCGAACTTTACGCTCAAATATATTCCCTCCTTTCAATCTCAACATCGTAATTGTCCAAAAAGTTTTTCTAACCGTCGTCTTCATCTCCCACTCGAAAGTTATGGCACTTAAATTTATCAAACCAAAACGAAACGCCGACGATACAATGAGCGAGCGATACCGAAAGTGGGAAAGGAACGATGGAAATTGCATTCAGGTTATTCACCGGCTGAAAGGCAATGATATTATGATGCAGGAATATTAGCTTAGGGCGAGGGATTATTGCGAGGGTGAACATTTTACGACATTGAAATGTAGCAGACCTTAACAATGGCAGCCATTCAACATCCGGTAGCCGAATTATTCGACGTGGTAATATGTCGATAAACGCTCTAAACACCGAGCTAATCTTTTCGAATATTTTTATTTCGACACGAAAGATCAAAGTGATTCAAATTTTGCAACGATTTCGCGCCTTGTTTCAATTTTTTTTTCTTCGTCTCTTATTTCTCAAGAAAATCAAAATTTTCTTCAAAAGTTCCGCCAGAGCTCTTCGCATCCGATACAAAAGTAGAACTAGGCCAAAGATATTGATCCGGCAACCTGCTCTTTATTAATTGCAGATCGAACACGTATCGCACCGTACGAATCCCGTTACTCAAAACTGTGGCATTAAACGGAATACGCCTCAGAGTTAAAATTAAATAAAACGGATATTCGCGCAGCTACACTGAAAAGAAAATTTTGTTGGAAAAGATTGATATTTTGTTGAATACGTTTGACTAAACGATTTTTTTTGAAAAAATCACAAAGATTTCGTCATTCCAGAAAGAAATATTGAAGAAAGTATTTTTAGAAAGAAATTTTTGTCTGCTCAATCGTAAACTTTGTTGACAGTTTCGTTATGAATGAAAAATGTTGTCAAAAGAACGAAAATTTTGAAATGATTAAAAAATATTGAGTTTACCGTTTTCAACAAAATATCAACGTTTTTTGACTAAATTTCATTTTCAGTGTAAGAAAGTAAATTGATTGTTGATCCACCGAAAAAATACTTTCGAACGTATTCACGATTGATGTCAAGTTTTATTTTAATTTCTTCAAAGCATGACGAAAAAAAAATGATTAAGATTGAATTGCTATTGATTCCTATTGACAGTAAAGTTTAAAGGTCACGACGATACGTCATTGTCGTTGTTTGCCAGTTTTCAACGATATAAACTTTTTATCAGCGTTTGCTCTTCAACGTTTTCTCAGAGGGCAACGACTCATACGTCCTGAGAAATATGTTTGTTTCCTGAGTCTTAAAAAGCACGCTATTTTGATGGATGGTACGTTATACTTTTCCATTCCCGCAGGTTTCGCGTATACTTCCAGCAAATCATCTGTAAATGTTGCTGCATGCTGGGACGATCGAATGCGAGGAACCGTCAGATGCAAGAAATGGCAGCTCTCCAACGATCCGACATGGGCCATTCAGGTATATCGAATTATTATAGTGAAACGTTACTCTCCCATCATCTTAACTGTCAAACTCACAATCTCCATCACTCCTCGTCATAAAATTCCTCGTTCCTGTACAATAGAGAGAATCATCATGAGCGAAAAATTGTTTCTAAACTGAACCCGTCAACGGGAGAGACCAGCATGAATTCCAATATTGTTTGTTATTAATTGCATTTTTTTTTTCTTTCGTGTAAAGACAAAAAAGAATTTCACTTTGTCACGTACGACCATCGAGTTCGTAAAAACTGTAATGACGTGTAGAAAAAGTTGACAGAAATGTTGAAAACATTCGTCGTTACCCAGCATATTATAACCGAGCAGCTTTTTCGTTTCGTTGAACCAGCAGGTCCTGGCGTCCAACTTTCTGTCTGGCATCGGGCCATTCGAACATTCCTTTTCGGAAGGATTTTTCACGAGAATACTTGGTTCAATGTTCGTGGGATGGAAGAGATAAATCTCTCGCTCAGGCTTTGATACTTTTTTTATTTTCACTTACTGAATTTATGAGATTGATAATATAGAATAGTCTTTCGATTCATGTCATTTATAAACTTTTGCTCACTTACGTTGCTGGCTTGTTCTCATCTTTCTCACATTTATGACTGCCTCGCCGGTACCGTAAAAAAAAAATAAACGTCGGAAGTGGCTTGACATTTTCATTGAAGTTGCGGCTGAACAACTTTGGCAATTCGTATCGATATGAAAGAAAAAAAAAGACAAAAAATTTGACACATTATCCGGACAACTTTTAGTCCCTGCAACCTTTTGGATTTTTATTATTTCGTTTGATATGGCTCTCTCTTGAATTGAGAACTACAGAGTTTAGTTTTATTCAATGACCACTCATGTCGTTTCAATAAACGTTCGATCGGCAGTAAAAATCGTGAATTTGCTGGAACTGAGGAACATCGTTCAGTTTATACACAGGAAGTAGATATCGATTCGCGAGCAAAGCTTTTGTTCAACATCTGAATTGTAAAACAAATTGGATAAAAATGTTTTGGGCCATTGTTTTGTTTGCCTGCAGGTCGCATGAAATCTTCGTCGATTCGATGGCGACACAGTACAGCGGAAAGTCATATGCAAGCTTTCCGGATAGACTCACGTTCGATATGTGAAAAAATTCATGCACGAGAGACCGTCACGATTATTTGAACAAAATCAATGAGTTACCTAGGGATCCAATTATATGAGGAACGAGCTTCACAGATTTCCGTCAATGAACCTTCGTCAATGATGAAGAGATAGGCAAGAGAGAATTTTCCACGAAAGATTCGTGATCGTTCGGAGACAGCCCGAGAACAAGAATTGAAAAAAAAAGAATAAAAATTAACCACGATTATCAGAGCCAGTCGCTGTGACGGCAAATCCAAAATCGAGGATATTTCTTTCCAGAGTTTTCATAAGTACCCGATAACGAAGACTGTCACGATTGATATGGGCCATAACGGAATTAATTTAAGAAACGAGTGAATATTTATTTATATATTCCCTCAGTGCAGACGATTTTTCGTCGCCAATGAAGAAAACTTTCTTCCATAAGTTTTATTTACGTGTGATACTTCAAATTGGGATATTGGTTCCATGAACCATCGACGATTGTATTTTGAGCCGCGACATATGAGAACCAGTGGCTGAGAGTCTGTTTGAATTCAATGAATGCGAAACAAGTTTCCATCTTCGAGAACGAAAACAAAAATTAAAAAAAATTCAAAACCTTCAAAAATTCATTACATGGAATTAAAAATCAAATACTCAGCTATCTGATACGTTAAAAATACAGAGTCAATGGTCGAGAAAGTGAACGAAGCTATAGTGTTGACACTTGACCAAATAATCAAACCAAATTGACGTTGGAAATATGATTGAAAATACGACATCGCGTTTGCGCTCGTTATATGAGTATATAGATATTTATATTTTTTTCAATTCACTTTCGAAGTTTTCAAAAAGGCTTGACAAAAATTTAAAAATCCGGGAGTTGATGGACAGAAATAAATCGTATCTTATACCACAAAAGGAAAAACCTCTGCGAGATTTCTTGCCGGGCTGTGGTCGACGACGTGGAAATATTGCATCAATGAGAATTGCTCGGGTTTTGATAGATCGGAGTTGAACACCTGTTGATTCGAATCGAGTGATTGTATGAAATATTATGTCACGGGAAAAATATTGTTGCACGAAGAGTAAGAACATCGATTTGTTGAATAAAAATAAATTATCAACAAACGAATTCCAAAATGTCTGCTCGGAAGACTTTCCGAATTGTTAAAAAAAACGTACATATAAAAAAGAAGAAAAAAAACAGTTCACTTTGTATCGAACGACAATATGTTATTGCACGTCATCGAATGTCGGTTACGTCGACTGTTGAATATCAATTGAGATTATTCTTCGAAATTGCGATGTTTCAATTATATATGTTACGTGTAAAAAGTATTATACTATAAGATCATCGTTATAATAAACACGTTTCATTACATGTTCCACAATATCTTGTCCTTCGAAAAAAAAGAAAACAAAAAAATGTATAAAGGATGAATAAATAATGATATTTTTGATTTTTGCTTCCCCGTTTCATTACGATTAATCATGAAAACCCCATGAATCAAGCTGGCTAGTTTCTGGTCCCGTGAAATTTGAGAATAAACATCGATACATCGTTTTCTTGCGATCAATCGACACTTAAGACCGACCGAACTCGACGTTTCTCTCTGTTTTCACGGTTCGAGTTCATTCTTCTCATCATACGTATATGTGTACGTTTTTCTTACGCAGGCTTTACGTTGATTTTTCTGGATAACTCGACGAATGAGTGATCGAGGGATTCGAGGGAAAATGCAGTTCCTAAAAGGTAATGAGACACGATATTGTTTACGGTCGTATAATCGCATATGGAAATAGCTAGTTTCACTAAAATTGGGCGAGCAGCCGTGAAATACTACCAGCGTCTCGGGGAAGAAGCTAATGGCTGATGACGCCAAGATTTAAATAATATCCTGCTATTTGAAAAAATGGAACATCCGGCTGATTCATGAACGAGAAAATTCGAATGACAGACTCGATTCTGAGGGCCCTCGGGGGCTGCGGGTTTATTCCAGTTGGGCACGCAATTCAAGGATAGAAAAACCAATTTAATCGAGTGGCAATATTTGCACTTGAAACGATAGTTATACTCTTGGCATGGGATATGAGATTGCGAAAAAGGTTGCATCACTGTTGGCATATGGTGTCATTTTAGGATGCACTCCCGATTCCTCGAAAGCATAGTTTGTTTGATGTTCTCTGCTGATTTTTTTTTTATCAATCAATTTTTCGTGCTTTGTAATTAAATTTCTGTATGAAAAATTTCGCACGATTTTTTTTCAACTCCCTGCCTCGTAATCCATCTTGTCATATACCCTTGTCCCCATTCATCTGACTAGCACCAACATTGCATTTGCGTCGACCTGTTTTCACGTTCAATATTCTATTCATCGAAAAATTCTATTTTATTCAACGAAAAATATTTTATGCATTTTTTTATTTATTTTTGGCATCGCCTCTATTTTTCTTTGACATTCAATTTTTCATTTGCTAACATTTTCGTAGACCGAGCTGGCAGTTTCATTTTTGGCTCTGCTTTAAAAAAAAAAACAGAATTAATTAATTATCTCCGTTGTATCCATCATTGGATATATTCATTGACTCTGGTCATAAATGAGTCGGAGGGGATTTTAAAGGATTTCATGACAAAATGAAATGTTCTCGACCGTTGGTAATTATACGGAGAAAAGTTTTGCATGTGTCAATTAATTCGAGATTCAGATGAATATCGATAATCCATAAAGAAGGGGAAAACGTTAATTTGAATAATATTTTCGTTCGTTATACATCGAAGGACGAAGGATAGTGAAGGTATGGAAAAGCGAGCTCTCCGGCAACGGGAGAACACACTTTCCATTATCTAATTATTTGTGAAGGTGCGAGTCCCTGGTGGAGATGTAATCAAAGGGGTAAATAGACCTTCGTGACTAAAGCGTCATGAAACAATATCGACGGCCGAGTTTGTAACGACGTTTCTGTGTGGGTTTCGATGAAAGCTATCAAATTAATCCAGCCCGTGAACGTATTCCGAGTTTATCCTCATTCTACAGACCCCTGAGAAGGCTCGAACATAATTCCGCTTTCCCATTCCCTGTTAGCTTACTAGAAACCATATTATGCTGGTTTTTCACGGCCGAATCAAGTCCATTTTCCTCGCAAGAAGTGTAACTACGGATCTTCAATACTATGACCCCAAAACTACGGTCGATGGGACAGAGAACGAATTGCAACCTGTGCAGGGACGAATCGCTCACTTGGGAACTTTTTACTTCGGAAGTTTCACGTCACAGAATCGTCTTATTTGTACTTTTATTTTTGACCTCACTTTATTTGATGTTTTTCAGCACCATGCTGTGACTCGATCGTGTCGAATTGACTCCGGTCACTGGGGGAGTTCATGTCGCTCAGTAGTATCGTTAATTGTCGAGCTATTTCGTTCTAGGGGAAAAAACGTGAAATAATAATAAAAGAGACCAATTACGAGCAATGATTTGTTGGCGAATAAAAGTCTGTTTGACTCATCACTCACTAGGACAAATTTCGTTTGATTGAAAAACGATTGAAGTTGTATTCATTGAATTTTTAAAATTTCCGCATTTCCTTGACACTGATGAATTAATTGACTAATGAAAAATCACAGAATTGCATGATCTCGACATAACATTTTTTTTGGTCGAAATGATCGTGTCCCTGTTTTTTTTTTCCACTGCGATGTCTAGGGAAATCATATGAAGTGGCGAATTTTAGTTATCGCGTCGGAAATAACTGTGAGAGCGTTTCGTGAGGATTCAAGGGGATACGGTGTAAATTGGAGGTATGGAAAATGCTCAACAATTGCGCAATTGATATTTTCGAAGTGTCATACGCGTGAAAAGCTCAATTAGTGTTGCCCGTGCAGTTGGAATCCGTTGCACACCTTCAGGTTATCAACCTATTAGCGAGAACGCTCTGTTCCGCTCAGAAGCACACTCCATGAACAAGCATGCTGCTGACACAGTTCGAGCGAATGTTCATTGTGAACAGATGGAATATTCGATAGCTACGGACCAAATCCTGGATAGCCCCAAGTGAAAAATTAACAACTGACCCGATATTCGCACTGCATATAACCCTCACCCCTTGAACATTTTTCGGGCAGCAGCCTCATTCCGTGATCCCGAGTTTTTGCGCTGTAAGACCCTCAATTATAAATGAAAAAAAAATAAAAATGTGAAAAAATGCAGAGTCTGTACGGTCAGGACGAGGATAGGAAGAATCACCGTCGGAGTTCACCAGGAACGCACTCACGTTGAAAAATGTCGATATTTTGTTGAATCCGGTCGCTAGAATATTTTAGGATAATAATTTTTTTTTTTTAATCCCATTTCAATAACAAATTACGTTCTCCAAAAGCTTCCGGCCATTCACACAACTGACGGGTCAATAAATTTTCTTCTTACTCAACGAGTAATCCACGTTGAAGTTATTCAATAAAATATTCAACTGTTTCACCAAGGTTGCGTTCCCAGTATGCACACGTGATCGATTTATATTCCATGAATAACGATGAAATCAATTTTTTTTTTCAAAATACATCATGAATTCGAATGATGCCCCTTAATAAAAAGTCTAAAAAGTAATAGCACGTGTATACGCGTGCTGTTATATGTTCCTTCAGCATTCTCTTCGACTGTGGGGAGCTTTGTCTCCGAATGCCGTTGTAGATAATGGAGATCATCTGACTCTGAGCAATGCTCAAGAGTTCTGGCCTCTAGGGTGTTTTCATTTTTTTCACAGCCTTTTTCCCTATAAAATCTTATATAAAAGCGCATTCTGTTCGACTGTGGGGTGTTTTGGATCCAAAAACGGCTGTGGATGATGGGGACCACCTCACCTTGTGCAGAGCTATCGATGTGTCAAACGTTTCATGAATTTGAAATGTGTGATAGGATTGATCACGCTGCGTCTATTGAAAAAAGAAAAAAGTACTTAGCCGATAGTTGAAAAGAAATATTTTGCCATCAACATTTTGGAGAATATAAAAAATGTATGAAAACGTTCATGCACTTTCCTGTCGCCTTAAGTTCAGTGACAAATATTGTCTCTGAATAACATTTCCTCGTTATTCTCTTTTACACATAAGAAGAATCACGAAACAGGAGGGAAAAACTAGAATATTAATGCTCTGCTTTCGAGCGAATATTTTCCTGGCAGTCCCATTATTCTTAACTAGGATTTTGCGAGGACTCATGTTCACGCCGACTCACTCAAGCCGTTGTCAAGTGTCCATAAAACACCGTCTACGTTTTTTTTTGCGTCTCCTCTGTTTCTCGTATTCGTCTTGTTCTATTTTCTCGGGAATGACAAGGAATCCGCACGATTTAGTAATAAATTTTAATCCGTTGACATATTGTGAAAAAAGTTTTTTGCTTTTTAACTCTTCGAATGGAACTTTATGCACATCGCGTTACGACGGATTTATCAAATTTACATTTTATCAATGTCTTATCGCTCTTCGTTTTCCTTATGTCGTTAATTCTCTCTCTCTCTCTCCTTCTCTTTCTCTCTCTTTCTGGCACTCCTTGCTAGTGTCTGTGACGTCTATTACGTCATTATCTAATTTCAAGTCGAAACTGTTGAATTACCTTTTCGAGCAAGACTGTGAGGATCGAATTACGCTCTGACTTTATTTTCTCGACATCCGATTACAAAATCTCGAAACGACATTCCAGTATAATTTCTTTGACGTTTGGCGATGTGGATATCGTCGATTTTTCTTATGTTTAGTTTTATTTTTTAATAAAAACCCTGGATTCGATTTCATTTTTCCAAATTTTCTTGATCAAACTTGAAACCCCATTGCTTTTAGTTTCAAGTTTCTTCTTTTAATTTGCGTAATTGATACGGGATATTGTGATTGTACTTCGTCACGATAGTGACTTCCTTAGATTGTTATTTTCTGTTGGCCCTGAGCATTCCGCCATGGCATAATTAGAACCATCAATCAATCTATCGTCTCTCTTTCTCTCTCTCTCGTCTTTTGTCGTAAATTTCAACAGCGATTACGAAAAACGAAAACTTAAGCATGAATGCAGCTTCAACTAATTAAGAATTCTTCGTTGTTGCGCTTCAACAATAAACTCAGCAGCTTATCCAATCATCGATCCAACCATCTCGGGAACAAAGCTCGGATGAAAAGCCCGACGAATTCACTTTTCGAAGGGAAAACCGATAATGAGAGTCATTCTGTGTTATAAGTCTTGACTACCTTTCAGGCAATACTGTCAAGAATGAACGGCTTTAAAAATGTATTCTGTTGGCATTTCCGAATACATTTTTTCATAATTTCAATAAAACGGTTTCAAATTGAAGTTTTAACGCCTCATGACGTGCGACGATGGAGTTCCACGTGTAATTGCAAATTCATCGAATTCCAGGCAGAAAGTGCGTGAGAGTTTTGTCATCGTGGGATCCATCAGGGCGTAAGTAGTACGACCGTTAACTGGTCAGACGACTCTCAATACAGGAAATGGCAAATTCCACTTTACTGGTCACACGGCTTCATATAGAATAGAATTCATGTCCCTGATTTGGAACACAACGGATTGTATCGCACGGGAATTGCTAATTGAGCCGAAACGCTGTAAGCGATATACAGTGACGGAACATATTGATGAGTATCAGCAGATTGTGGGAAGCGATTAGGGCGGCGACCGACAACGATGGGCCAGCGGTGGATATGCAACTGCGAGGCTTACCAAAGCTCCGAACAAAGTCGAAACTTCACTGGGTAACCGCTTAACCATTTTCCAGCTCACGTATATCAATCGCTCGTTGGAAAACAGCCTCTCGAAAACTCGATACAGCAGTGCATTGAAGGACCTTGGCTACATACGACGATATGATAAGAATTTCATTAAATTTGGTAATAATTTCACAATGACACACATTTTTGATAGAAATTTATAATAAAAATTTAGTATTTAATTATTACATTTCATTTAATGATAGAATTTATAAATAAATATAAATTTTATTTGAACGTAATAAATATGGACGGATTCTGTTCCACCTAGGCTCATTCGAGAGATGAAAAATCATTAAAAATTCAATTCTAATATGAAAATTTCCTGTCACCCCGTTTTCCCGTAGAAATGATTTAAAGTTTCTGTGACGTCATCAAATACTTGGCGTCGAGCCGCTGCCACGTCTCTTGATGTCATTTATTTCAAACATTATATTTATTTAAATAAATTTTATGTATATTCGAAATTAAATTCGGTATTTAAAAAAAATAAATGATTTCTTGACAATAAATAAATAGAAAATTTAATTCGAAGATTTTTTTTGCCATTACTTTTTAATAATTTCTTTTTCTGGGTGTGTTGGTATGAAATTCCATATAAGCGGAGAGCTGTTTGATCCGGGCATGACGTTGTTAAAAACATGCAAATAAATTTTCTCGCCGAACATCGGATTTCGCTGGAATCTCATTAATCACGATATTTTTATCATAATAAAGTTTTGGCATGCGAAATAATACATTTCCCATGAGTCGATGTGTCTCGCAGTCTGAGCTACAGGTGAGTGTGGTCGCGGTGGTTACAGTAGTCGCGGTTTATTCATATATACGTTTCACCCTTGTCCCCTGTACGTGTGTTCTATACTTGCTCTATCTAGTGCAAAGGCCACTGGTTCGAAATGTACGATAACAACGTAAGCCTCTCACTGATATTGTAACTCGATGGAAAAAATAAATTTATTCGTTTAGGGCACCGAGAGCTTAAGAATGCATTGCATCGCCTTCTTCAGTTATTGGCAGTCAAATGAACAGACGTATAAACGGACTGACAGCGATATAGACAAACCTTTGTCAGCTTGAGGCTTAATATATAAGAAAACCTTGAAAATGTAATTGTTGTTTCCATAAAAAAAAAGAAAAGGGGGAAAGGAGAAAAAAAATGCAACGCGTGGAAAAGTTATTGTAAGAATTAAAGAAGTTTTTGCAATATCGCTTCTTGCGAAGACATATTCCATCCGGGTGCTCTTATCTTATTACTTAGTCTTTTCTTCGGCGTATACTTTGGCAAGACGAGACTTTTGACTGTAATGAAAGTTTGTGAAGTATTAAAATCATAAAAAAATCGTCGCGCGACTGAAAAGTCGGTGCGATCGTTTGAATGAGTGCAAGAGAGGGCCGGTTTCTTATGTACTTTGAGTTTAAATGAGATGAAAACGGTGGATTCACGTCCGTACAAAAACTGGGACATTTGCTGCAATGCCTGAACAGAATGAGGTTGTGTGAATTTTAGAAAAGCTTCTCCCGGAGATTTGAAGTCAAGCACCCTCAGTAGGGTTTTAATAATGCACATCCACGTGTTGAGGATACGCCCTTCACAAAAACAATTTTAATTCATCTCATGAAAACAAATTCGATTGCAAAAAATTAACGATATGAAAATTGAGCTTAACAAATTTACGTTCGATCTACAACGTGCCTGGTTTTTTGGAGAATACGTGAGCTTTCGTACACTGAAAAGGAAATTTTATTAAATTCTTATCATTTTGTCGTATGTAGCCAACCTCCTTATTCTGAAAAGACATATTTTATTTGACTAAACAATGTAGTGGGAAGTAAATGTATTCGTAGATTTTGATTCCTCGTCACCGTTTTTTATTTCCAAAAATATTGATCGACACTGTTCCTGTAGACAATCCTCGGTGTCGTGTGTATCGGTAAAGTTATTATATATAAAAGGAGCGCTGCAGCGCTACCAGAAAACAGTTCGCGCGCGTTCGCGCGTGATGCCTCCTAGTTCAACAGAATGTTGACGTTTTTTGACAAACTTCCATTTTCAGTGTACATACTGTCGAAATCCCCTGAATGTTGGGCCGACCATTTGCATTTGTGTCTTGTTACCCAAAAATATAAAAAATCATAGAGACGATGGGGAACTTACGAATGAGGTCAAACTCGATCACTGTTAACCCGGAAAATAATAGTAAAAGAATATTTTTCGACTGCAATCGCTAACCGGCGTAGAAGCATATTTAGAAATTATTAGCGTTGCCTCATCAACGTCGAAACTTTATTATTCAAAACTGTTCATTTTTACTATGACAAAATATGCCAGTCGGCGATGTCAATAGGTTATTTGTCAAAAACGATCTAGACATTATGAAGTGACCATTAAGCGTATATTTATGTGAGTGATAAACGTTGTCAACGTTCCTCCATACAATTTTCAGCAATTTTGCTTCATTCATGAACCTCTCGGACGCAGCAGCCTGGAACTTTAAGGGATTGATGCAAACGAAAAATTTCGTCGATTTCTCGCAGACTTCTTCCCCTCCGTATTCTCCCTTCTCGCAAAAGCCTCCCGAATGCGTAAGATGCGAGTGTTGAGGCGGGCTTTCCTCTGTGCCTCTTCGTGTTTACGTTCTAAAGAATTACGATCGTTTGTACGAGTCACAGCGTAATCTTCCTTTCTTCCAGAAGATTTCATAACGTGAGACTTATTCGTGCGGGGGAGAACCAAGCGAACCTGCATCGTGCTTCCTTAAGACGAGTAATCTTTTTGGAAATTTCTGTGGCTCACTGAAAGCCCACGGGACTCAAAAG
The DNA here is from genome assembly GCA_030522525.1 of Campopleginae sp. 14b. Classification (NCBI taxonomy): domain Eukaryota; kingdom Metazoa; phylum Arthropoda; class Insecta; order Hymenoptera; family Ichneumonidae; species Campopleginae sp. 14b. The sequence continues at coordinate 211,412 of JAPYYS010000019.1, forward strand.
TATTTGCACTTTGAAATTCACTTCGAAACTTGGTTAATCCTAAAAATATCCGCAAACGGATGCCCCCAAAGGTCCGTGACAGATGTTGCTATTGAATGAAAACGAAAACGCAACAAAGCGACCAAAACGCATATTCCCACGCAGCTCCCGCTGCGTTATCTCTCCTTTCCGGTTCTCCGGCTACCTTCGCAACGTTTTAATGCTATTTCATGTTTTATAAGTTGCATGTAAGATAACGAGAAGCTTGAATGAAAGTGTTTGAGTATGACGGGGATTTTATTTATGCAGGGAAGAAAAAAAATGTACAAATTCCAGGAGATCGGTTTTAAACATTTTTAATTAATTTTATTTTTTAGCGCGAGCCCGCCGCACTCTTGCATATATCTCGAAATAAGCGTTTTATGACGTCACAGAAACTTTAAATTCGTTCCTACGGGAAAACGGGGCGACGGAAAAATGTCATATTAGTATTGAATTTTCTATGTTTTTTCATCTTTCGAATGAGCCTCGGTGGAAAACAATCCATCCAGCCAATCCGGAGAAATTTAGCATTGAAGATTTTGGTCGCGCGTTCCGGGACACTTTTCTGAATCCCTAGTTGCAGGGAGTCGAAAGGGCGTAAGTTTCAATTACAAAAAATTATCCGAATCATTTTGGAATTCTGGAAGGAAAAAAAATGTAAATAATTTTTTTAAAAACTCCAGAGCCGGCTCCTCGGGACAGGCTCAAGTTGTCAATCACGAAATTATTCTGGAAAAAGTGACTCGGATATTTCGGAAGTGATATCAGTCAAAAAACAAAAACACTTTTTTATGATTTCATTGATTAGTGAGAAATTGTAACAGGAATTTGTCGACCAATTTTGAGGTAGCGGTGTGCAATGTTCAACATAATTATCGTCCCCAACCGCTGCTGGTTTTGTGGGCAAACTTCGGAGAATGTGTCCAAATTGGCGTTAACATAATTGCGAGTACACATGGTCAATACATTATTTATTAGTGTAAAGGTTGGCGGAATTTTCGGTATTATGGGAAGGGCTGAATTACCGAGCTATTCGGTGAATAATTTTGAATTTCCTCGAATCATTTCATAGGGGAATTCCCAAGAAAAAAAAACTGTGAAAAGGACGATCGTCTGGTGGAGAAAAATATTCGTTTCGAAATTCCGAATCGTGCGTGGGGCACCTTGCGGTCCAAGAGTATGCAGAGTGCACAAAAAAAAGCCGAGTAACGAGGCTGCTCAGTTCTAAGCTGAGAAATCAGACGTAATTCCCAATGGGGGTTTTCTTTCGCCACATACGATACGGAGAGCGGAATGAATGAGTAAAATAAATCACGTGACTCCGTTTTTCATCGCAATATCGATAACACCATTTAACAAATGGACTGTCATTTTATGCTCAGAAGAAAAAAAAAACATATATAAGTGTACATCGTCGATTTATTGCGGTTCGTATTTTATTAAGCATGGAGAATTTTCGTTCAATGTTTCCTGTCAGCCCAGATCTTCGTAGTTATTTCTGCCTCAAGTTCATGCAATTTCCATTAAATAAAGTGAGCACACAGGGGAGAAAAGAGATATAGATTGACGAATGCGGTCGCGCTCGTTTTCCTTTTCGGTTCGCCTCCCAGCGAGGCCGCCGGCGCTGCTCAACGTGGTCGGCTCTGTCAGAAAAAAGAATCAAGCGAATCTCGCGGGAATTCGGGGGAAAAAATTTCCAGCAAAATATTTCAATGCTCCCGCACATTTTCAGGCTCGTTAAGCTATCGCTCGAACAAAAAAAAATGGGAAATTCTACATTCAATGGAATTTGAAGCCTTCATTTAACGCCCGCGCGGCCACTAAATTGAAACTGATCCCCACAATTATTATTCAGGTTTCGAAATATATTGGAAAAAAAAAATTGCGGTTACTCACCGATTCATTGATTACCATACATCCCATTTTTTTCTGGAAGGAGAGTATATTTTTTAACCCCTTTCGACATCGTCGCACTTTTCTATAGCTTTAGGCTTTAGCAAATAGGCCTGCAAGTCATGAACGAGTACAATCGCCGAGTAGCTTCGGTAGGTAAGTGAAGTCGTTCGAGATCTCTGCATATTCGGAGTACCTGGTCGACCGACAGTGCTCTCTACACTGGGCGATTCGCCGGTTTCGACGGGCAGAGGAACCTTTACATACATCTGGAGTAAAGATCGAGTGAGCGGAGTGAGCTTTTATTTTTATTTCTCGGAGCGATAACTGAGAACTTTTCGAACAAATTTCGTAATCAGGCAGTGTCTTCCCTGCAGTTGCAGAAAAGAAAACACGATGAAAGGGAAAGTTCAATGATGTGAAATTTTCAAAAATAAATAATTGAGGAAACATGGAAAAAAGTGTTGTGTACATAATGATTGCGAATCAAAATTATTACAGTTGCCGATAAAGTATGCGTACGATTCAATGTCAAAAACCCCACAGTGTTATTTACAATCTCTAAGAAATGTCGCACCCTGTTTATGGTAGGCCGCAATCGTAAATACGAAAAAGTGAGGTTAGGATAACCTTCTTCCCCAGTCCGACCGGAAAGCCCGCAGATTTTCAGCTCCAAGTCTATTCATATCTCTTGGGGCCGGGCATACGACTTTTTAACTAATATCCCCTCTTCCCCTTCCCCCCATTTCCCTTTCGAATCGTTTTAGTGCTCAATCGAAAACCAGCCTCTTCGTTTATTCCATGATTTTACGAAAAATCGTTAAGTTATAACGTTACAATATCTCACAATGGTAAGTTTTATTTATTTTCATTTTTATCATAAAAGATTTCATCCATTTTCGAATCTTATCTCATTCAGACACACAGAGAAAACTATTACTGCCATTGACCTATTTATTTAATGCATTGCCTTGAACCATTTCTAGGCTCTTCTCGGAGCACAGCTTGTCATTACCCTGGTAATGGTGAGCTTTATTCAAAAATTAGGGCCACACTTCTCTTTTGCCAGATGGATTCTATGCTCAACTGGGTAAGCAGGATAATCACTTACTTTTTAAATATTCATAACGAAGCACCAGTCCTCAACCATTGAAAATATCAAATGACAACGTCCGTTGACAAAACTCTGTTTTCCCTTGGACAAATCTCACGATATTCATTTAATATTTGTCCAGGACAATAAAATAATTTTTTATCAGGCTCCAAAGACAAAATCAGTTCGAAAATTGTCACGGTTTTGACAATTGAATAAATACGTGATAGAAATTTTTTTTCATTGGACTCCAACATTGTGAACTTCAATTTTTTGAACTTTAAATATTCTTACAAATATAAAAATATGAAACCGTGTTTTATTTCTCAAAACGCTTCAGTTGGACAATCAATGTCCTTGTTTTGATCATTTTTATTCAGAATTCAGAAATTGTACTTATGCACCAATATTCAAGTTTACGAAAGAATTTTCATAGTCCAATTTCCATGTAAACAGACTTAACCGGTATTTGTATCCAACGGATCAAGAGCTGAGATCCCTGGCAGGAGTACCCAGAGAAAAACCAAAGAAAGGCAGACAACACATGGAAAACGGAAAATCTACCGAAACTTTCCACATACCGAGAAACTTGGAAGTGACTCTGGAGAGTACGGCAATATCGTCGCTCGACGTTGTGCATCTTAAATTTTATTCAGAGTTTCAGTGGTTGTTGGATTTTTCAATTTATGCCACCGTCGTTTACGTTTTGACGGAAGTGAGTACGGAGTAGATTCGAAGCAATTAAACGTTTTTATTGATAGGCCTGAAGTTCGCATCAATGCAATGCTACGAAACGAAAAAAAAAAAAAAAAAAATGATTCGTCACTTTTTTCGGATTTTTTTTCTTAATTTGCCTTTTGCCTTTCTAGAACTTACGAATGGATTCGTAAAATTAAAAAGTGACGAATCATGTTTTTTTTTTCATTTCATGGCATTGCGTCGATGCAAACTTCAGGCTTATTTTCATTGTTTGTTCCCCGTTCACTGAAAACACATTTTTTGCCACAACAGATATGGAACCATTTTTATCCCATTGAGGATGAAATCAACTTGAGTATCCTGTGGTGCGTTCTAGTACTAGGATTTTCACTGTATCCTTTGGTTTATATGAAGAAGTGGCGTTGGAATAATTAATAGTTTATTTTCATGACCGGTTCACACTGAGAAAATGTTTTATTGCAATACCCTGTCGATTATTTCAGCTGATATGATGTCGTAGTTTGCATCGTTGGAATGCAACGAAATTAATTAATTAATTCTTTTTATTCGAAAGCAGGACCAAAAATAAAATGGCATCGTCAGTCTGTGAGAATTTTTGCAATTCGAAAATTCTATGTCAAATAAATATTGAGGCGATTCCGAAATTTATAAAAAAATGGTGAATGCATTAAATATTTCTCGGTCGACTGCAACGATGCAAACTTCAATGGCGTTGAGCTGACAAGTTTTTATATTTCCTTAACACGATTCAATCGTCATCAGAAAGATGTTGTTCACTCTGTGGGCTCAATACTTTAGAGGCGAGGAAAGCATCGGGGAAAGATCAACTTGTATCGTTACAGGATTCGCTTATTTGCTCGTTGCGATGATTGTCCTCATTGTGGATGAAAATAATCTGGAAATTGGATTGGACAGAGCTTATACGAGCTTTAATCACAGCGCTTCTCTGTTCCTTGTCAATCAAGGTCTGCCTTCTACGTGAGTATATTTTCTGCAGCCCCAAAATCTAAAAAACTTAATTGCCAAGAATTATGAGAAACACTAAATTTTTTTGCCCATATCCGACTTTTTGTGAAATTTTATAGACTCCAATGAAACTTTGCAAATTAGCGTAATTGTTTCGATTAGAATTCAATTTTTTTTTCCGCGATATTATTCAGTTGAGAATTGTTGAAGAATATTTTGGTCTGGAAGACAAAAGCAGGGTCATGATTGACGAGACATTTCGGCATGGCAAATCCTACTCTCACACGTTATTTGTTTTTTGACGTTTTCCGCAGTGGCCCGGCGTCGAAAATCGTATTGAAGTTCTTCCTGGCTCTCTGGTGTGGTCTGCTCGGTTCTTTGTTCACGTTTCCAGGTCTGCGTTTGGCCAAAATGCACTGGGATACCGTAAGGTACACGAAATTAACGAATAAAAAATCGTCCTCGACTAAGGATCTTTCAATTTTTTCACTGAAGCTTCTCTGACATATTTCCAGATATTACAAGGACCGGAAATTCTTCACACTTTTGGCAAACATCAGTTTCGCCATGCCCTTGTTACTCGTCTGCTTGTGGATCAAGCCAATCAGTAGAGACTATTTGACAGTCCGCATTTTCTCTGGTATGGACGAACCCATGTGAGTAATTTTCACGACAAAGAAAAGAATTTCTATAATATATTAGTTATATTAGAATTTCTATAATTTTATTAGTTTCCATACGAAGTATTCCCCATAAGAAAGCATATGGATTCTTGTGTTAGTGTTCATTTTACATTGATATAGAAATTTTTTTCAAAATTAAAAAAATATTCCAAAATTTCAATTTTAATTTAATTAATTAAATTTATTATTCAATATATTATTTGATTTATTGAATTTATTATTCAATTTATTTATTAATTTATCAATCTATTTTGATTTTCTTAAATTTTTAATTTAATTTAATTAAAGCTTAATTTAAAAAAAAATTTAATACAGAATGTCACCCGGTGTGTTCGAAAGCGCGAGGCTCGTGGCTGTGATTGTGACAGTTTTGCTCAAAATCTCCTTGATGCCAACTTACTTGCAATCGTATCTCAACATTGCTGAGCAGAGGCTGGAGATTCAAAAAAAAGAGGCTGGTCGTATAACGAATGTTGACTTGCAGAAAAAGGTTTGGAAAATAATTCGCCACTCGCAACGTCAAACCCTGAGTCAACGTTTCTCTGAGGAACAAAATTAATGTCTTTTCTTCCTGATGACAGATCGCTGCAGTTTTTTACTACCTCTGCGTTGTGACGTTACAATTCATCGCGCCCCTCATGATCTGTCTGTTCTTCACGCTCATGTACAAAACACTCGGTAAAAAAATCTTTCAACTTTTTTTTCCAATCCATTCATATGTCACGGAAATTTAATGTTTTATCCGAATGTCCTTATGCAGACTGTCTCTTAAGCAAAATAGTTGCATCGCACCAATCGAATAAGTCCAGGATCTCCGCAATTTTTGTGTGTAGAGCTTAATAATTTTATAAATAGGTGACAGAATCGCATTTCGGCTCAAATGTTTGTCTGAATCGTCTCAAGAAAGCGAATAGGCGTCGCTGTCACTGTAAATACGACATTTAAAATTTTTGAATTGTTTTTTTTTTATGTTTCTGCATATTTATCGTTATTAATTGGTTCCCAAATTCCTGAACCTATTCAAATGCAAGTTCGCGTTAATATTAAAATCTTCGGAAAGTGAATGGTAGAAATTTTTACAGGTGGATTTACGTGGAACGGAGTAGCGTTGGAGATGGACACTTGTTCCGCAACGAGTGTCCGGGCCATGGACTCGAACATTATTTCGGAAACGACTGAAAAAAACGTTTCCCAAGCGGCCGAAGACATTCAAATGGCTTTGGGCTCATTGAAGCACATTTTCACGACAGAAGTTTTCCGAGGCGTCCTGGGTCTCGCGACGTGGTGGAGTTGTTTTACACTTTTTTCTACAAACGCTCTGGGCATGCTGTATCAGTCGTACTTCGCAAACGCATAAATGATCATCGCCCAAATTTTGTGACGACGAGAGCAAACCAAAAAACTGCAAAAAACAGCCTTTTCTCGCACCATTTTATAATTAAGGTATGCCGTGAATGTGATCGGACGTTCGGACCCGATATTTTTTCTACGTCATTCAGCAAAAGTAAAATTAACAAATTTCAGTACCGAAATTTTCTTCTTTTTTTATACGAATAATCGATTCAAATGGCCGAACAAAAATGGACAAATACTTCGCTGTCATGATCGCTTCTAATTTTCGCGAGTACGAATTACGACTTTAGTCTCAATTATACAATATTTATGCGGCCTTGATTCCAAAAATTGGACAACCCGTAAATTTTCATCGAAAAAATAATCACAGATCTCCGTTGAAAGTTGGATTTTTATTTCGGAGTTGCTCAAGCCTCTTCAGATGTTGTTTCGCATCTCGTTGAACAGTCATTTGTCGACCAAACTAAAAATGAAAAATAATGACAATGAAAAAATCGAAAATTCTTGACTCGAACATCGGCGACTCTAAAATCAGGAAACGCAAATTTTTCGCAAAGATCCAACCAAGTAGATTATTGCCTTTTAAAAGCCCAGCCGCCGATTTCGCACACGTTTTCAAATTTACATACCGCGTGGAAAAGAAATCGCAAAAATGCAACGGGCAAAGTGAACGATTTAGTTTTCGATATTTCCTGCAAACCTAAAACTTCTGGGCTGCCCGATTTTTTCGGCCGAGGCTCTTCAATGCGGATCAAAATCCATTTTGAGAGAAGTAGATTCTCCCTGAGCCCGACTAGCTCGACAAAAATCGGGATCATCCCGTGGCATGTATTTATAATCGCGAAAGGAAGCGAACGCAATATACAAAGATGTAAAAAAAAAACTACAACTCACAAAACTTTAAATCATTGTTAAAAATTTTTGTTTTTTTTTCTCTATTTTTATTAAATTATTAATACATAACCTTCACGCAGTGTCATTGATATTCAACTTTACATAACATAAAAATGAAACGACTGATTATATAATATAAAATATTATCTGAATTTACACAGAAAAAAAATTGAGTAATTATTCTCTTGCTCGTCGAGAAACAAGCGATGAGACTGAGTGTCCTGAAGAAGACACAAGAGTTCGGATGACAAATATTGTTTTTTGCATTTTTTGCTAACGTCTCGAGAAACTGGAATTGCCGAAGATTATTGAAGCCTAAACGAATTTCAGTAAATATTTAATATTCGATTATTATTATTGTTCAGATCTCAATGGCCCCCGGTGCCAAAGTCGTAAATGTTCCTTCTTCTTCATCTTTATTTTCCGGTTGATAAAATTGGACGAGAATGATGAGATACGTAGTGATGACACCAATGAACTGTGAATTTTGTTTGTTTGTTTTTGTTCACCAGATAAAAATATTGTTATTAGTACAAAAAACTAGAGCGATTTTTGTTAGAATATTTAAATAAAAATCCAATTGAAGGTAGGAAATGAAATTGAATTTTCTTTTTTGTGCTTTTTCTTCGACTATTTTTCCAAACGAGTAAAAAATCTTTAAATTTTTCGTGATAATGAAGAGAAAAAAAAATTTCTTCAGTTTTTTATACTTACGCTGCGCAAAAGTGCATTGTTCATGAGGAAAAAGTCACTGGCCGAGAAAAAGACATCTCGTTGTTGTAGCTGCGCCGAAAAATCATTGATCTCATGCCGCAGGCAAATTTCGGAATCGAATGAGATTCTCGCTACGTCCACAGCGTACAAATCACAAGGAGATCGAGCTTTTGGTACTCGACTGCAAAGTCAGGACAAGAAAACTCACTCCTTTGGAAATATTTCTTTTTTTTTTCATTATTTTCGACGCTAATTACCTCAGAATAATGTCGTGGACGAAAACAGCAGTTTTCGACGATTCCTTCGACGCTCTTCCGCAAATGCAACAAGTTATGGCGAACTGTGCTGCATAAGTGATCCAGATTACGTTATTGATCAACATGAAGGCGGATTTTTTCTCGACAACGCCCATGTAAATACGGAAGAGCGTCGCTACCACCATCGTGAACGAATTCACCGAGCTTAAGAGCAAATGAATTCCATGAATCCCATTCAAAAATCTGACGATCTGACAAACGCCTAAAAAGGAAACATTGAAAATGACGAAATTTTCAAGTTTTCACGACAAAATGCATTTTTTTTTTCTCGAGCCCAGCCACTTCACATTTTTTGTTCGAAAATTATTTTCAAATTCGTCATTTTTTCCGAGCAAGTTTTATGGAAATCGGTTGAGTGGTCGAGTGATTGTCAGCAAATCTGATTTTCCCTCACAGCTTTGTATACATAGAGGAAGGGAGAGCAGAAGAGATTGTTCCTCCGGAGTGCAATAATTTTTTAATCAAAATTTGATTGGAGCTTCAAACATTGCAGCCATATATTCGCTTGGTACGTGCACTTGACTGTGAATTCGGGACTCGAGGGTTGTTGGCGGATTCCGAACCCGGACACGAAATGTTGGAATTCAATTGATATTTTTTTTTTTTCTATTCTTTTTTCAACCAAGAGGCACGAACCGAAAGATTCGAGAAGAGTTCAGAATATTTTGTGGAAAAGATGAATTAATCATCAACGAGGAATAATTATTCAGAACTCACCATGATACAATTCTCTTGCACGTCGAAGTTCGTGGACGATAAGAGCAGCCGTGTAAGTTTCATCAATTTTTCCAATCGCCCGATTGATCGTTTTAAAACGTTCATAAATGGCGACGACTGTTAGATCGAAAGAAAAATTAACGATGAGGGATTGGGCCATTGTGTAATACAACAAGAGATCGGACGCGAAAATATCTTCAGGACGAATATAATAGTAATAGACACCATGGGATATCAATGACAATGGACCGATGATAAGAGTCACGAGGAGAGCGAAGACTTGAAAAAATTTAATATTCCGATTGACATTTATTGAGAAAAAACGTTTCATCTTCTTGTCAATAATCGAGAGTTTTTTCATCAACTGCGGCCACTTTTCGTAATGGTGGATACCATGGAATACGTAATAATACGAAGAAATAAAACAGGCCACTTTGTTCGAGTAATACATGATCTTGAACGTGTCACTTTTGAAAACTGATCCAAAAGTAAAAAAATCAATCGCGCCGTAAGCAACGATTACAGAGCAGATGAAAAAATGTATAAAACGCATAATTTTCATTGACACTTTTGGATATTTCGGTGGTCGTGGCACACCGACTCCGAGGAGCCAACAAACGTACGTAGTTGGCATTAAAATTTGCTCCACCGATGTCGCTTTCTCGACTTTTTCCATTTTAAGACTCGTCTCCATTGCACCAAATGACAAAAAAAAAAGCAAGATTTGTTATTTTTGTTTTTTTCCGAATCTTTTACTCCTTTCGAGTTATTTTCCTCGAGGAGCACGATGATAAAAAAATTCACGAATTATTTCCGGTCCCGAACATTGACCGAAGTAACGATTACGCTCATTATTTCAAATTCTCGAAAAAGTCAGTCATCGATCGAGAGGAGTGTGGATTACGATTCCAATTAATTCATCAGTCGATCCCAGAGGATGTAATCAATAAAAATTCAGACCATATTCGGTCGTTCGGTTCGTAAAAAACTTGTTTCCTCGGCTGCACAATTCGCGATAAAAAAAAGTTTGTATTCTTTGTTTTTCTCGAGCTAGCCAACGGACTAAAACTTTGTGAATTCTGTGGGGCGAATGCGGAAAACTGGTGTCCTGGTTAGAGTGAAAAAAGGAACTACCGTCCACTCACGAAATGAAATCCTAACTCCATCTAATCGTCATTAAAAAATGATTAATTAAGGATTTTGCCATTAAATAAATTTTATAAATTCATAGCACTTTGCTGCTGATAACGACACCAAATTCTACTAAGCGAGGCATTCGAGCAATTAAAGTGAGATCACTTTTGGAGCAAGCAAAAATATTAATTCTTCATTTCCAGAAAGTGACGAGTTTCCTTTTTTTCGAGACAAAATGCACATCGGAAAATCGACGAATCGAGATTTCCGAATCAATATTTTTCATTCTCTCAACAACACGAGGAACCTTTATCATATCAGGTTTGTCAGAACATCATGGAACGCCTTTTCTTCACCTCGAAAAAAGTTAAACGCTTTTTTCTTCGTCCTATACATTTCCATTGTTGTTTTTGATTTATTCCAGGTCTATATGCTCATTCATGGAAAAACATCAGGAGCATTGCGTGATGCGTGACATTGAAAACTGGCGAGCGTCAAGTCGCGTGATGAAAATATTATCACGTGTCTAAAACAACGACGAGTTGTTGATTTTATAAAAAGAGTCATCCACTTTTTGCTCGAGGGTTTTATAAATTATTTGAGTGACTCTCGAAAGTCTAATTATCGTTGAAGTGTAAAAAGAAAAAAGAAAAAAAAATATGGGGAAGAGAGGAAAATGAAAAACAAATTCGCTGATATTTTCAACGTTTCTTTTTGATATCTGAGTGACACATGTTTCGCGCAGGATCAAAATACAGGTTTGTTTAATTCGGAGCGGCAGCGGAAACCGGAACTGGATATTATCGGCAGTTTTTTGACGAATTTTTTATCTTCACTGAATTTTTCCATTTTCATATCAATCAAGAGACCCGGCAGGGGCTCGATGCCAAGTATTAAAAAGAAAGTGTAGCGCGAGCCCTGCCGCGCTCTAATATACAGTAAAATAGGCGTTTATGACGTCACAGCTTGTGTATACTCTCGAATTTTTTCTTCCATCTAAATATATGTATATATAGCTCGAGCCATCGACAACGACAAATTTCCAATGAATAATTGCTCTCGCCATTTTTTGTTCATTTTTTTTCAACGCTCGAATTTGTGTCGTGCCTTTTATCGGAGAAAATTCATTAAAAAAAAAAATCGGAAACAACGGACACCAAAAGTTCGTCAATCGTGTCGCGATCGTGGCGTTTTCACTTTGCGATGAATATGCGAGTCTCGATGTTCTCTCCTCAGCAAATCTAGGCCATTCAATAATAAATTATATGAAAGAAGAAACCTCGACCTGTCAATCCAACGTCATATCCTTTCTTGATCATCGAAAGCTCCGCAACTTTTCGGGATCCGAAGAAAATGTTCGATACGACGAACATTTAAATTGGCGGATTAAATAATTTTCATTCCCGATGAAATAACTATTGACGATAAGAAAATTATGTTTTGTGTAAAGTGACTTGCGAGTCCTGCAGCATCGAATCGTCAAACTTCTCAATATCCAACAGCTCTAGCTACAGTAAAACTTATTAATTACTTATTTCGTATTATATTATTATATATACATTCACATATATGTATAATGTATATATAATACATTTATATAATTACTCAATTAAAATTCCTCAAACTCGATGTAAATAATACTAATTAATACATTCAACAAGTGTAGAATCGATATTATAATATATATGCGTATGTATATAGTATGTATATATGTAAATGTCCATAATTCCAGGAGAAAACATTTCTGTAACAATTACTCCGGGACCATAGCGACTCGGTTCTGTATCGTACATTCTGCTGGACTTTCCCGAAAATATCGTTATTTCGTTATTCAGAATTGAGTGAACGGTGCATTTTTTCATTGAAATTTAACTGTACAGAATTTTTTCAAAATCTGTGGTCAAAAATCCGCGGAGTTGGGTTCGTTATTTGCGACTACAAAAAGCTCCAAGTTCTTTATTGTAAATTGATCGTGCGCCTGAGAAAAGATCTTCCGCTTAACTTCTCTGTGGTTACAAATCTGCAGGAGCGAATTGGTTTCACGAGCAGTCGCTCCAAAACTGGGAATGCCGGGCTGAAAGGCTGGGTCTCTACTTTTTGATAAAAATATCAAAGTTACGCTTATTTTTGTGATTTGATATTGAATTTTTTAATAAAAAATAAAAATTTCATCAGGAACGTGGAGAAATTGGTTCGAAATGAATAAAATTCGAATTTTTCACGAAAAGTTCAGCACGATGAACGATATGAAATCCTGACTCGATGGCACGACGGTAATTTTAACAAGAACTTTGTCTCCGTTCATTCGTGCGCACTTGAGGGGCAAGGATCCAAGGACTTCGCGATGATGATCAGCAAAAAAAATGTGATCATAAAATGCTCGGTCTAAAATCGCTTTTCTTATCACGGTACGAAATACATGCATAAATACATATATACACATATATATATGTATATACTTTATAAATATAATGTAACGTCGATTTCGTATCGTTTCATTGGGTCGTAAAACCTTTCGTCTCGACTCGCACGCTTTCGTTCGAGAGTATCGCTTCATTTTGTTTGCTTAAATTCTTTTTATATCTATGTTTGGTAATTGGGCGAATTTTCAACGCGACAGCGGCGTTTCGGTCAAATAATGCACCGTTGAAGGCTTATTTATTTTTTCTCTCCTTCCTCATCTATTTTTTTTCCACTAGCCAGGAATACTCTGATGGATCCGACGAGGAACTTCTCGCTCGTTTGGTCAGGGGTTATCGATGGGTTAATTACTATTATTTTGTGTACAACGGTATGTGTTGGAGAGAGTTCGAAACGATGTTTTGATCTTTAAATACGTCAGCTTCGGCGTCGGGGAGCCCATTCGATTGGATTTTCTCTTTAGTCCTTAAACTATTCATTTTTCCTTTTTTATTCTCATTTTATCGTAAAAACTATGTAGTTACGTTTAGCCTCATGTGGAATACTGGACTGCGATTCGTTCGTCATTACGACACGAATGATTTGTCTCCCTTATGAAAATCATTAATGTTATCTCGATATTTTTCGTGTGTGTGTGTCTCTGTTTTTTTTTTAATCGTAAAATACGACGATAAACGAAGATTCATACGTTTCGGGTGGATTGATAATCCAATTGACTCCAAGAGACTGACTGGCGTCAAAAATTCCCGACAAACAGACGTTACCTTCCAAGAATGTGGGAATTCATTGAAAAAGAGACCAAAGTTTTGACGAAAATAGGAAATGCAAGCCTCGATCCTGTAGACATTGTTTCATTTTTGACATTTTCAGGAAAATCATTTTTCCACGTTCAGCAACATCGTGATTATCAATCCACGTCGGGATTTTCCATCGATGGGAAATTTGCTAAGTCCACCGGTTCGCTAAATTGACTGAATAATTATTTTCAAATTCGTAAATGAATGTCAGTTTTAAGGAATTTTGTTCAGGTGGCGGTTCGGTCCTGTGACAAACTACTGGGCAACCATCGAGGAGATAAATCGACGATTTGACTAACTGATCGATTTATAGGCTCGATGACCAATGAAAATTGAAATCGTAACTGAAAGTGTAATGGGGGACGAATGGTTATCGTAAGAGTTAAGGCAGTGGGTTGCCCTAGAACGAGATTTTTAAGGTCATTTTTGGGTTGCAATAACTTTGAAACCGTTAAAGTTGCCTTTATGCAATTTTACACATATATTCATTGTTCCTTTCAGAATATATCTACATTAAAATTTTTTATTTTAACTGGTGTTAGGTAGTTTTTAAAATTTTTCCGACGTAATCCGCCGAACACTGCCCCAATTGGTGCCCACTCTGGGCGATGTTATGTGCTTCCCAAAAAAATATATGAAATATATTCTCACTCCGTATGAGTATTCTGAGCTCTGGTAGCAGAATTGAGGCGAACAATAATTTTGCCTACCTTTTATAACTCTTTAAATGCCCAAACTGTGTTGAAATATTGTTCAATCTCAGGTCAATCGGCCGCCATTTCGTGACAAATTTTTTTCAAGTTCTCATTCTGCTACCAGAGCTCAGGATACTCATACAGAATGGGAATATATTTTATATCTTTTTTTCAGAAGCATAGAACATCGCCTAAAGTGGGCGCCGATTGAGGCGGGATTGAGCGGACTACGTCGTAAAAATTCTAAAAAGCACCTGAGAATAGTTAAAAAAAAAAAAAACTTTCAATGTAGATATATTCTGAAAGGAACAATGAATGAATGTGTAAAATTTCATTCGGACAACTTTAGCGGTTTCAAAGTTATATCAACCCAAAAATGCCCTCAAAAATCTCGTTCTAGACCAGACCACTGCCTTAAGTGAACCGAATCGTTGTCTTTACTGGATAACTCGATAGATCGAGCGTGTAAATATTTTTGCTCGAATAACAGCAAATCACTCAGACGTGTATGTATACTCCGAAGAACGTTCCTTAGTCGAGTAAAAATTGAAGGCTCGGTGCAGCCGATTGAATCGTGATGAAAATGTCGAGGTAGGCCACGCGTAATGAGACGTTAAGGCTGAGAAACGAGGGTTATGTCTCGAATATATCGATCGAACTGGAGCGATTCGATGAGAGTTCGCGGGTAAAGGCTGACGTGCATGCTGAAGGAGCTGTAAAGGCCGTTTCGTGGGACAACGAATTTTTCTTATTCCTGGAAGAGTTTTCGTTCGATATCGTTGTTCTCTTGGTCGTCCCACCGAGAGATGTTTCATTCGAGCTTGAAGTTCTTCTTGGCGTTGCCAGCGAAGTTTCAGCGCAAGCGGTTGAGCTCTTTTTCGGCATCGTCGAAGTCTCGTTGCCAGTCGACGTTTTTCTCGGCATCGTCGAATTCTCTATCGTCGAGTCTGTCCTTTTCAACAATCCTAGACTCAAGTTGGACGTACCTGGACTTTCATTCGCTACAGACGTTGATGCTACCTGCTGAAATCATTTTCAAGTGCGTAAACTTGTTCTTCCATTCTCACAGATCGATTTATACAAAATTCCAATCTTTATGGGCCCTCGTGACATTTTTTCACATTTTTTTTGACAAATAATAAAAAAATTTCTGCCAGACGGCATAATCTTTTTAATTCCATAATGTCCCTGGATCATACGACTCTAATATCGATGCTGTTTGGCAGTCCCAGCAACGTGAAGTGGCAAAACGAACGCCACCCGTTCCTTAAGGACCTTTGTATGGCGACGGTCAGCAATAAATTTTTGTTTTTAGTTTTCTTCACATACAAAATAATCTGCGCGCCCAAGTTCGTTAAAAAAGTTGTTACAAATTGACTGAAGAACAACATACACTGATTTCAAAACCTCCTGAGGTAACATTTGTTATATAATAGGCAAAGTTACAAAAAAATTCCACGAGCGATTTCTTTGAAAAATTAGACAATTCGACGATTTTACGTGCGAGCGTATGCAAACTTTTCAGGAGCTTCACCATTTAGAAATCGAAATATTGAGTGTTGAAAAATGAGCCTGAAGTTTGCATCGACACAATGCCACGAAATTGAAAAAAAATTGATTCGTCACTTTTTTCGATTTGTTTTTCGTAAAATAAAAAAGTGACGGATCATTTTCTGTTTTTGTCATTTCGTGGCATTGCGTCGATGCAAACTTCAGGCTCATTGTTAAAAACTTAAACCTCTAACACGCGCTCTTATGGAGAACTATTGAAAATAGTGATTTTTATAAATAAATATCTCAACTCCTTCATAGTGGAATCTCTTGAAATTGCGCGAGCTATTCGATATCACAATTTTCTCAACGTGGTGCAAATTTAAGGAATTCTATTGGTGAAAAATTATGCATACAATGTCCTTAAATCTTTTGAATACTGAACGAAAAAATTGGGCACAGGGAGGGTGAGAGATAAGGGTTGAAATATAATCAATATTGAATAATTAATTGAAATATTGATTTTGATAATTTATTGAATTGGTGTTGAAATCGAATGGCCGAGTGTCTGATGAAAAATCGCATGAATGTCCTTCTCCAAAATATTCCTTGGTTGAGGATTGCGAGTGTAATTAGAGAATATTGAGTAGAGGGAGGTCATGAGAAGAGAGGGGAACAAGAGTTAGATACCTCGTTGTAGAATACCTCTTTTCCTTCCTCGACCGAGGGCAGTAATTCATCGGTGGAATGGGGTGTCCTAGGGCTCGGGGTTGGTGCGACTATTTGCTGAGCTATTTCCTGCTGCTCCCTCGACCTTGCGAGTCTCAATTCCTGAAGGGCTTGTCTCTGCTCTTTATCGTTTCTCTCGCGTTCGAGTCGTCGGGCGCTGTAACTTCTGGCTGAGGAAGTCGAGCTGTGGATTGATGCCAAGCTGGGTCGTCGAGAGCCTGTCAATACAGAAATTGTACTTTGGTCACCGATTAAAATCGCAATCAACGAATCTGTGCAATTTAATCAATCACTTAATTAATTAGCCAGAGTATATGTGAATAACTCATGCCAGCTGTAATTTCAACTCTATGAGCTCTCGCAGCTAAAAGCAGGAAAATAAAATTGAAGCATAAAGTTTGATAAAAAACTTTTAACCCTTCGTGGTCACACTTTGGACTCGTATTGTGACCAACCTTTCGGCCCGAAAATTCTCAAAAAATTACTGAACAACCCTTGGACATTCACGTTTAGATACGAAAAACTTTCCTGAAAAGAATTCAAGGCTGACATATTTTTTTTAATGCAAAATGAAAAAAATGAATGGGAAAAAAAAGTTTTTTCACTAAAATAATCGTCACTTCGTGAATTTTCAATATTTTTGCCTCAAATTTGGACCTGATATTCATCAGATTTGGTTCTTCGTCGAAAAAAATAGTGGGATAGCGCGCGTTTGGAAAAACATATTAATTCCGCTACTGGAAGTGAGTCGATTTCAGAGTGGATGTTAGAAATTTAATGTTAGCGGCCGTAATACTTATCGCGGCCAATGCGCAATGGACACTACAAAGTGTCGTTAGATGATGATTTCACCCCCATTCATTACCGGAAACTGGGAGATATTTACGTCACAAGTTGGTCATCGGGTGGATTCTACACAGAGTGACCACAAAGGGTTAATTTTCCTACGTGAGCGACGAGGTCATGGAAAAAACTAATGAGATCAGCGTGTAATAAGGTCAAGCTTAATGCCGATATCCATGCTGTAAAGATCGATTAGTAGGAGAACAAAAATGCCACTTGATGTGATTCACATCAGTCTGGAAAACTGCAGTGACCATTCTAGGACAGACTATACTTCAGATTTGTACAGCATCGAAAGAAATATTTGCCGACTATTTTTTAATTGCTGCGCATTGTTCAAATTCCAAGTAAAATGTCACGAAATTACGTCTACATTTTCTATAAAATGCAATACAATTTTTATGGAAAGTTCTCGTCTATCAATGACAAAAAAAAAAATTCATTTCCCTTCTCGTGAACAAGCTCTTACTTCAACAAAATCTTACTTCAGCCCAGGAAGCTTTTTTTTTTTTTTTTAGAAAAACTGGAAAAATAATAATAGCGAGTCTTTGCTGGTCGTGCCAATTATCGAGTGCGACGACTTAACTATAACTGGTGCTTCGTATTGTTTGAAGCGTGACAGGGCATCTCACCAAGCTCAATACGTATCTATTAATACGTTATTTGTGATATACATACATACATAAACAATACATATAGATACGATGCTCGTTGAACGAGGATCGGGAGAGATAATAATTAGTGTAAATTAGTATCGGGCCGCCGCCATCTTGCTGTCTCGTAGCGCATAACAACAATAACAATTGCGATAAAAAATTCGGTTTGTTCGGTATGTCGGTCGATTAAAATAATAATTCATAAGACGCAACAACTGCAAATATGCCGAGCAATAAATTGGTTTGTGTTGACTATTAGTTATAGTTTCTTTCATTTTTTTCAGTCCTTCTCAAAAACATTCCGGGTTTTAACAACGAGCAACACTTACAATCGCCGATATGAATATAATTATAAATGAATACATGAATAATTAAATTAATTAACGAATACAGGAATCAGTCATTTAAGAAGCGTCTATTTTGAGTTGTTCTTAATTTTCAGGTGCACAATCATCCGAGGATATCGAAGAATCTATGAGTTCATCTTAGAGGAGAAAAATTACTATTTTCTAAACCAACAACGTCACTCGTTAGAGTGACGTAAGAGTCTCATTTCCTTGGTAGTGTCTTTGACGGCCATTGTCAATCTTTGAATCAATACTGTCCAAATTCCGAGCAGGTGAAATTATCAGTCTATGTGCCGACGTAACAGAGGAGGAGGTCACTTTGCTCGCTATCTTCGGATGAATGGGAGATAACGGGGCAACTTTTTTCTATACACCGTGATTTTTTTTCTTCTATAATCTCAATACAATCAATTAAAACTCTGTCTATAATGTTACATCGTCGTTCTCTTGATAACGATACGAATGTGACTTGAAGAGACATTTACTTTATGGGCGATAGAACTTTTCTAACGTGTAAACGAAGTAGTGTTTTTGGATTTAGTGACAATGAGTCGAATCTCAAAAATCTGATTTTCTCAAACGGAATTGATATTTTCTGAAAGAATTATGGGAAATTCTATGAAGTGTGCACGGAGTTCGTGAAAAAAATTACATTCAAAAGTTCACCGTCTTTTGTAAAAAAAACAAAGCCACAGTTGGAATTTTTATTCGTACACTGAGAAAACAGTTCATTCATAATGAAGGATTATATTTAGTTGGTACTTTTACTCAAACATTCATTAACTGTTACAAAATTTGTTAACGGTCGAAAAATATCTTTGTTATCACGATCAAATTTCATAAGCATAGCATTTCCTTGAAGATAATGATTTGTTCGATCGCTTTTATTCCCCTTAACTCAGTAGATGTTCATGGTCATCAAATTAATTTGCTATCAACAAAGGTTACGTTTCATCGAATGATTAATTTATTAACAATTAACAAATTTTTATTCGAGCCAAAATCGAGAGGCTTAAATAAATGATTCATCAACTGTTCAGAAACATTTATTTCGCCGTATGCAACTCTACATTTGTTAGCAATTAACAAATCCTGATACGTATAAATAAATCGTTTTCTCAGTGTCGGTTGTATGCGCGCAATCACCGAACGATTCATATACTTTTTTTTTTAACATTCATGAACGTTGCGGAAAGCACGAAATAGCCAAAAACTGTAGCAAAACGAGTGAGAAGGCAACGTCAATCCGGTAGTGGCTGGAAGTTGTGGAGAAGAATTGTCATTCATCGAGAATGCCAAAGGAAATTTACCTCTTTCGAAGGTGATGGGTCAAAATTAGTATGCGAGAGTTTGAATGACGATGGAGAAAGAAATGTTGAAAAATAAAAAGAAAAAATCGCGAATGTCTGGGTCGCGGGATCAACGGAACGGAGAAAAAAAATCAGATTGTATTCTCCAAGTGATCGCGGAGGATCACGTGTACGGGGTTGGCACAGGGCCAAGTATATCGTGGGCTGATCGCGAGGGTTTTATAGAAACGTAGATAAATCCCACAAATATCTACACCGCCCGTGGCTTCTGCAGGTTACTCGTGCGAAAAAAAAGCACGCGTGATGAGGGATGAGGTTGATGATTTGTGTGTGTCTGGGTGTGTGAGGGTCGGTGAGAAAGAGAGGAGGGAGGAAAAGTTCTATACAGATTTCCAAAGCGTAAATTTGGTGTGGGTTTCTTGATCGTGCGAATAAAATGCTTCCCATCTCTTTGCACCTGTGTGCGTATTCGTATTCGGTACGTCTTGCGTTGTATAAATATCTGGAGCTTATCTTGGCGGCTGTGTTTTTATTTTAACCGAAGACAAAAGTAGAGCAGAGTGTTCTGTGATGCTCTCACATTTTCTCCTACTCGGGAGGGCTTTGGGACCCTCCCCTCTGGGAAGTAAACCGCGGGATCGATATTCTACGAGTACCATCATTTTCCGGACCGAAACTCTCCCCCTTAGAACAATTGAGAAAAAAAAATACAAAGAAAGAGAAAGAGAGAGAACGAGAAGGAGAGAGCGAGAGAGAGAAAGAAAGAGATTGACAAGAGAAGGGAAGAAAAATGTTACATGCCTTTAAAAATCACTGAAAATAAATGGATCGTCATCAATATCGCGTACAAGATTCAATCGGACTCCTAGGACCGCGTCGAGACCATGAAATACTTGACAGTTTTGTGATCTCTTTAGTACTCAAGGTACAGTCGTTTCAACCTTTATCCATAGACAGTCAATAGCCTTCGGGGAGTATGATGAGAGTTTTATAAATAATTAAGTGAATTCCAAGCGCCTCGACAATTTCTATCGTGAGTTTCATTGATTGAGAAAGATGAATAGTGGACAATTATGAAATATCGCTAAATCATTGAACTCCCTTCCTCATTTTGAATACAAGAGCTTTTCGGTCGATATCGAGACGATCGCGGAATTAAATCCTCTTGAGGTTAATATGATTTTATTGAAAAGTAAATTTTGTGAGTATCGATCGGATTCCCAAATAAGTTGGTTGTCCTTTTTAATTTGTGCTGTCATGCCATAATTACGCTTCAGGCTCGATCAACTTCTAAAATAATTCAGTGATCGATTGTTTCTGATTAAGTAATGAATTTGCGAGTCTCCGGACACTGCCGAGTGCTCGGCAAGTATCACATCAATTTCCATTGAACACGCCGATGAAACACGACAAATATTAATGCACATAAACAGTAATACATCGATAGCACAACACCACGAGACACAACGGACAACAGGTAATTGTCAAGAGCATCTGGCACGTGAAATTTATTCGTATAGGGGACGAGCGAATTGTGTAAATCTCGTCGTTGATTGGGAAGTCGATAAGTCAGCCCTAGCCAGAGCGACCGACCAAATCGGAATGAATTTCAAGTTTAAGGCACATGGATAACGACAACAGAAATGTTAACATTAAGGGTTAAGTGTGGACGTCAGGAAAATATTCGTTTCAGCGAGATTTACGTGCGAACCACAAAGTTATTCAAAGTTCAAGCTCTGAGCACCACAACGATATCAGGTGAATCACACGAGAACGTAATATTCCTTTAGAGGGATAACACCACTGTGGAAGTTGCACGAGAAATATTTGACGGGGGAACTTTGTATCGCTTGGGACGTCGATGTTGAAAAGCATTATCTTAAAACTTCAAACACGTCTGCCCCGCGTAAGGTAATTTCTCAAAACGCAGCATATGAGCTCAAGAATTTCAATTTCATTCATTTAAAATTTTCAAGACTTCTGTCAAGTGGTATTTCGAGCAGAAACACGTGAGAGATTATTCGTGAGGTCACGAAAACATTCAACTGATAATTGTTGTCGTTTTTATTACAACAAATTGTTGATATGCTCGAAATTTGCTTCAACATTTTGTTCTACCAAAAAAGCTCGAGAATCACAATTTTTTAATAATTTTTCGTTATTCGTTTAAATTTTATGGGGGCCCCATGCGTTATTAGTGGGAAATCAGCAATTCAATTATTATTCTGATTGACAACGAGAAATAAAAAGTTAATAAGTGGAAAATCGTGTTCGGGTCGCACAGACCCTCATGTGACCGCTTAACTGATACAATGTGGTGTTCAAGAGTTGACACTGCAGGGTGAGAATTTAAAGAGACAAGAGAGAGGGATGGAGGGGCGTAGATTCGTCTCGTATGTCAGTAATAAACGTAAATAAATAAGAGTTGATTAAAAGTCAGTAAAAATGCAGAGGGAGTGAATGAGATTGGAGAGGAAAGTCAGTGAGATTGAGATTGGTCGTCTACCGAGGCCGTCGGAGGATCCTTCAGCCACGTCGCTAAGGGTACGTCGATGCTTGTTTCCATCTTTGGTAGCAGCTTGCAGATGGCACGATATAAGCAAGATGGCTGCGGCACGTGCCGCACCTGCACGGGAAGCTGGAACAAGAGGTCCTCGACTTCCTGCGCTGCTTGGCCGTCGACCAAATCCCGCGCAGCTCAACGTTCCCTCGTTCTCACTCCTTTGGCTCGATCGCGATAAAGGTCTACCACCGTGTAAAGTCAATGGGATGCCTGAAAAAACCGGAATACACCAACACAAGACGTCTCGCTGGCTAATTTATTTGCTGCAAACTTCAAAAGCTTTTCATATGAATAAAAAACCGAAAAAATGTTCCAACTAAAGCGGCACTCGTCGCAGAAAATTGGCATTTGCTGCGGAGAAAAAAAAACAGTTGCAAAAAAAAACAGAATTAGAAAAAAACAGCATCACGAATGCGATAAGGAGCAAAAGGAACAATTACACGAAAAAAAAACGAAGGAGATAACAACAAAATGCGCATGCCGCGTTCGTATAGACATTTCGTAATCTCACACGGGGTTAAGACGTATCGGCGTCATGAAGTAACGATCTGAAAACTTGAATCTTGATCAAGATCAGGGCCTGCGTCTTTTTCTGTCACGACTTTGACCGAGAAAGAGAACCGGGACTAAAGCGCCTTTTACACGCAGTTTCGAAACGATCGGCCTACGCAAATTTCCGCCTTGAGGAAAGGTCTCGCGAAACTACAAGGTGAAGAAAATAAAGCAAAAGATGAAGACACCAAACGTTTGCAAATAATAGCTAGCGAGATGCGAGACAGAGATGAATAATGAATAACTCGTTCCAACGATTGTTGACAGCGCTTGATACGATTTTCCAGTGCATTGGAGAGCGAGGGAGAACATCGGAAAGAAAAAGAGAGAGAGAGAGAGAGAGAGAGAGAGAGAGAGAGAGAGAGAGAGAAAGAAAGGGAGAGAGCAGCTTTTGTATCGACTAGATCTCACTCTCTAACTAGTTCAATATATACTCGTTTCTCTCGACCGCTTCGATGTCTGTGTCGTTAGAAATGTCTAGGAAAGTGAGTATGTGTTGGCATTGTAAATGCCAGTCCTTGGCAACAATTTCGAAACGGATCTTGCCATTGAGCGCACAATTGTCGTAAGAGTAAGAATTTATTTACTGCGCGTAACATAATAAAATATCAGCGTAAATTGCACCCGGAAATTCAAGCATAATCGAGCGTACATTGGAAAAGAATGAATTATCATTCATTCCCATGTACAATATCGTAAATATGTTGATATGTATTTTGAAGAGTGACCCGATAAGTGTAGCGCTAAATAAATATCGTAATTAATTTCCGACGTTCCATTTGATTACGAAAAGAAAATAATTAAATTCTCGCTTCTACAGAGATTGAAAGACGTCGTTGAGATGTGAAATACGATCTTTCTAAAGTGGGCTGAAAGCTCGACGTTGATAAACGATGAGCGATGAGCTTTCTTCTCTCGTAAGTTTCGTTGTTGCCAAAGTATCAGCTCGCCGAAAGATTGTCTATTGCACATTTGAACTATAAATCTCGATATTTCTGAGCACCAGTCCTTAATCAGAGCCTCGTACTTGGATCTTTGTTTCTTTGTTCAACAATTTCGTATCGTGAGTTTAAAATGATCATAGAAAAATGACATACTAGACTTTGCTTTGGGTTGATTACGTGATTTCGATAAAAATGAGACTCTCAAGAACCACTATTTTCCAAAAAACTAAAAACCGTTCCTCCCAACCGCAATAACGCGTCAGGACATAAAAATCTTGATGAACAAATTTTTTTCAAAATTATATGGACCTCCAAATATGGTACAAACATTTCAAACTAATGCTCGACTTGTCAGAGCTTATGGAACACTAACAGGATATAATTTTGAGAATAATACATACACTCACCTGTGTCACTCGAAAATAAAGTTGGGGGTGCGTGATTTGCGTTGGCGTAGTGACGTGGCCTCGTGTATCTCGCGCGACTGAATAACTTCAAAACGAAACATATTAATCCTGTGAATACTGCTAGGCCTGATGCTACTCCGAGTAGGGTAGGTACATCTGTAGTTATCAGCACCAGGTCTGCAAATATAATAGACTTTGGTAAACATTCCATTCGACCCTAATCAGAATATGCCTGTGAACGGTAATCACAGACACAGTAATGTCACTAATGACGGTATGTACCTCGCGCGTTTATGTTACTCTTCATTCCTTCGCTAATGTCACTAATCATTCGATTACAATCCAAGAATAGTACTGAACTCTTCTCAAAGATATAATTTTATGAATAAATCAGATTAAGAGTGTTAATGACAATTCACGAAGCTTACACAACAATTACTATTCCATTGAAAAAACACGACAAGTGAATAAATATTCAAACTTTGGATGGTTTCGTGAAATAAATTTTTGAGAACAAAAATGGAAATGGACGTGGAAAAAAAGAGCTTCCGTACGTTGGTGATTGTTTAAAAAAATTAAGAAACGTTGAGGACTGAATGACGTGAATAAGTTCGAATTCTAGTTTATCCTAAATTTTGAGTAAATATTGAAATAGATTTTTCCATGATTTTTGCAAGATTTTCCGTACATTGGTGATTGTTTAAAAAATTTAAGAAATGACGAGGACCAAATGTTGAGAACACGTTGGAATAACTCCTGTTTTATCATAAAACGTTGCATAAAAACCTGAACAGACTCTTTTTGGCTGTTTGACTGGGTTTTTTTTCGAAAAAGACGTTGAAAATGGACGAAAGAACTTTGAACAGTATTTTCGTAGAATTTCGATGGGGAAGGTCCTGTATCAATTGAGGCGTAACTTTACGTCATGCAGAGACATATGTAGACAAATATTTGGAGTGGAGGAAGAAATTCGGTCGTAGAAGTGGGTTACAGAGGTATGATAAATGAATGTTTAGGTGAAAGAAGGGGAAGGATGTTGGAGAAATGGTTGGAGGATCATTACCTTCGGCGCAGAAGACTTTTTTGCTTGGCCTGGATAGGGCGACCCTGTGATAGCCAGCTTCGCAGTCGCAGACTGCGTTGTGCTGCACCTGAGCGCATGTCGCGTGTTGATCGACCCATGTACACGTGGCTCGATAGAAACATTGTTCACCGAGTCTTTTGGCTGTAACGGAATAAATCGAAATATTTGTTGAACAATATCCCAGCCAGTCTCCATGACGACATTATCGAGACTGACGGCTTACGCTTGGCACATCCTTTTGTAGGCCCCAAACGAACGGGATAAAATTGTTCGCATTCGCAGAAGCCGGTAACGCTGTCACAGAGTACGTGCTGCAATTCTGGATTACACGTGTCCTCGCAGGGCGAACCCAAATATCGCCCTTTCTCTGAAAACAATCAATAACGCGATAGCGTTTTTTTTCTACACGTAGAAAAAAAATATCAACGATTTGTTTACGTGACGCCATTTACGCGATTTGCATTTGTTCGTATTAAATCCTTTTTTCTCTCAAGGATTTTGAGTCCCTATAAAAATTGTCAATGTTAATTGTTCAATAAATAGCTCCGTAATCATCGGGAAATTTGTACAAATTTTTAAAGAATTCTGTCACCATTACTTTAACCCCCTTGAGAGTTAAAATAAAAAATTATAAGAAAATTCTGAAAATTTAGGATGTTTTTTTACATAATATTTAAGAGGTCGTGTCAAAATTTCACGTCGATTAGGAAACTCGTTATTGAAAAATTGATATTTAGTTAATAACAATTTTTTTGATGAATACAAAAAATATTTATCAATAAACTTTATTTTGTTTTGGTTGCTTTCAATATATTGAAGATATTTAAAAACTGAAAGGTCAGAGAAAAAACTTATCGCAAAGTTATATTAAATTCCATGAGATGCTATTTGATTTGTTAATGTTAATTGTTCGATAACGAGCTTCTTGATCGTCCTGAAATTTCGACACGATCTTTTCAATACTTCACACAGAAACTCACCGAATTTTCAGAATTTTCTCATCATTTGCGATTTGGGACTCAACATCCTTAATGTCGTTCAAAATTCCTCTTCGATCCTACACAATTACTAAATTCCAAATAAACATCGTCGGGGGTCTCAATTTTATTTCCGAGAAATTGTTGGTATCTCATTGAGAATTCATGATATTTCGAAACGTTATCCACGCATATAAAGAAATTGACGTGGATTAATTTTGCACCAGAACGCAACGACGTGATGGGAAAATTTTTCTATAAAGACGAATTATATAATCGATCATTGGCTCTAGGAGGAGGAGGAGGCGTTATGGAACAGCCAGTGGATGATCGGACTTTCGATAGTTTCCCATGGTCACGTGTGCGTTCCGATGATTCAATGATACGGAGTATATAGTTCCGGAAGTTCGTTACCTATTGCTCCGAACGCAATAATACAGAACTCGGTTTTAATCGAG
This sequence comes from Campopleginae sp. 14b, assembly GCA_030522525.1. Lineage (NCBI taxonomy): Eukaryota > Metazoa > Arthropoda > Insecta > Hymenoptera > Ichneumonidae > Campopleginae sp. 14b. The sequence goes on from JAPYYS010000019.1 coordinate 238,191, forward strand.
CGTGATATTCACCAACGATTATACGGTGATTACTGCGCCAGAATAAGTGAATTAGATCGGCTCTAGATTGGTCTAACCGCGTCCTCGGCCTTTATCCTTCGACCACATCAATGCAGTTCGTTTCCATACGCAACCCATTCATTATCTCACATGCAGTAAGAGAAGTTGGTTTCGTCTATTTTTCAAAATATTCCTTTCCATATACTCGACTCAAAATTCCGCTGATGAGCGCACGGAGAGATTGGATGTTGAATAAGTAGTTGGTTATGTATCGAGCGACCTATCGACTTACGTAAGAGTTCATTAACTTTCGCGAAAGAGTAGTTTTTGGATTATTTTCATTGATTTCGTACCGCGAAAGAACAAAAGGCCGCGGATTGTGAATTTTTGTTCGTTTCTCTAAGTTTTTTGGAAATCACGGCGCAGAGTGAACTTTCGCGAAAATAATTCCAAGAACATTTCCGAAATAGTTACCGCGAGTCAGCAGCTCCAAAAATGTGATAAATTGTTCATCGACACACGAGTGTCGATGCACACACACACATCGACATCGAGTGTTTGCGCTCGAAAGCAGCTTATTCTTCTGAGGACAATATGAGTTCACCAAGAAAGCTGTGCATAGCAAAAGTACACGTTGAGCTGCTAAGTTGTTCCAACGACTGAGGGCTTCTACAGAGTAAGCAAGAGTTTGCAGCATCCATTTAAAATCAATACATCCGAGCCGTAGGCGACGAAATATTCGTACCTCCGTAAATTTGGTTTCGTATTTGCATACATTGGTTGCGTACGATGAAATGAATGTGATGATGCAAAAAATCATTATTTCTCTCGAAGCTTGAGTTCAGCTCATAATCGATACATTTTTTGCTCAATTAATCTGATTTAATTCAATTAATATTTGAAAAAAATATTTTAATTTTTTAAGCTTAATTTTAATTACTTTTTATTACTCTCTCGTAGTCCCTGCGAGAATTTTGCTTTCCCAATCCACTTTTGTATCGCGTGCGCACAAGGGCCAAGGAAACTGCCAGGAATCCGACTCGCCGCAGCAGCAACGGTTCGGTCAATGGTCTTGAATTTTTTTCAAGGAGCTAAACTTAGTTATTTGGATCGTTCGTAGTGACCAAAAAGGCTCGAAGTTAATGGGATAGTATCAATCGCGTCTGACCGGAATGGATAATGGGACGATCGATATTTTTGAAAAATTCTCACCGTCTAGAGAGACTTTAATTGAAGCGAGGGCAAAAACGGCGTCAATTATCATGAGCCGGTAAACATGAAGCAATAAAAAAGACATACGTGAAAAGTATAAAGTGGTGCTCGACGTCTGTTTCTAGCACTCGGTCTTTAGCATTGACGTCTGCGTGTATATGTGTGGATGAAATGTGCATGCTGAAGTAAAAGTCGTTCACGAGCCATTCAAGGGGATGAGACATTGACGTCGTCATAGAGAGTCGTCGTTGGGCGCCGAGACCAAGAGCATAAGACCGTTGAAAATAAAACGTTATTTTTACGACACACACTACGCAACCTATCCGAGGCTTGTGTGCACCAAACAGTGAATAATTAACATGAAAATAATGCGAGGTCGTCGTGAATGATTTCAATTTACAACAAATGCAAAAAAACGCTCGGAACACTAAAATAAAATAAAGAGAAAAGTTTTATTCCGATATTAACATTAATTGAGCAAACACACGATATCAACAGTGATGATCAGAATTTGAATCGAAATCCGTCGGGTTTTATGCAATTTCGAGTGCGTACGGATTATGGCGCATCGCGCCCTATGGCCTATGAATAATATTAAGCCATTTTCATAATCAGAGCCGCATCTGATTATCACTGATTGTGCTATTCTTCGTGTTGGACGAATGTTTTCTTTACCTTATGCGTAGCACGTTTTTATTATCTTACGTTTTAATTGCTCTGGCGCCCATTCGTTTTTTCCTTGATCAATGCAAATCCTGCTCTTTAAAAATAATTAAAAACCGGACTAGAGTAATATGAAATATAAAGTACTGAGACACTGAAGTTCACAACGTTGAGGTCCAACGAAAAATACATTTTTCTATCAATTATTTGTGAAATTTTGAAAGCCACCACCATTTTTGTACTGATTTTGTCTTTGGAGCCTAAAAAAAAAAAAAAAAATATTGAATAAGAACCTTGAGATTTGTTTGAGGAAAAATGAAAATTTGTTGCATTCCACCGATCCAGACTACAACATCGTAAAGCACTCAGAGTGGGTTAAAAAAAAAAGACTTCAAGAACAATTTCTCAAAAATGAGCATTTTTGCGAAATTTGCCTTCCCATTTCAATTCTGCCTGGTCCGTATTATAGCGTTCGTGGAAATCTGCGTCTGGGGCGTCATGGTTCTGTGAGGGATCGTTGTACTTTTGAGTATTATTATAAATTGTTATCCATAAGCGAATAGAAGGTCGCGCAGAGGGAACGTGGGAGAGACTGAATTAGTTGAGACATTCGTCCATGAGAATCTTGTTGATCGTCCAAACATTAATTTGAAATCGGAAAATTAGGTTAATTAATGTGACCTCATAAGTCGTGGACGCTGCATAAAAAGGCGTTTTTGTTCAACGGCTCAGAAGCTTCGACCTTATGCTACTGAATGAACATTATTATTCCCATCGCATAATCCAATCATCGATGTTGCGAACTCCGGGGAGGACGAACGGTAATTCAGAAAAAAGTGTTTTTCGTGCCGAGTGATTAATTAGTTGCTCCCTAATCGCGGCGAACAAATGTGTAGCAAAAGAAACGAGGAAGAAGCTGATGAAACACTCGGACGAGGAAATGAATATCATGAGAATATCTTTGCAGTTCGGAGGCCTGGAGTCGTCATATCTTCTTGCGTAAAGTTCGTACGTACTCGTAATATGAATCCTGACATTCTACACACCCTCATGTATCCTAATTGCTATTGACAGGTTTACACGCATTGTTCCATTTATTCACCAGAGTCTAAATTCATCATGAATAGAAACATTGCCCGAGGATTTTCCGACCGTGTTTCGAGTAGATGCGTTCGTGTAAAAAATCTGACAACTTCATGAAAACGGTGATTATAGAGACTCTTAGTTTTTGTATAGAGGCGACGATTCTCTTGTTCTGTGGTATTTGGAATAGAGTTGCACGTTGTCCGATATGGACGTGCAATCGATGGGAGACGATTACAAATGCGAATAACCGGAAATGGGAAACGAGTAATTTCCAACGGCCAATCCGGAACATCGGTGTGGAAGTTTCAGGAAAAAGAAAAAAAAGGCGGAAGACTTTGTTTTATAGACGCGAAGTGCATGTGGCGCACCGAGAGAACGACGTACCAAAAGGGTTGAACGATCGAGCAGGGTAAATGAGGTTGGCACGTCGTCTGCGGTTAGGCAAGCGGTTGGTATTAGTGATAATATGATGTGGCCTACCTGTGATGTTGTTTTCCGGATAATCCTCGTCCTCGTCACCGTCGTAGGACAAATCGACGTCATTGTATTCGTAGACAGTGTCACTGTTACCGGTAAGTCTCGATGTAGACGGATTATTTCCATCGCGAGGAATTCGTTGGGAACGATTGGCGCGAGGAATCTCGTTGGGTCGATAGATAAGCTCGTTTAATAGATCTCGAGCGTTGACAGTTTTAGGGTGTCGATCTGGGCTGTTAAGCGTGAATACCGGTTGTACAATTATAACGAAGCAAGTTAGCCAGCAGCAACAGTAGCAGGTCAGTCTCAGGGCGAAAGGAAGTGCGCTCATCGCCCCCGCGGCGCGAGTCTACCCCCGAAGCCAACCACCGGCGGCGCATCGACATCTCTTCTCTCCCTCAACACCGCCTCGTCTTCTGATAAAACCCATTGCGCAATGCCCGCGCACACGCGTTACTCACTACACTGATATGCGATATTGCGAGATCCACACCCCTTCCTCAACACGAACTAGAGCGCGGAGGAGGGGAGAGGGGAGGAGGAAGGATTCGTTGGGATGCGGGGGTGAATGGCAAAGGAAAACTTAGGCTGGATGCGAGCGAGCGACCGAAAAGACCGGAGTACAATAGCAGCGACAGTGTGCGAAGCAGCCGAACCACCGATGCTTCGCAGTACTGACGCGAACAACCCCGTGCTCCGAGTAACACCGCGACCATGCCAAACGGGTCTGAGCGAGGGTGCGCGCTACGTTTAAGAGCAAGCGAAAGAGAGAATCGTCAGAGAGAGACTAAGTGAAAGAGGAAAAAAGAGAGAGCGAGATAGAGAGTGTATTGCACCCACAACGAAGCTCGTGCTATCCTCCATTCCCGTCCTATACCGTACGTAGCTTTTGCCTCTAATGCGCACACCCCGTCAACTCCAGCGCCACCGGGCGGAACGACCTACAAACCTTACGAAAACTTGCCTTCATCTCTGCAAGAGTATAGCCCGTGCGATGGTGTCCGATTGATGACCCCGTGCCCGAACCAACTACCCCGAAACATACACCAGAATTTGGCTCACTGCCTTGGCTCACTCCCATCCATGACTTTCCGGCTCAAACTTTCAAACCTTCGGTTTCGATTGATCAACCTATATCATTGCCATGCAGGTGTATCGATCGATCAAAACTTGCGGAAAATGGCTCTTGATATCCATCAAGTTTGTTGCACTATATTTTCCATCCTCCCATTACCACCATTCCGCCTACAACTATTGTTCTACACTCAATGAGTTTGCTCCTTCCTGTCAGCTTGGAATATAGGTCAGCGGCTACATTTTTTTTTTTACGCTCATGTATAAAGAGTATTGCGATTATCCTGGAAAAGTACCACATCAGCCAGCGCTGTTCAATACATCAGGGACATAGGGAGTGAGAAAGAGCGAGAGAGAGAGAGGGAGAGAGAGTATTCACGTAGGATCGATAGTTCCAAGAGCGCTGGTTAACAGGATTTCAGTTTTCTCTACACCGTCTCTGGTAGGCAGGAAATGGTGGGCGTTGGGTCGAAGCTTTTCAGGTCAATTGTCCGTGATTTTTATTAGGAAATTGGAAATTTGTTCAGTATCTGCGTAATTTGAAATATAATTAGTGTCATCCGCACGGGGAACACGTTTGTCAACTATTTGGAGTCTAAGGAACCACCTCTTGGTCCTTACTGTCTGCGCTAATAAAGTTATGATCGTGTTGGCATGTCAATTGTACTTTCCTCTAATAGGACTCTTCCCGGGGAATACATCGCTGGCTCCCCTTAACGCTACGATCCTTAACATAGCCAGGTTTGCAAATGCAAAAGTTTGGTCCCGAACAAACTCCGTTGGGACATCCACGCGGGCATCCAGGTACACACCGAGTGTTGGTCGGGTCTCTGGGATCAGGCATGTATCCACTGTTACAGGTACAAATATTCCATCCCGTACAGAGGCCATTCAAACAAGGTTGATCACATTGAGCCTGCTGCTCCGGTGAGTTAGGTCTTTGGTATGGGGAATCGGGCCTTTCATATGGGGAGCCCTGATTTTGGTTTGCGGATTCGGGCCGCCCGTACGGGGAACCGGGTCTCTGATATGGAGAATCGGTCTGATGAGCTTGCGGGTCTACGCATGAACGGGTTTGTTGATTTAGGACAAATCCTCGATTGCAAGCGCATCGACTGGGAGCCATGCATCGTGCGTTCTCTGGACAACCTCGTGGACAATCTGGTACGCAGCTCCGAGTTTGGTAGTCTTGAACATAGCCAGGCTCACAAGTGCAGACTCCTGGTGAAGTGCACTCGCCGTTGAGACAACCATTGGGTCCGCAATCAGGAAGACAGGCCTCGGTTTCACCAGGTGGATTCACGTATCTGCGGGAATATCATAACGTTAAGGATGTTGAGTCCCAAATCGCGAATGATGAGAAGATTCTGAAAATTTCTTAAGTTTCTGTACGAAGTATTTAAGAGATCGTGTCAAAATTTCAGGACGATTAGGAAGCTCGTTGTTGAACAATTGACGTTAACAAGTGAATTGTCGTCTCAAGGAAACTAATATAACTTTGCGATAAGTTTTTTCTTCGACCTCTCAGTTTTCAAATATCCACAATATACTGAAAGCGACGAAAACAAAATGAAGTTCATTGATAACTATTTTTTGTCTTTGTTTAAAAAATTGTTATTAACACAATATTAATTTTTTAATAACGACCTTCCTAATTGACGTCGATTTTTGACACGACCTCTTAAATATTTAATGTAAAAACATCCTAAATTTTCGGAATTTTCTTATCATTTTTTATTTAAACCCTTAAGGGGGTTGAAGTAATTGTGACTGAATTCTTAAAATTTGGTATGTTTTTACATGAAGTATTCAGCAGATCGTGTACAAATTTCCCGATGATTACGGAGCTATTTATTGAACAATTAACATTGACAAGTTTCATAGGTACTCAACATCCTCAAAGTTTCCAGTGAAAAAGATCGAGTTTGCTCGAAAAATGATGATATAATAACGACGCAATCGTCCTATCAGTTACGCCGGAATACCCTCCGTTTCGAAGGATTGTATAACAAGCTCTGAAGTGAGTTTCGCAAAACTCGTAATCTCGCCAGATAGACAAGAGGATGATTCTTATAGTTTGTGATTGTTTGGCTAACTTACCCACTGTAACAAGTGCAAACTCCAGGCCTTGTGCATTCGCCGTGTGGGCAGCCACCCTCGCAAACCGCCTCGCACTTGTTGTTTCCGTTCATAACGTAGCCGGGCTTGCATTGACAAGTTTGGAAGGCAATGCAATCGCCGTTTTCACAGCCACCTGCGCAGATCGGCAAGCACTGCCCGTCGACACCCTCTTCGTAACCGTATTTGCACGCGCACACATCTGGTGCAAAGCAATAAGCATCCCTCTGGCAGGGCCGTCGACAAACCGGCTTGCAGATACCATTCTCGGCATACCAACCCGGCTCGCATGTGCATATTCCCCCAGGAGCACACACTCCACCGAAACAACCACCGTCGCAATGCACCGTACAATTTCCCGTACTTTCATCGCGAACGTATCCCTCGCAGCAATCGATCACCGTCACCCAACCATCCCGACTGCCATGACTCTGAATCAAACGACAATCAAAATATAACCTTCAGCAAACTCTGTTACGTCTACAAACGTCTCTTACTTACGGTTTTTACACCTTGTTGATTTACGGGAGGTCGCACTACTTTAAGATGCCCAGTCACGTTCTGTCGCACCGCTGTGGCATATCTGGAATCCAATGGTTTCAGGCATACAGGATTATCGTCCTGGGTTACTCATTTTCTTCGTCAGCAAGCTCAGAAGTTATTTATCAAACAGCCTGGTATGTTTTTTTACTGACGTATTCGTTTCTTGGGATTCCGCGACGAAGAATTCAGATTTCGAGACTTCCAATATCTTAAATCTAATAATCTGATTTTGATTTTTCACAATTTCATTAAAAATGTCGTTTTTAATTGGGATGGCAAGTTTTTATCACATTCTCAAGCTCACAGCTTGTACAACGCAATAAACGGGATCTGAGAAATGTTAGTTTTCGGACTTACATCACAGTCGCGATAAAAAATTTCGATAAAAGGTCAGGAGCATGATCTGATGATGACGTCGTTTTTATCGCGGTATATTATAATGTTTCATAGAAGCAGAGTCTCGCGGTATTTCGACACGATTCATTGGGTCAAGCGTATGCATGCATAGCAGACTTTTATGACGTGTGAAAACTCATCGTAGATGCTGCTCCATGTGTAGATACTATTAATCGAGTGAATTGCAATCGTCTTTTATTGCAGCTGCATGGGCAAGCATCAGGCGCTAATTTAGAAGGGAGGAGATATGCGCGGATTTAATATTTTATTGCACCTCAGCGAAGATTGCATTTGTTCTATGAAGCTGAACAAGATTCGTAGCCGGTTTTATACGAATTCGCTGGCCATTTTGTCCCTGAATGATCAAATAATCGACAGGCAATTTTTTAATCAAAGAAAAAAAGGAATTTCCAATTGGATGACCTACTGAATTGAGTTGACACAATTAGGACTAAAAAAGTGCAGAAATTTGAATTTTAATACTTCTTTTTTTTTCTTAATTAAAGACATTTTTTTAAACTTCTAGACACTTACGGGAGTCTCGTGTAGCATAGACCAGTTTCATTGGTACGTTGAGAGCCTGGATTTTGGTAGTGACCTGTTTTGACGCCCTCGTACTGTTCTCCATTAGCCAAGAGTAAGAAGCCCACAGCCAAAATAAATATGGTCCTGTACGATTGAATATTTTCCTTCATGTTTGCGACGATGTTGCTTGACGTGAACTGAAGTAAATTGTCGGATGAATATCGTGGCAACGACGAAACGAAATAAGCGGGGCGATAAGCTGCAGAACGACACGAGCTAGTCTAATAAAAGGTCATCGGATTACGAAGCTTTTTTTCGTTGTTGTTTATGCTCTAATCTTTTAGCTCACTGGTGTCACTCCAGAAAGCCTTTGCTCTTATTATTACGGTTATCTATCTCTTGACCGAGTTTCTAGAAATGCGACGGGATATTACGTTACGAAGTATTGGAATTCCTGTTTGAAGTGATCGCCACAACGACGACAATGACCTCATTTTTTTCACCGACTTTTGCACTCTCCAGGGCTATCTATCGAACGTGCTGGGGGTAAAATTTCATAAAATAATTGATAACCACACTGATTCCATTCCGTTTCGGTTCGTGGAATTATTTTTCTTCTTATTTCTTCTTTATTGTATGCAAAAGTTGTACAATCATAAATTACGTTATTACATGGTGAAAAATTGGTAGCAATTATGGCAACAACGTTTCGTCTCTTTCACGAATCTCTCTTTGACGTGCTGAATGTCGTGCTCGATTGTAAAGGAATCTCATCGTAAACGTGCTCACCATCGACGTCGAACACTGTTGCAGGACGGAAAGTACTAGGCGGCCTGTCGTAATGAGCCTCCAATAATTCTGCAAAACAAATGTTACCTCCTGAATTATCTTCTGCAACAAACACGGAAATCTGACGGACAGAATTACGTTTGCACGGAGACAGACCGCGACAACAGACCGAGACAAAATTTGTATGCGTTCTGTGTCTCGGCAATTTTTATCTGGAGCCAAACGCACGAGGAAGAACTCAGGAATTTGAGTCGAGCGATTGCCGGATAATAGGTCGCTAAAGAGTCCATTCTGTCAGGTAAAAATGGCAAACTTCCAAGTCCAAAGAATCTAAACCAAGTCGAGGAAAAGTGAGCAAAAGATACGAGATCTATTTACTTTTACGACTTTGAAAGTTGGCACCTTCCTCATTTTCCGCTTTCCAAATCACGGAGTTATCCCATCCATGAAATTGTTTTAATCGATGAATTTCTCATCCGGAATTAATGAACGACGTGGAATAAATAAATCTCGAGATTATATCAGTGACCTAGCTAGAAACTAATTATTGGAAAAATTAATTGTTTCCTTTTTTGTTACATTCTCCATGAGCTCGTCATGGAAAATTTTTAAAATATTATTGCTCAATGCAATTTCATAGTAGCTGACGATTACGCGAAATGATGGGAAAAGGATCTCATGATCGTATTCTATTTATTTGATGAGAAAATATTTGTATTCCAGAAAATTTCTCCTCACATTGCTTCGTACTTGCTTTTATTACCTCATAATGTTAATTGACGAGGCTCATTCCTTCAGTACTATAAATTTCATTCCGATGGCTTTATAACCGAATTTCGTAATTTTGCCTCCGGCACATAATAATTTACTCTCTTTATGCAGAAAAATGAATCGTAACAATAAAGTGAGCTCCACAATTGAATTTTCCGTAAATCGAGAATAACATGTTCCCATTTCGTTTTTTTGTTTTTGATTCTAGTATCACAATCGACACGGTACAGACTCATCGAATGAATTCTCACTCCCCTAGATCGAAATTTGATCAATTAAAAAATTTTAAGCAAGTATTCCAGCAGAAAAAAAAATTCAAAAATGACAAAAATTTAAATAAGGAATGCGAATAATTTTGGAATTTTCAAGACAAATTTCGTAATGAAATTTCAGTCGTAAATGAGTTTCGTAATTTTGCTTCCTGCACATAATTACTTACTCTCTTTATGCAAAAAAATGAATCATAACAATAAACTGAGCTTCACAATTCAATTTATCGTAAATCAAGAATAACATGGGCGTATTTCATTTTTATTTCAATTCCAATACCACAAGTGGCACGGTACAGACTGATCGAATGAATTACCACTCTCCTACATCGAAACTTAATTACTTAAGAAACTTTAATCACGAATTTCGGCAAAAAAAAGGATCGGCAAGAATTCGTCATCGATATTTGAAAATGACTGAAATTTCAATAAGGAATGCGAGTAATTTTGAAATTTAAACCAAAAATTTCGTAATTAAATTTCACTAGTTTTTAAAAATCGATGACAAATTCTTGGAGATTCTTTTTACCATAACTGTGCACAGAAATCGTAATGTATTTAATTGAGCATATTGAGGAAGTTCTTTCGTATTTATGATATGCAATCGCCATCATACATATGTAACTTTAACAACAAGGACGAAAGTTGTAACTATAGATATTGCCGGAACGACGAGACTTACACGCGTTTTAAGGTGAACCCAACGTTCTGTACAACTTGCATAAGAAGTACGGGGTGCTAAGGAATACACGATGCAACCTGCATAGATTCGTGGGAATTAAATGGTATAGAACAGCGAACGACTGCACGTAGTTTAACGTGCAAACGGCTGCGCAGTCGTGCAGCGAAAGCGCGGACGCCTAAAGTAAATGCAACTCGATATATAGATATGCAAATGGTGCGGTGATTCGATCGAACGACTTAAAAATTACATTCATTTCGATTAATCATTGTTTGAGCATGTGTTTTATGGGGGAAATGTTAATTTATTTATATTTACTCACTGTGCGAAAATTTCGTATGAGCTTGGCCTTCCGTTGTGATTTTTATCGTCAGGAAGATTTGTAAAGTGAAGCGAACGTTTATTTATTTCGTGAGACTGTTATTTTAGTATTTTTTGAATTTGCATTATGGGAAAAATGAATTTTACGTTATTTGCTGTGAAAAATAACATTATCAATCAACTTCCAGAAATTATTCGATGCCCAATTGTTGTTGATCATTTTTGCGGCTTGGAATAATTTGCAATTGCTTGAGTTAGCAAAATAAAAATATGAAAAATGGTTGAACGCTTTGAAATGAGCTTGTGTAGGATCAAACGATTCTGAACGAGTTCGAGTGCATGAAAAACCCGTAGCACGCTCTCGTATTGATTGCAAAGTGTTTTAATGGGTCCCAAGCGCTTTTGAGCGGTTTCGTATAAGTTGAAACCTTTCCGAATGAGTTTTAATGTATTCCAAATGGAAAAACTCCCAACGGCTGAAACAAATTTTCAAAGTAATTTAAAAAAAATCCTTTACCTTGAAGATTACTGAATAAACGAATGTTTGGATAATCGTTCGAGTAATTCGACTCAGGCTTTTTCCTCACTTCCACGCTCGATGCTGGACGTGATCGCGTCAGAGTTCGATGCTCGGGAATCATGCATCTTGGAGTTTCTGAAATGGAAAAAATCGCATTCGTCTAAATCATCACAATTTTTTGTTGTTGTTGTTTTTTTTTAATTCCTAGAGGGTTTCATGTGCGCGGTTGGATTTTGAAGGAACAGACAAAACCAATTATTCCCCTGGCCCATGATGAAGATGTGGGTCAAAGTTTTTACCCTATTTTTGAATATTTGTCAAAATATCACCGACCGAAAAAAATAAGTTCATGGAAATAAGTACACGAACGAAACGTTCAAAATTTTATTATTTTTTTTTTTTTTTTTTTTTATGAACGATTTGGGGGAGCATATAGTTTTATTTGACATTGAGAACTCGAAAAAATGACCAACAATGATAATAAATATATTTTATGCATAAATGTGGGCTGCTTGATTGGTGAGGAAAAAATATTAGAACCGGATGTGCTGGAGAATCGAAATAATCATGCCGATTATCTGTATCATTTGTGAGCTTGGTAGTGTCGGCAAAATTCGCCTTAGGGAGTGAAAGGGCGGTATCGTTCACGTATTGATACAAATGTTGACGCGAACCGGAAGGTCTCAATTTACCAATCGTTCCTAATAGTTTATCTCTTTTTTCCGGCAGCAATAGTGCGCCCGACAATTACGATTCGTTTGCTCGAGATCGCAGTTGCAAATTTCGTGCGAAAGATTGCACCGATCGCGAGCGATGGCACAGTGATTGACGGCCGACCAAACGATTAGGAACAACCGTTGTTTTATCGCTTCAGTAAACACGAAATAAAAATATAGCTGATCGATCGAAAGAACCAACGAATGTGACTCGCATTCTTTATTCTGTTCGTAATCAAGACTCGATTCACAGATTAGTCAAATCACTGTCAATCTGGCTAACGAATGTACCGTCCATTTTCTATATCCCATTTGATCATCTGAATAGCTGACAAGGTATACACAGCGCAAGCGCTCGGCTCAAGAAATATTCCTTCATATACGTATATATTTGTCTATATATTATTATGTGCATAGCGTCGTGTCATGTCAGCAGAAAACTACTTGATACTGCGTAAGTTCCAATTCTCCGTACGTTTCGAAACCCGCCTCGAATTAAGCTGTATCATAAACTCGAGATTTCCATACGCTTTAAAGCGTTTCAATTTCTCTCCACTCGATTTTACGTTCGAGCTATTAATACAAGGCCAGAATAATTATATTTGCCGATCCACTCGTTTATTAATAACTGAGCTCGCCTCTTTTTGTGCCCTTAATGCAGCCTTTGAGATTGAGTTTTTTGCGATCGGCGAAAAACTTGGATGCATTCGAATCAAGCTTAACGTTTATTCTTTTTGTCATTTATTGGTCTTGAGCTTTGTTTTGCAAAATTGCCATAAAAACTGCATTTCTGTGTGATGAATTATGCACTGAGAAAACAGTTGATTTATAATTTATTCAGTTGGTACTTTTACTCAAACATTCATCTACTGGTACAAAACTTGTTAATGGTCAAAAAATATCTTTGGTATCACGATCCAATTCCATAGGCATCGAAGATAATGATTTGTTCGATCGCTTTTATTTCCCTCGACTCGGTAGATGTTTATGGTCATCAAATTCATTTGCTATCGACAAAGGTTACGTTTCATGGAATGATTCATTTATTAACTACTAAGAAATGTTTATTTGAGACAAAATCGAAAGGCTGAAAAAAATGATTCATTAATTGTTCAGAAACATTTAGTTTAACGTATTCACCTTTACATTTGTTGGCAGTTAACAAATCCTGGCACATATAAATGAATCGTTTTCTCAGGGTGCGTTGTATGCAGGGAATCACCGAACGATTCATATTCTTTTGTGGCTGGCAGTTGTGGAGAAGAATTGTCATTCATCAAGAATTTCAAAGGAAATTTACCTCTTTCGAAGGTGACGGGTCAAAATTAGTATGAGAGAGTTCGAGTGATGATGGAGAAAGAAATGTTGAAAAATAAAAAGAAAAAAATCGCGAATGTCTGGGTTGCGGGATCAACGGAACGGAGAAAACAAATTCAGATTGTATTCTCAGTGTGGGAGTTTCGTGTTGACTTACCATATTCGCAGGCAAGTATGGCATTTGCGGAACTGGTTGATGAAATTCTGTTAGAATTCCCCTTTTCGAGAGCAGCCTTTTGAATAGTATCGTTGCAAATATTGCGCTTGTCTGTCTCACATATCGACAAGCGTATCGTCTCGAAAAGCTTTGATTTGATATGAAGAATCGCGAGCACAGCGAGTGTTGTCAAGCCAAGAGATATTATGGAGCCGATAACAACCAGAGCTGCGACATCGAGTGGCATTGCGACTGTGTGTGATGGAAATTTCTCTGCAATGTTAAAAAATATTCTGAAAAATTGACCTGGACATTTACGACGACGTAAACGTTACATTTTCAATGATAATTCATTCTCCATTCATTTTTATCGTCTCGTCGTCATTTTAACGAAACCCAATCGGATATTCATACCAAAGTAAATAAATGATATTTTAAAATGAGAACTCGAAACAATTTCCACTGCTTTTCCTTCCATTCGTTTCAATTTTGGCCATAAATTTAACGTCATAATAAAATTCAATCCACAGACATTAATAATTCAGTCGAAATGAAAGATTTTGTGGTATACGTCGTTCGACATATAGCTCTGCATTCTGACTATAAAGTTAACGTTTCAACTGCTGTTCGTTTCAAAGCCCATAAGCGTTGTGGAGATACCGAATGTGGCATATTAAATTTTAACGATTTACTTAAACGAAATTAATTCACGAGCACATGGTCATGAATTGCTGGGAGCTACAGAATTTAACAACTCACTAAAAAATTAAGAAAATCATTCAATCGTATCGAATAAAAAATAAAAACAATTTTTTGGGTGCTCGTAATGAATATTCGTAATTTCCGAAGTTTTTTTTCTCAATCCCTGTGGATTGTTCGACGAGAAAATTTGAACATATTCGAACTTTCTAAAAGTGGTGCGAGAGCGAGATGTGAAATAAAGAATTGACCTTACCTGCACCGACTGACGTCATTATCATCGGACCCTCGTGATCGGGCGATCCGTTGCCGGAAACGTGAACCACCGCGACTATCGGTCCAGAGGTCGATGGCTTTTTGATCCTTGGCTTTTTCACGTTGATTCTCTCCACTCGCTGCTTTACATTGTAATTATCATACTTAATCGTTTCGATTCTCGTAGTTATTGGCGTCGGCTCGGTCTCACCGATCTCAGGAAAAAGAGAATCGGGCGATGCCTCGTTCAAACTTTTTTCGATGCTTTTCGAAGATTCAAAAGTCTGATCGTTATCTGGGGCTGAAAAAATCGCGGAGAAAAATGCATGACAGTGTTTCATCCGGTGCTGGGCGATTAACAGGCGCGATATGCAATTAATTATGGAATTTTGGAAAACAATTTATACTGCGAATCGATCGAAAGTTTAAGGAGAGTGGAAGTTTCATTGAACTGGAAAGTAATCGAGGTGTAAAATTCACAGGACAAGTCATTTGGCTTCGTAACGAAAGATCAACTCACAGATAGACATCGTTGACGATGTCGTTGCAGATTCTTGAGATTTTCCCGTCACTCCGTCAATCCGTTGATCGTTAGTAACTTTATCCACGGAATATCCGTTTGCATGAGAATCAAATTGATCAGGATTAAATGCCTGGTCTCGATCGAGCTGCTTCGATTTCGTTGATGATGAAAGTATCGAGGCGGTTGTGGAACTTAAAGTATCCAGCTCGGTATCTTTCTTGCTCTCGAAACGATCAGTCGTTATTATCGTCGGTACCGAGGGAACGATAATTTGATGAAAATTTATGCAGCTTCCTGTTTCGTGATGACAAAACGCCGCCAATTCCTCTCGTGCCGGTGGCGAATGCTCGGTTCCGAAATTTTCTTCGTTGCAGACACACGAACGTTCGCAATCCACGCCCCATTTACCCGGACGACATTTCTCATTGCAACTTGAATTTAATCAAATATTTCCATCATTCAGTAGCGCATGAATTTTTTTTTTTTCATTTCGAAATAAAAGCCTACCTCGACCCTTGCCATCCGGGTGGACAATGGCACTTGCCATCGATAGGGTTGCATATGTGATTCGGCTGACAATTGCATTCCTGGGAACATTTTTCACCCCACGTGCCTGACGGACATTCTTTGAAAAAAAAAATAAAAAATTGTTAGCAAGCTCCAATTGCAAGGTATTAAAAAAAAAAAGACATTTTTTATCGCATCGAAAAATGAAAAAATTACAAAATTCGAGAGCCGAACATGAGAATAAATTCACTTGGAGAATTCCTCGTAGCATCAACGCAGTAAATTTCAGCTTCACTTTCTATCGCTCTCATTATCAAAGAGGAAACAGCGTGAGAGAGAAAAAGATGGAAAGTTATTCCGAGCGATCGACGACGAAGGACGATCGAGCGGTCCGGCTCGCTCCGCAACATTCGCCAATTTCCTTCACATTATCGCCGTTATTTTTCGTCGGTTATTAAACCGTTGATCAATTCATAATATTTGATTGCCGCACCGAACCTCGAAAACTTCTTTTCGCCATCATTTTCGACCTTCGTTCTTTTTTTCTTGAATTTATTTCACGAAATTAGTAGATGCATCGAAAATATATCGCTGCAATGACTGTTACGGCTGTAACCCAAAGAAATGAGCTCGATCGCCTCCGACGAATTATCGAGCTTCTTCAACGCAAAATTGAGCTCGAAGGGTCAAATTAATAACCAAATATAATTCTCTCAAGCTCATGGGAGGATATTCATTGCTTCCGGTACTGCAAATGCATAATATCTTTGGAAACTACGACATTCGCTGGTACGATTTATAACTGCACAGCCCATGTGGTCGTTTGAATGGCTGACTTTCACGGTAAGACCGCACGAGTTCGAACGGCCATTCAATTAATAATCTTCGCAATAACGACAAGAATGTACGCAGCACGAGAAAAGATCTCATGTCAGTGAGAGTTAATTCGTTTTTTTTTTTCTGAGTGTATATCTCATAACGGTAAATGCAACATATGTACCAAGGATATTGTCGTGCCTGAACAGCATTATTCTCGCACGTCATATTCACTTGTGGTCTCGTTACATTCGCGTATTATTCACATATTAATTTTAAAATGTATTCATAACATTAAGAGTAAATGAGGAAAAAGGCTGTTACGACACGAGCAAACTAACGAAATGTTTTGATTTAATTGTAAAAATGTGTGTTTGACAAATAATAGGATTGTCGTTCGTTTCAAGTTTTTCTCTCGTTGGTACATAGACATGTTTTATCATGTCGTCGCACTCAGGCGTTATCGTGTGTCGTAATACGGATTGAATTTATATGTAAAGGCTATACACGAGAAATAAGTATAATATTTTCCGCTGAAATCGTTCTCCTGATACTTTCGCGAGTGTATAATACAAGACATAAATGAATACGGATTTGAGTCCGGCAAGGGAGTTTAAAACAGGATATAATGTTCTGTCATGAACGGAGGTGGACAAGGTGTTGCGTGTGTCGGTGTGTGTCGGTGCTCAAATCCGCTCGTGTATTATATTGCCAACTTGTCTGCGCTGGACATTCTGAGACCACTTGATAACAGTCGATTCAGTCTATTCCTCTTTCTCTCTCATTCGTTTTTTTCTTTCTTTTTTTTTCATTCGCTCGAAAGTCCTTGCGAAAGTTTCGGTCTCATGTCACTTCCGGGCTTCCGCAACTTTCGATGCCGTTCGGTCGGCCAACGAGAGCCAGTCTTTTCGCAAAGCGACCAACACGTAACAACGTTACATGTCAGCCCACGTGGGCAGTCCCACCTTCATACGCTTATACGCCGAGCTCTCCCAGACAAAACGACACATGTCCCCAATCGATCCTCCGGATCAATGCCATTTCATTCGACGAATGATCAGTGCATATCCCTTCGAAAAGCCCACTTTGTATGCATCTTATTACACATCTCTACTGAAGGCTACATCGAAAATGACGTGCGTCACATTCGCAGCAACGAGGAATTCTAATCGAATGAATTTCTCGATCTTTTCATTGATAAACGCGAATCATAGTCTTGAAATTTTTTTTTTTTTTGCCACGTATGCGAAAAATTTATTTAAAAACGCAAAATTTACGTGGGACAAGCGAATCCCCAATTATTTTTGTTCGTTTTGGATCTTACCACAGCTCAATAACTTTTTTTCATGTTTGATGCTTTTTTTTTGGTTCAGAAATATATCAGGTATTCTCACCGGAGGTACAACCATCGCCACGATGACCTGGTTCGCATATGCAAATATTTGGTGCGATGCAATTACCGTACTCGCAAATATCGCAATGCGGCTCGCACTGGCCGATATCTAGATTTTCCATTCCTGCAGATTCCAGTATGCTGCTTTTCACTACGTAACCTTCACAGCATTCCATTGTTTTTCTCTGTCTGATCTCTGTCTAGATAGGAAAATCGAAGTTTAATTAATATTCGATCGTATCAATTTTTACTCTGAAATTCTATTATTTAAATAAAATCAGTCACTCTCTCGGGATATTTTGCTCAACGTTCGAAATAAATTCCATCTACATTTTTCCCTGATGTCTCACTATCGAACATATTTTCGAAAGCTCCCCCCATTGGAAATAATTCCTATAAATAGACGCTCCATTTATTCAAACTTTTTTCGATCTCTTGCTGTCAATGCTCTTGTGGCCATTTCACGGACCGATCCCATCCTCAAAGCGGCACACTGAGAAAACGATTTTTTTATATGTACCAGGATTTGTTAACTGCTAACAAATGTAAAGTTGCACGCGGTGAAATAAATGTTTTCGACCAGTCAATGAATCATTTATTTGGGCCTCGTTCGATTGTCTGAAATGGTCATTTGTTAATAGTTAAGAAATGAATCATTTGATAAAACGTAACCTTTCCTGATAGCAAATTAATTTGATGACCCTAAACATCTACTCAATCAAGGGAAATAATAGCGATCGAACAAATCATTATGTTCAAGGAAATGCCTATGAAATCTGATCGTCATAACAAAGATATTTTTTGACCATATTAACAAATTTTGTAACAGTCAATGAATGTTTGAGTAAAAGTCCCAACTAGATGTATTTCTTTATTTTACAAATAAACCGTTTCCTCAATGCACTTCTTCATTCTCATTTCCGTTTCTGTTCCAGATATCATTACGTTTGTCAACACGTTATAGGAAAGTTTCGAAAATTCGTTAAAAAACATCGCGAATTTCCGTATGAATTCTTTATGGCCTCTCCTTGGAGCAATGCAATTTTTTGTATTTTTAATTAACAATAGAACGTGAATAGATGTTGCAGTATAAATAGATGAAACGCATGTTGCAGCGCTGTGCATCGCAAGGTGGTGTAACAATAACAATGCACATTGCAGTCTTTGATTTATCGATGACTATAGAACCAAATACACGTGGGCAAGAAGTAGCTGCAGCGAGTATTATGTATAACATGGTCATTGACGTATGTTCACAGTATTTGATAGGGGAGTATACGCAGGATGGAATCAGGAGACTCGTAAATTGTACTGCAAGGAAAAGCTGATCCATAAAAAGGCACTGAGTCGTTGAAATCGAGATGGAAATACGGTGGGTCGTACGCCTTTGTGAATATTTTTCTCGCGCTTTATACGCTTTACTTATCATCTATCTCATCTTCGAAACAGTTATTTAATTAGGAGCTCGAGTTATTTACTGCGGCTGGTATAAGCGGCTCAACCGAGACCGCGAGACTCTTGCAGCTTTCCCCATAATGAGCGCTCATAAAGCGCTTCGAATTGCGGCTATACTACGCACAGCATAGTATACACGTATTACGGCTATTAGTATGTGAGAACTATCGAAGAGATGAGCAACTAGCTTAACTGAGCAACGCAGCTCTGCTGGACTTGCACTCACTAATTAGAAATAAATGCAACCTGCCTTCATGTAATGAGGATACTGTAATTTTTAAACTTAAATATTCAATTGAAAATCAAAACGAGAATTCGCTCAATCCAGCCGACCGTTAATCAAATTAGATTAAAAAATTTTCGCAAATCTAAATTCGTGCCGGACCTTATCTTTCAAAATATTCGAGAGAATTTCATAATTTTCGACTAATTAAAATCCTCAATAAAACATTTCCCACTCATTCGATGCTCCGCGATGGCGAGATCATTTTACAACCAATTCAAATCATTCTCAGTATTACTTACTTTTATTCGCCATCTCTCCCGCATTTCAACTCGGGAGTTTGGACATCGGAGTGGTATCTGCAGACACCAGACAAATGTGTTCACCACGACAGGTTCCATGTAACTCTCTGTCACGCTTAATGTGTAGCTGCGAAATGTTGAATCGTCAAAGCGTTAGTTTCGTCTGTCATGGAAATTTACTCACACGGATAATTAATGTCGTTATTATTACAATTTAGCTCTTAAACAAATAGGACATTCCAATAACTTTATTTTTTGAGGTAAACAGATATGTGCAGCAGGCAGCGCGAACAATGAAGTTGAGGCAATAGAAGAGTCAGAAACACAGCGATTTTAATGCTCATTATAATTGGAAACTGAACGAAACAAATAAATGACAATAATAATTTGAAGAAAATAAAAAAAATGAAATAAAAAAATATATAAATAAATAGAATGAGCAAAAGAAATAAAATCAATGAAATAAAATTGATATAATTAATAAAATGAATTGAATAAATGAAATAAATTGAATGAATAAACTCAATAGAGTGCATAAAATAAATAAAATAAATAATAAAAATATTTTTAAAAAACCTAAACATAAATTTGTCCCCTACGCTCGTACTCGCGTGAGAAATAAAGAAGAAACAAAAACATAGATCAACCTATTGGTGTGTACAACGTCAAAATGATATTTCAGACGTTGTTTTTTCACCACAGAATTTTTTCAATGCCTTTTTTTCTAACCTTATGTCTCGAATCTGGGTCTGATAAAACGCAGACATCGAATTGAACACATCAAGAATATGGAGAGCCATAATGGGTACCACATTGAGTAACGAAGGTTTAAAATCCTGGACTAATATCTGTTGAAATTTTTCTTTTGCGTCGTATAGTTGGTTTTGTACAAATTGCAGCTTGCCATGTTAATGGAAGAATGTGTATTCCATGGATTGTTAATTAATCCATTGCATTTACTTCGTTTGCGTTCAACCAATTGATTTTCATTTGATAAACTCATGAATTTCAGTGAATTTTTACAACTGCAGATTGGTCACTGCGAACCATGAATCACGTGAGAAATATTCGCAGCTCTATGGTTTTGGATAATTTACAGATTGCATGTTAAACAAATGGGATTCAATGCCACGAAAGCGATAAGATCAAACGGTGAAAAACGAAAGGCCTCAACCCACATTTCATATGTGTCGAAGAGTTTGCGTTTTGGTTTTTTTTTTCACGCAATAAGAAAGAGCAATGAAAAAGGGAATTTTTGAGGAAAGTTTGAACAACGTCAGCTCGAGAATTCTTGACTAATCGATGGACCCAGCAATATTCTCTTCATAACCACGATCTATGGTTGTCTTTCTTTCTATTTTCCACTTCGGCCTTTTGAGGACGTTTCTCCTCGAGTGTTACTCATGTTACCACGATATACGCGATGTTGCAAAAGCTTCCTGTCCGACTTTGGAAACTTTTAATCGCGTTGCTCAAAGCGGATAAGACATGCGTGCATGTGCAATTTACTATCGTGATTTACGAACCACAAGACCCTACATTTTCTTTTTTTGCATATGTGCCTTTTAATAACAATAATAATCACCCCATAACCTCAATATTTCAATCTTGATGCAATTGTCAGACATGAAGAAAAATGTGCATGTTGGACTTTCCAACCAAATCGTGAAGAATAAACAATATTAATGATTTTTTTTTCTGAGACGTTTTTTCAATATCCACAGATCGAAATACAAGATTATGATTATTTGAGAAAATTCAACATCCATGATTAAAAATGTTATAATTCT
The DNA here is from genome assembly GCA_030522525.1 of Campopleginae sp. 14b. Taxonomy (NCBI): domain Eukaryota; kingdom Metazoa; phylum Arthropoda; class Insecta; order Hymenoptera; family Ichneumonidae; species Campopleginae sp. 14b. The sequence continues at coordinate 259,790 of JAPYYS010000019.1, forward strand.
CAATGGGAAGCTCGTATGAAACTTTCAATCAACTCGAGCTCGTTTTTCGAACTCGTTACTGTTTCATCTAGACGAGTGTTAAAATCTCAGGAATATTTACGAGTCTGTGGGACGAGGAAAATTTCACATGGAGCTCTGAGTAAAGAAATTGATCCATTTATGAGCCTCCGAAGATTTAACGATTGTTGGGCAAAGGAAAAACTGTTCTAGATTCTTCTGGAATGAATTTATTCAAATGTCCGACTGAGCGATCTGATGTTATTGTTCTTATTTTTATATAAGGAGTGACGGGTAGAGAAATTGTGTGTTTAGTCTTTTCAGTTGAAATGCGCGTGCCAACGGAGGTCTCAACGATATTCCTATAATTGTTGACCGACGAAATTCCACTATCGCGATTGTATAACGATAGCATTAAATGCATGATCACAATTATTCAAATGGTGTCCGCCAGCATTAATTCACACAGAAAATATTAATCTAGCATAGTGACTGCCTGAAAATATCCGAATGTACGGAACTAGTTGGTCAAATGTTTTAGTTATAATCCGTGAATGGAAAATGTAGTTCCCGATAATTTTGTAACGCACCCGAGTCGTTTGTTTCTTCGTTTTTTTTTCCAAAAGCTATCGCGCCCGATATTTCAGAACTGAATCGAAATTCCGGTTGACAACGAGTCCGAAAAAATTCGATGTCTGAAAATAAAAGTGAGAGACATTCACCGAGAAAAAAATGATCATTGAGTTGATCGAAAGTGTCAACGTAAGTGAAATCCAGACTATTGAACCTTTCGAATCATGAGGCTTCATCGTCGTTCGAGCAGTCTAGACGAAATAAAATACCCAAACGCGTACTTGAGCGTTTATTTGTTCTACGTACGAAGGAGAAGCAGGCGAGCCCGGAGCAGGGGATTACAATGGGTCGCGCGAGAGTTGAAGTATTCATATCCGTGGTCGAACGAGAGGATCAATGGACCCGGGCGCAACCCTCGGTCATTTCCAACAGAGTAACAGGTGGACGATTATGCATTTCATTAAATGACGTTCGTGATCGAGCCTGTATGTTGTACCAAGCACCGGAGGCAAATGCTATTTCACTAATGACGTTGTGATGGCGTGTCCGATGATACGAGCGACAAAATAAACAAATATTCCGGAATCATCCTAATCACGATGATAAAACTAAATATATTCATTCCCAACACACAATAATGGATCGCAATGATGATAAGGACTGTCCCGCCAAAATAAACGTCCCATCGAAAAACAAAAGGCCCTTGCGCATTGAAACGTCTCCAATTATTGTGAAAGCAATTATTACAAACACGTCGGTGCGAGATTTCAAAGAGGATCAAGGAGGTTGGCTACACACAATAATGTTGCCATGTTTAAAGCATAGAAAAATTGGAAATTATTAGAATTTGATGAAATTTGGTGAGCATGCTTTTCAGTATTAAATATAAATATACACATTTTTTAAGATTTTTCTTTTACATAGTTTTCGAGCACGAGATTGGACAACTGTGTAGACGAAAAATAGAAAAAAAATTGTGTCATCGTATTTGTGGCTAAAGAATATTATCATCAAATATTTATTGAATTCTTATCATTTTGTCGTATGTAACCAACCTATCCTGAAGTCATAAATTTTTAAATGCAATATGATTCCTAGAATCGTTATTTCTCCATCGGAAAAGTCGAATCTTATGGCAAACCAAGTAATAACCGTTGTTTTGTCGACTGAAATGTAAAAAAGTTTTCAACAAACTATCGCCGTTGTGAATGACTCTATTCCAGTAAGTTTTTTCTGATCAAGTATGCCAGTGAAGTTTTATTTTTAAGTTAATAAAGAATAAGTAAGTCAAGGTGGAATGTTTGTGAGAAAAAGAGAAAATATAAGGATAGGCGATGCAAGCGACAGTCGATGGCAGTAAAGTGCCAATATAAATTCTGCAGAAGGTGTTTATCGCGCAGGGTAAACCGTCAATAATGTCGAAAGTGTACAGTGAAGCTCGAGTAACTTTTTGTCATATAGTTAGGCAAGCGAAAAATGAAAAGCGAACGGTTTCAAGGAGTGGCGTTACGCACGTTCTCATTAACAAAGGCGACATTAATACACATGAAATTTTAACCATTAATTTGGTTTTCATAAGCTAATGAGAAAATTTAAAAATTTTATCGAAATTTTCATTGATATTAAGAAAAAATTGTAGAAAATTGGTTCCGCCAAATTCTCTTAGAAAAATTTATATTCCCAAGTGTTTTCATGCAGTTTTCTTCTTCGACAATAAACAGCTTTTGTTGTTTAGAGCGGAAAATTATAGCATGATAAGGGTTTTGTTGTTACAGCTCACTTTTCCAGTCGGTGGCACACGTTGTCTCCGGTAAGCTCTACAGCCGACGACGATACCATTATTACGAGAACAAGGACGAGGACGAGGTTGCGTTGACTCAACCAGGATAAACCCATTCTCGCGGGTTGCTGACCCACTGCCAATTTCACACAAGGTGCTGAAAGCTGCGTTATAACACACTAAGATGAACGTGAACCGACGTAAACAACTGGGTGCATTGATGTTCACAAGTGTGAATTGTAGATGCCATTGTTATTAGTAAAGGCCAAATTTACCGTAACGCCGCAATGTTTATTTTTAGAACAAAACACCCAGAAAAAACTTTTATTTAAAATCCATAAAATTTATCAATTTGAATACCAGCCTCGGAGAGATTTATTCTTTTCCGAATAATTTTATTTATTTAATATTGAAATCTTCGGAATCATCCAGAATGAATAGAAATTTTTTTTGAACCTAATAAATGTGTCATTTATTTTAAACAATATATTTATTCAAATAAAATTTTATATTTCATAAAAATAAACATTGTTGTTTGAAAGAAAAATATTTCTTGAGATTCAACAAATAAATATTGACTCCAAAGAAATTTTTTGTGAATATACTCTTTTGTTACTTTTTAATATATTTCATCTGGGTGTAAAGACGATGGAACAGAATAATGAGATGAATCAATCAATTTATCATAACCAAGTCCCAACACCAGTTCAGCTCTGCTGGAAGTTCGATACAAAAATAAAAAATGGTGGTCGATCCGAATCGAAGCATTTTGACGCATTTAATTTTTTTGAGATTAATTTGGGAATTGTTTATTTATAAGTGCATAATTTTGAAAATCTATAATTGTTGACATTTTCGCAGGACAATGAGAAATGCTGTGATACGGATCCACCGTCCATTTATTCAATTTTTCTAAGGAAGTTTGCACACAATGATAAGGAAAATCGAAGATTCTTTTGACAGGTTTTGAGCACGAATTTTGAGATTTATCTAATTTTTGTTGAATAAATCGATATTCAACTTTCTTCTCCATGATGAACCATTTTTCCGAAAGTTTCTATGAACATTTAATTTTTTTGCCAACATTTTTCATGCAAAAACTGTACGAGGTGCGACGCGTTCTCGAGGGCTTTTTGGGCGAATGTTTTGTGAGAAAAAATTGAAGGAAATCGTCCTGATTACCGATACGCCGAGAAAGCACAAAGTTTCAATTGGATATTTATCTTGCGGCGTCTTTGAGCTGACAACGCGAACGACAGTATCGCACGAAGACAAAAAGACCGGGCCTGAGCCTCGATCGCTTTCGCGATTGCCGGTGTCGCTACGCCGAGACGACAAGACTCCGGGACACGTTAATTTGCACTTGTTTTGTAATTTGTTACGCGTATTTGGCGCGTTCATGAATTTCAATCAAAAGGACAATGTAGATTATTGCACAGCTTGTTTTTTTCCTTGTTTTTTGTCTGCCAATGTTCGCACGCCAAAAAAATAATGATCAACGGAAAGAGTCACTCACTTTTGTGGACACGAATTTTCCTATCCGACGTGAATTTTTCTTCAAATTCGATAATTCAATTACGTGTAATTACGCAATTATCTTGACGGCTAATTCAATAAAACGGAACGAATGTCGGCGTCCGGCACTAACGAAACGCGCTCCTCTGGCACTCCGGCCCAAGCCTCGAACGATCGGAGCGTCACCAAAACGATTCGAGAGCAATGCGATGACTATAGCATCTTATCGTACACACGGAGAGACGCGCCGAACAACAGCGTAATTCGAACGCTATCCTGCGACAAGATCGAGTTACCATAACTTTAGATTTCCACCCTCGATCTCCTCAGTCATTGTTTATTAAATATCGTCTCGTTGATTGACACTCTATACTATATATTGGCATTCGTCGCACCGTCTAATATCGCGGTCTCAGTCCCGAGAAACGTTCATCTTTCTTTGTGAATGGATATAGATCGAAATATAAATTTAATATTTACTGATTGCACGAGAGTCATTCAGGAGACTAAGAATAGAACAGACCCGGCGTTGTTTCATAAAAATGCTCCTTTCTTGTATTCTTTCTGGACTCCTAAGAGTCTTGCGACGACAAAAAATCTAAATCATGCTTCGTGAACATGCATTTTTTTTCTCCATATTTTTAACGAAAGTTTTGAACGCTCCAGCCCCTAAAAATGAACTAAAAAGCCAATTACTTTATTCTACGAAGTCACTAACTCGCGTGGGCATATTTCTAGGCTGAAAATGCGTCAGACGAAAACAAAAAATAGCAGAGGTCATGGTTGGCTGTATTTTTAGTGGAATTGGTCGTAATAGCACAGAACAACTTAAGCGGCTGTACGTACCTCGGTTCACAGATGTACGCACGACTCAAATATTGAACAGAATTCTTTCGACGAGTACGGCTCAACACGAAGAAGAAAAAAAAATTCCAAGATTTGTGACATTCGCCAACGAGTCCGAGGAAAATTCAACGACAGCGTGGAGTTTGCGACGATCGATTACGACGAGCGATCATAGCACATGGAGGCCGGATAACCCACGAGGAAATTGCGACACGTACAGGAAATATTATTCGAACCCCGACAATTTCTCTCTAGAAATAAAAAAACTTTGGGCTGTTTTTTCGAACAAGAAAAATCTGTCGGTTTTCCCGGCTCATAAAAATCGATGCACTCGAATGAGCTCGCACTCTAAAGTCATTGCGTATCGAAAATTTTGCACCGGAGAGCTCTGCGGCGATGTCAGCGACGCACTCGGTATAGATCAATTATTCTTGGTTTTTTATTTGAGATCGACTCTCTTTTTTTTGCAACTTTCACTCTGAACGAAAATGCATTTTCCCCTATGGAAATTTCTTCACACAACTCTTTCTAAAAACAGTCCCGACATAAGAAAGAGAGAGAGAGAGAGAGAAACTTGGAAACATAACGCCGTTACATCACTTGTTCCCGCGAGTCTTCACCGCGCACCATCTCGTAGTACGAATGGCACTTGAGGAAATTTATTTATTTTATTGCTCTCATTCTGTCAGTCGGAGTTTCCCGTAACTTTAGCGATTTCTTCACAGAATTGCATGAAAAATGTGAATTACACACTGCGGCATCCAACACGGAAATGTTCACGAGTTTTTAATGATCATTTGGTACGAGAACATGATCGACGCTTCAAATAATTGAATTCCACATGTCGATTAATCGCAACGGGCTTCACACTTTTCGATTGTTTATTTATCGACCAAAAGATGCTGCGAAAAGAGACGAAGATGATGAAAAAATGGTCAACTGACTGTTCCTACCAGTTGCTAGCGACTACGCTTGTTTTAATTTCTTCTTTTGATCCAACGGTCACAAGAGAGATTCCCGTACACTTGTGAAACGTTATATTTCTATACACCACATGTATCAATGTGTGTATGTGCTACTGTGGATATATATATATAAAATAAACGAGGGAGGTTCCCTCTATGAAAACTGAAGCAATTGGTCGAGTCTCTAAACTCGGAATGCACTTGTGGCACAATGAACTCCGACCCTCGTCCTCTCTCTCTCCCTCACTCTTTCTGTCTCTCTCTCTCTCTCTCTCGCTCTCCTGTTCTGTCTTTTTCTTATATCTCTGTTTCGGTCTCCCCCATCTGTTGGCATGTCCATTCCTTTGACTCGTCGGTTAGTTAAAGGGTGCGGTACCGTGCGTGGGGTTCACAACCACATGGAATATCATCACGTCGAATGACATAGTACACACGTCTGGATTGATGATCAGCGAATAAAACGGCGCGATTCGTATAACTCGACGTTTCGAGACATATCGTTTAGGCCCTTTTGTCTCTCAATAATCGATGTGTGCGTATATATATTCATATCAGTTTCTTTCCGAAGAGGGAACGCCAGGGCTGCCACCACCGTAACATTGTGACAGGCATAGAAAAACTTCATACAATCGTAATACACTGAGCTACTCCGCGTCAAACACATATTCATTATATTTATCCTCAATGCGCGTGAATATGTGCTCCAATTTTAAATGAATCTCACGAGTTATAGGCTAAGACGTCACCTTCTTTTTTCATACTCACTTTCCATCATTGAAAATATTTCTCTTTTTCCCGCAGGAATAAAAACTGGTAATGTTCTTGATTCATAACAAAAATATTTATTCGTTGCAAATGCTTTTCAATGCATTTTCGTTTTCCACGAACGTATCGAAACTCCAAAACTATTTTCGAGGAAAAAGAAATTCATTTCTCACAGTTTTCGATCATTTTATTAGTCATCATCCAAAATGTTAATTAGCAAACAGTCGCATGCGTTAAAGAAGAAAAAAAAATTCGAAATTATTAGAATTTGATGGAATTTTGTGGGCATCATTTTTAATATTAAAAATAAATATATAAAATTTTGAAGATTTCTCTTCCACATGTTTTTCGAGTAATTGAACATTAGAGTTTACATGCATAAGCATAGGATTAAGATATCTATAGGTATACCTTTAGCATATTGTAAACTCAAATTATTCGGGAACTACGTAGTCGAAATTTTTTTAAAAAATAGGGTCATCGTATTTGACGCTGAAGAATATTATCCCCAAATTTTATAAAATTCTTATCATATTGTCTCACGTAGCCGATCTCCTTAAATCAACTGTTGTGAAAATATATAAATGAAAAATAATCAAAATAATGAACATATGACCAACGCAATTATTTGTCCCCCGCAGTATATTGTGACGCAAATGTCACGACTCAGTACTTGCACACGTTTTCTCATTACGTAAGGAGCTTTCGTTATGCTTTTGTACATAAGGAATTGTGTATCTAAGACATTATATGGTAAAAGTGATGTAGTGTGTAGTGGAGCAAAAATGAGGCGAGCTCCGAAGTTACTTCGCTGTCCCCTCTCGATTGTTCATCGTAGACGATCGTTCATCCGGTTGGTGAGCGGCAACCTGCACTTAAAAATCGTCTACCAGTACCCACAATACACCGCACTTCATACTCAAATCTTCGATATCCTCTTACTTCTGTTTTGTGAAGAATTTCCCACCGAATTATCTCCCGAGCCATTTCTGTCGCCACGACTATTCACTTTTTCATTCACAGTTCATACATGTTTTTTTTTTTCAATAGATTCGTTCTTCTCTTCCCCCCGCAATGAAGCCCACGCAATTTTTCAGGTCATAGTTGACCCTTGAATTACGGTCCAATAATTGGCAAAAATAAGCTGCAAAGGAATCTTCAAGAATGTAGAAATAAAAAGGTTTTTCCAAATGAATCTGAATCACGAATCGATTGACAGAAAAAAATCGAGCGATCAGGGCATTTTTATGAAAAAAAAAAAAAAAACGTTTCAGGGAAATGGAAAGGAGCTCATGGATGACGGTGAAGTTTGCATCGTTGGAATGCAACGAAATTCTCCTTTTTCTTCAGCCGAGCCCATAATTATTTTTCAATTTTTTGATTCTAACAATAAAACATTTTTTTCCGGCGACTCAAAAACTCAATCGACACCAAACATTTCCGTTATTTAAAAATCCAATAAATAATTAATAGAAATAATTTTTATTGTTGAATCTCAACGTTGCAAACTGCAGAATCATATAGCACATGGCGATTTTCTCTTTTCTCGCGAGATTGATATTTCGATGTTTCGGCTGCGCTATAGCGAGGATGATCAATCATCCAATTTAAATATTATTTTCGTAACAACATTCTAATATCCTTGGTGATCGGTATCGAGGCGTTTATGAGTTTAAATTTCTCACGTGTTAAAAGTATCGCGGATACGTGCCGAACTGTTCAACTGCAATAATTATGGAAACAGCACGTCCGCATGAAATCGTGTTTTTCCCACGGTCCTGTCACGATAAGAAAAAATCTATGGACAGCAATATTACTCATTTCTTATGGGACCAGACCCTTTCGTGTTTCATCAGTGTCTTACGGAGGCGGCAGTCTTGAAGAGCTAATCACTTTAACATGGTTCCCAACTTCTTTCCCGAGAAGCTGCAAGCTTTTTACAAACCAGCTCCTCCATATATAAATATATATGTATGCGAACATGTAGCAAAAAATATTCTTCCGTGTGTTTTAATTCGAGCCGGAAATTCAATCAGCAAATTTCATTCACGTCTACAGCGTCTCGGCCCCATTACAGAAATCTACGAGGACAGGAACTGGAAATTCTTTTCTTTGTTTAACGAAAATGAAAGTTTAGAGAAAAATAAAGTTCAAGGAATTGATTTTGGAATATTAATTTCATATTGAAATTTTTTTTCAACGTTGGTCCAATTTTTCCAAAAGTTACATTGGTCTCAATTATTATTATTTTCGTAACCATGAGGGATGAAAAAAACTTCTATTATTGATGTTATTACTGAGATTGTAATCGTCATTAATGGGAATTGCGACATTTATATTGATAAACTTATTAGTTCGTGGAGAAATCACATTAAATTTGCTCTTTGGGTAACAAGATGGAGAGAAAAATATTTGGTAACTCACTATAATAATCTATGACGAAAAGGAACGTCTATCTTTTGAAGGCTCAAAAGTACTGGCTTCCTTTGAATGCAGAGAAAAAAAGTAAGTCAATTATTTGACGAGCACTTACCTCGTGTATCCGTAATGGTGCAAAAGATGAAAAATGTTGACTAAAAAAAAGGCTTCCCATTCGAATGATTGTGCAACGATTCGACCGACTCCTATGGACGAAAATACTATGGCAACAATTTGTGTAAGCCTTAGAAGCAGAGTAGAAAAAACGTCGATGCTTGTGATTATTTTAATATGAAAATTAATAGCCTTGTGAGATAACATTCTCCATTCAAATGGCAGGTGTCATAAACATTATTTTTCATTATTCACGCTCTTATTCTGGAGCGTAAAACTTGGAAGATTTTACAACGGATGAACTCTTGAGAAAACATAACGTATTTCCCTCTTTAGTACACAAAAGGATAAAAAGCGTGTCACTTTTTTCATTCGTCTTAATTAACGTCACGGACTGTCTTTCTGACTGAAAAGAAAACACACGGTAATGATGGAAATTGAATGAATTCGTCGCTCCTGAGAGCACTGCGATTTATTAACGGTTCTTATTCTAATGCTTAAAAAAACTCTTCACAAACAACAAATCTTTCAATTCTTAAGATAATCTCGCTCGAAAGTGAACGTGCGAAATGGTTACACCATTTTTTCTAATGTCACGTTACTGTTATGTGATTCTAGAGGCTATGACGTCATTGGTATGTGCGTTAAGTAATTATAGACGTGCGAGAGGACAAGTGCCGAGGAAGATTTTTCAAAGGAAAAGGAAAAAAAATCAACAGGGAACATTGTGGTAACGAGACGGTTACGGTATCTCATTGTCAACCTCCGCATTGTACGAGACATTTCTGTTAAGGTCTTAATACATTGTAAAACGAGGCACTTACATTGGATGGAAAATAAATACCTGGAGCAGAAACGAGAGCATGAAGACTAGGAACAAAATTGTTGTAAGTCCACTACGAATTAAGGAGGTTGACTACATACCACAAAATATTATAAGAATTCAATCAAATTTGGTGATAATATTCTTAAGCATCAAAAACGATGACACAATTTTTTTTTCATTTTTCGTATACAAGTTGTCGAAGTATTTGAATTTATAATATGCAAAAGATATACCTATATATATATATGTGAATCCTATGCTCATGCATGTAAACTCTAGTGCTCATTTACTCGAAAGCTATATATAGAACGGAAATCTTAAAAAAATTGTATATTCATATTTAATACTCAAGAGTGTGCTCACTAAATTTCATCAAATTCTAATCATTTTCAATTTTCCTACGCTTTTAACATCGCAACATTGTTGTGTGTAGCCACTCTCTTCAAAAATCTATTTTAATGAGAATGATAGGCGCAGTTATTTGATTTTTTCGCAAATATTTTTCGAATCACGAGTGACAAGAGCACGAGATCGATTTTATAATAATGCAGCATGTGAACAAAGAGAATGCTCGTTCACTTTCCCAAGCGTTCTGATATGAAATAATGTTTTTTTTCTTTAGTCTCATAAAAAGTCATATCGTCGTTCTATCAACGATGACAATCTGAGATTATTGCGGTCTCTGAATATTCTCATGGGAAAAATTATCGATACAAGGATATCGGAATATTGTAAAAGCAGTTAATTTTTTTTCTTATCGTTTTTCTCATGGTATGGCGTATTTTTAGGAAGAAAATGAAAACGAAACTTCCTTAGAAGGGGGGGGGCATTAGAAAATGAAAAACAGCGCATGGGTGCCATGGTGTTTCGCTGTCAAAAGGAAATAAATGCGGGGATGTGTTTTATAATTGGCGCGTGTTTCTTGCATACAGGATTACGAGCGAGCGCGATCGATTGAGGCGCGCAGTTACATAATTGTACCTGTCCTTCGGATCATTAGCGTCCCCGCGGTGTGTGTTCGATATATCTTTTGTGAACCACACCGGCACGAGAAATCCTCGTGAAAGGCAAGAGCGAGCAGAGAGGATCTTATGTACACGTAATTCGAGCGTTTTGCCGCTTCGTGTTGCATAGCAGCCGGGCGATTCGGTGCGCGCGCGTTTTATTTCTCCTGTGCCGCGGGATTTAACTCGCCCGTGCGAATGTGCATATTCGCAGGGTTTTTCAATCGAGAAACCCTTTCCCTGATCATGCATCTCTCTTCCTCGTCGCTCTCCTTTCATTTTCGTTTTTATTTTCAACCTTCCGGCCTCTCTCTTTTCTGTTCTTTTGTTTTTTTAAACACATCGAACCGAATAAGATCGTTTCCCTTTCATTTACGATCTCGCCAAAGGTTCTTTCGCAAAGGGTGCCTGCAACTTTCTTTTTACCTTTCACGTTCGAGAGAGATAGACACAGATTATTCCTCCAACCACTTCCGTGGGTGGGGACGATCAATGCGTTTATTTCGTTAACGAGATCTCACGAAAATGGAAATCGAATGTTGACAGCTCTTGAGGCATTTTTGGTATTCTTTCCCCCGACCACTCTTCAAATCGCGTCAAACAGAGACGAGAAACGATTGGATAAATGAATAAATAAATAAATGAATAAATAAATGAATTAATGAATAAATGAATAAATGAATAAATAAGTAAATAAATGAATAAATAAGTAAATAAATAGATGAATAAATAAATAGATAAATAAATGAATAAATAAATGAATAAATCATTTGATTCCGATGGAACTAAATAATTTGAAAAAATTATTATACAGTCGAGGAAATATGAACCGTTGCGTTCGACACTTCAACAGGCTTTCGGAGTTGCATCAAATAAATAAAAATATGCTATAGCATGTTGCAATTTTTTTTTCCCATAACTCTGACAGAATTTTGAAGGTAAATCCCTAAACGGTGAAAGCGAGCAGCCGTGCTAGGTATCGCAAAGAAATGTTCGCAGGGCGCGGTCCGCATAACAGGTCGTATTGTTCGCCATAGCCGACGACGCACGATGCGTTCCCGGAAACATTCTTCACTGACGAGTCTTTCGATTGCACAATTCCCTCGAACGACCATTTTTGGCTCAATTTCTCGAGACCCTATCATCAGGCAGTTGCGACACTTCCGTCCTTTCTTCGCTCGTTTTTCTCTCTGAGATTGAAACCAGACGTTGTCGACAGAAAATTCGAATTCGAAAAAAAAAAAATATTCAAATTCGGCGAAACCTAAAAAATGTCATTATCACGAAATTTACGATGCTGATCTTTGAGTGGATGGAAAATACATCATTTACCGCTCCAGCAGGCTCCACTGCCACAAAAATTGCAAACTTCACATATTTTTAAACAAAATTTACAAATTTACAAAATTTCTTTTAAAATGGAGTTTTCAAACAAACAAAAAACGACATTAAAATTCAAAGGATATATCCAACGGATGAAAAAACCAAAAATTGTTTAGCATCTTTTTTTATCAGCAAAATAACAAAATTTACGTTCCAACAGTACGTAAAATTAAAAAAGATATAAATAAATAGCAATATTGAAAATTCGGTCCAGAAAGATCGAAAAAAATCGGCACAAAAGCCAATTGGACATGCAGACGTTTAAATACGGAGTCATGCAATTGAGTTATCGTGATGGACCTTGAAATCTTGGTCGAATCTTACTCAAGATGTAGTTGTCGATGAGCGGCGGAGAGATCAGTGTATAATGCGATGGTTGGTGCATGTGCTTTCATCGAGAAAGCGAGAGTTTCAACTTACCGCAATAATCGGGACATAAGATCTCGTTCCCGTGTTTTTTAACTTTTTTTTCGCGCATGGGCAGTGCACGTCGGACACACGATGCCACAAGTGATGCGTGCACGATATATATCCGACGTCCATTTGCACGAAACATATATAAATATATAAGTAAATATTTAGCGAGCATTCACTCTTTCCGCATTCCGTATGCGGCTCCTCGCCACGTAGTGTCGAGTCTCTTCCCCGTTAACCCGCAGCCGGATGGCCAACTCTATAGAATCTATAGAATATGCTTCGTACATCCACAGAGTGTCTCAAAAGTCACGCCTAAAAGTGACAAGTCAGTGAATTCTTGAATTTCGAGAAAAAAAATTATTTTGCTTGTTTCGTCTGCTTCGTTTTTTGTAGGCCGTTTAGTTAATGGATGCGACAGGTGATCAGAGTGAAAAATAAACTGGAATATTCGGAATTTAGTGAGTCAATTATTCATGAAGGATCAAAAATTATTTTCGACGCAGTTTTTTTTTTATTCGCACACAAATATTCAGACATTTACATGTTGATAAATATGAATTTATTTGTTTGTATAAAATCATGTTGCACATTGATGTAAAATGTAGAATGAGGGTCTTTGTGGACAAAAGGGGTGAAACAATGTACAAAGGAACTATTCGACAAGTTTCACGTGTCTCGGCAACGAATTCGAGAAAAGCCCGAGGTCTTATGACCGCGAATGCGTGACGTGCAGTCATTAAAACCGATTCAACGGCATTAATATTGATGAGACAACAGCAGCATCACACCCTTGGCATTATATGTGTTTGGTTACCCATATACAAAGCATTATTGGGCTCGTTAAATTCAGCCGAAAGGGAATTGTCGAGATATCGAAAACGAACGGTGAATTATATTTGCCAAAGTAATGGATGGGCACGTTCGAGTCCCTTGATCGCTTTCTCATTCGTTCCATTTTTTTCTCTTTATTCGCGAGCCATTCTCTTCGCATCAATGATTGCTCGTTAAGCTCTCCAAAAATGGACACCGAGAAACAATTTTTTAATCGAATTTTCGAGCTGTGCAAGGAAACATTTCATTTTCGTTATTGAAAGTGCGATGATGATTTTTCTCTTTCAGGAAGTTTTGCTCTCGATCCTCGGAAGAATAGACAGCGCGACCGAAAAGCCTCTGGACTGCACGTGACAGAATTCATAGATCGGTTCTTTGCGGAAGTTGCATTTGGTTTGGATATTAACGATTTGGAATTTTTTTTAATTTTTTTCGTGTAGTTTTATTTGATTCGCTGGCCTTGTTAAAGTCAGAAATTTCTTCGTCTCTTAGTGTCTGGTCTCGTAAATATAATCGAGCACGAGGTTTTGTGCTCGATTTATCGGTAGCTCGCGGTGCTTTTATCGGGCGGCTCATCAGTGATTCTAAACATATCGAGCGTGACGGGGGACTCCTTCACCACTTTTTTTTGACTTTGGATCTCTTTCCTCTTGACACGTTCGTTGATGATGACGAAGACACAAGTTTCGTTGGGGTCAAGCACGTATCCAACGAGCACGGAAACAATCGATTTCTTAGCCTCTAGAACAGTGATAGGCTCGAAGAGAGTACTGAACCGAGCGCCACGCTCAACGAGATCACCAGTTTTGCTGACAGAAAAGATGAACTGTGAAGATTCATGCCCGAGTTGTAAAAACCACTGCCAAATACCTGAAGTCCAGCTGTCTCGATACTTCTCTTGCAGTAATCACCGTCTGGAACAATTTAATTACAATTGAAAAAAAAAGAATAATAAATAAATAATGAATAAATAATAAATAAATATTTGAAAAATAAGTGGATAAATAAACGATAAATATTTCTAATCGTGTTGAATTATTTCATTGAAAGAAAATATTTGAAAGGGTTGAACGAGTATGTGCTGAATGTGTTGATACGGTGCGAATCATATGCTGGGAAGGTTTGTTGATTTCACAGAGATGAGCCAATGCATTAACGAGCGAGAATGGATAACATTGTTGGTTTGAGCTGCTGGGAGCCTTCATAATTGCTTACTCCAATGATCCCTGCATGCTCGCTAGGCATGCATTGAATTTCCACACGCACACATGGGCGTGCGTTGATTCAAGTTGCAGGGAATCAAGAATTGAAAAATATGAACGAGCTCACGCGGTTTGATACAGTTCCATAGGAGATTGCTCACACATCTCATTGTCTTGATCCGCTAGCTTTCCCTCGAATAATAAATGAAGAAAAAAAAACTAGAAAATCGCCACTAAAGCCAAGGGAATCGCGGTGTCTATGCCTAACACATTATGGGCTCATTTATGCTCTGACGTTTTTTTCAGGGATTCATACACACTGAGCGACACACTCTTACGTATAATGACGTTATACGTGAGGCAGAGCCTGAAGAGAAGAAAAGAAAAAGAGGCAGAGCAGATAGTTGCACAGCGCATGTACGGAGGGATATAGAAATAGAAAAGTGTGTCGTGGGACCAAAACAAAGAGCAACGAGGCATGGAAACGAGACCGAGAAAGGATGTGGGGGCGCCTCCCCGCTCGGATACCTCTCGGAGACTGCTAGAACAGCAGGGCGGACGTCGAACGTGTCTCTCACGACTAGACGCTCCTATTTGTGCATAAACCGCGAATACCGGATTCGCTTCGTTTTGATCCTCAGCGCACGCTCTCTGCGTTGGTTTCCTGCGCTCGAGTCCCTATTTTCCGTGCTTTCGATCATGTATCCGTTATTTTGATGCGTATAAATGTCGCTCTGGGGGGAACGCGTGAGTTATAAAAATCCAGACTTCCTCTGGGCCTCTTGAGCCTCTGAGATGAAATAAATTAGGGATTTCGTCGTAAGCTGCATCAATTATTAGTTAACTAATCAATGATCCCGATTACTCGAATAATTCCATTCATCGAACCATTTCCCATGTCCCAGTAAAATTACCTTCACCTACAGATTGAGAAAGAAAATTCATACCGTTTTCACGATCACGATCGTTTTGTTAGACAATTGAAATATTGTGACACAACGAGATCGCCTGATTGTCGATCGATCGTTTTTTTTGCCCCATTGCAATTTGTTCGAGTCGAAATGAGAATAAAAAATGTCATTGCGGTGATCCAAGTGCTAAACTACCTCAAGTTCCGCGGGAGGCTCGGTCTAAGGTTGTTGTACACTCTATGACTCGTTTGGCGAATAGATCCTTAACAGAGCTTGGCTGACGCCAGCCCCTTTCGCTCTCGTTCTACTGATTTCGTAATCGTTCTCGCTTGGCCCAGTCACAACAGATATACCGCGGCTTCTATACATAACTTCTATACATATAAATATATATATAGACTTTTATAACTTTGGTCGCAGTCCCACGGAACCCGGGGCACCGGGACGGACTTCACAATCGAGAGGCTTGATTCCGTTCTCGTTCTACTTGCCATTTTTCTTCTCGCTCCTTCATTCCTAGTCTCCCTATGCCCTCGAGTCTCGGACAAAGCACAACCTGGATCCGTGCCGATTATATATGTGTCTCAGCGTAATACCGCGCAGAACCCGGTGGAAAAATTAATATAATCACGTATCGAGTCGCGTGAGCCAGTACAACATCGTTAAATATACACTCTCTTCGCTAGTTTTACACTCAAGGAGAGAACGCCGCTCCAGCCGCAACCAGTTTCCGGGCAAATCATTTTTCTCTTTTGCCGATCGCGTTTCCGTTACGACAAACGCTCACAACCCCGCGAAGGCTTGCTCAATTACTCGATTATCAATGAAATTCTTTCAACCGCCCTCCAGAACCAGTTTCATGTCGCAGTTTTTTACAAATTGACAGAATAACTTAATGAATTCGCTGGATTCTGTAGGATGCTGGCCTCCGAGTTACATATCAAGATTCTCCAAGCTCAAGAATCTTTCCTGTTCATTTTTTCCGATGCGAATCATTCTATGGCAATTTTTGTTCAGGTCAAATGAAGGTTTTTCGAAATTTGGGCGTATTCACTGTCAATCTTTACATTTCAAAATTTTTAATTATTCTTTTGATTTTAATGAAATAATTTGAATTTATTGAAAATTATTATAATGTTTATATTAACAATAAAATAAGAAAAAAATAAAAGTCGAAGATTTTCTCTAATTATTAAGTTTAATAATATTTATCCTATTTGATCTATTGAGGAGTACGCGAAAATTAATTGTCATGATTAGAGGTTAATACCAAAAAATCTTGTTAGAGACAAAACAACTTAAAAATTTTAATTAAAAAAAAAATATATTAAAAAAATTAAATAAAATTATAGGGGTAATTTGTCGTCATGTCGATTGAAAAATTATTTAACATTTAAATTATTAAAATTATTCAACATTTTCGAGATTTTCGATCCGAAAATTCGTTTGAGCTCGTCAAAATGTTGCAGTCTTTCCTGATGAAAGTACAGTTCCGTTGATCATTTCGCAAACGGTAATTCCAAGTGACAAGTCTCGTGCGAAAAAAATAATAAATCAAGGATCAAACGAACGATTGGAAATAAAACTTTGTTTCCGGTTTCCGGCCAATGACGTAAATGGAGTAATTAATAAGTGGATATTTAAATGACGAAAGGACGTTCATGTCCGATGTGGAAAGTTGACATCAAGAAAAACGGGGGCGCGGTGAAGTTTTGATGAATTAATCGTGATGAAAATGATTCCGGGATAGAAACTTGGTGCCACTCGATTAAACTCGCGCGGGCATTTTGGTGCATGTGCGGAATTGGTGTTTCGCGGTGAAACGCAACTCCGCGCGGATTTCAGTGCGCGAACGTTTCCTCATTTCAGTCGTATTTGTGTCGCGCATCAGCTTAAGTATCAGTATGCATAAAGTAAACTCACCGTACGACCACCCAACGACCTCGCCATTTCTCAGATTTTCCGTTCTCAACCAATCCTCAAGGGGCCTGAAATATTCCCGCAATGCACTTCCGTCCAATCTGAATTCACCAGTTGCTTCCTGCAGCGTATCTTGCCAGGCTCTCGAAGATCCTTTCTCCATTAATCGTCTGCAAAAGTGAAAACTTCATTGTGAACTTGGACGGTCAAGACGAAGCGAAGCATGTTTGTAACCGCAAGGATTCTCTGTTACTCTGATTCGCCAATTCGCATTCTCTGCACATTTGCCAGCAATATCGAACGTTGTAGTCCATTTAGAAAAGCATGTTCAGAATAGAGTATCAAATTTTGAATAAAAATCGAACACAGATTTCTTCTTTGTCCCCTATTTTATAAATCGGAGTAAAATAACTAGATCCAATGTACTGAGAAAAGGATTTATTTACATGCACCAGGATGTAATAATTGCTGTTAAAAAATAAACATTTCTGAATAGTTAATAAATGAATCATTCGATAAAACGTAACCTTTGTTGATAGCAAATGAATTTCCTGACCTGAACCATCTACTGAATTGCGAGACAAATAAAAGCGAGCGAACACATCGTTCTCTTCATCATCGTTCTATTTTTTCGACCATTAGCAAATTTCGTAACAGTTAATTAATGTTTGAGTAAAAATACCAACTGAATTTTTCTCGAACGTTTTCACAGGGTGTATTCAAAAAATCCAACTTCGTGAGATTTGAATTTATCCGTAAATTGGGCGTTCAAAGAGAAAAAGATTGAGGCTTTATTCTCGAGAATGCATAATTGCTCCATAAAAAAAATCTTATCTAAATAAAAAGCCACTCGTAATCAATTAAAAAACGATCCTGAAGTGAAAAGAATTCCGCGTCGAACTCGCCTGCGACGATAAACGTAAATGAACAAGGAGAAAATCATAAAACTGCCCGGAGGATCGGAATGCTGATTGCGGGACAAAAATGACAGACCGTGCGTTGTAAACGATGTTGAAATCAACAAGGGCAGAGACAATTTACAAATGCGTTAAGAATCGAAATATTAATTAAGCTTTTCACGGCCAATTAGTGAGCCCGAGATAATTAATTAAGAGCGAAGCCGATGGTATCCGCGGTTGAGATCAATGAGAGTAACGCAACGTTGACGAAAATGGTGGTCCCAGTTTCGTGGTGCGCGAATACGGTCGTACACGTTTATTCATAAAACGCGTGCTCTGGCTCGTATGGTACGGGACAGAGGAAAAGGAGAAAATAAGCGAGAAAGAACGATTTGTACGGCGTAACGCCTTCGGCGGTTGAACATGACTCATAGGGGGCCCAATGGCACATTATTACATCGTCGTGACCCCTCTCATGCACTTGAACTTCGAAGGCCTCTAACAACATACTCTACGAGTATTTGCCGCGCATACAGACCGTTCACCTGTTTCTATACGTGTCAAATAGATTTATTATATATATCGTTGCAATCATGCATAATGCACTGCAAACATAACTCACTAAATATACGCAGAGATTTGTGTGCATTAAAACTACAAATTGGAGCTGCCTTTGCCGCGTCAGTTCAGAGGCACGAGTCATACGTCTGTTACGTAGCCTCAGGGAAGCTGCGACCTGAACTTATACTCGTCTCTCGACGTGTTCAGCTCTCACCCGCTCTACTGGTAGCGTAATTCTCGAACGTTACGTGCAACTAGCAAGCGAGAGAGAGAGATAGAGAGAAAGAGAGAGAGAGAGAGAGAGAGAGAGAGAGAGAGAGAGAGAGAGAGAGAGAGAGAGAGAGAGAGAGAAAGAGAGAGAAAGAATTCTCTCGAGAATATTCATGAGGTGAGGCGAATAATGTGCATTTACCGATGCATGGGTTCATGTCAGGAATTCAAATATTTGTTTACGGAATTGTCAATTACTGCGTGTCCGGTATTTGTGGCAAAAATCTCTTAGAATTATAGAAACGAAAAAAGAAAAAAACATTAGTTTTCATTTCTTTAACAATAACGAAGAGAACAAAAATTTCAACGAAAGGGATTGTCGGCCAGATTTCGAAATAATTGGCCAAATGAATTGAGAACCAGAAACTTGAGCGCACTCACATGAGTTCTCGAATACATTACTGAACGAACAGACGCTTGTTAATGGTTTATTTTTTCAAGAAAAAATGTCACACAGGAGAGAGTTTTGAAAAATCGTTTCGATCTGTCCAGGATTTAAGTATGTCAATGCCTTTTTTTTTCAAGTGTGAAATCACTGTAGAATTTCCCAACGAAATGTACTGCCTCGCGAAGACTGGCTCGTCGAAACACCGGCTGACTCGTCTTCGAGTTTTTAAGAGTTTCTGGACAACTTTTCGATCGACTCATCATGATGGACATAATGATGTTCACACTTGCACTTTTCATAACGTGTCAATTACTCCTTCATTCACGTAATTAGCCATCGATATTTATTCAGTAACAACGTGTCTATATACGATAAGAGAAATTAGACGTCTTAGCATGTTTTCTGATCTTGAGGATGAATGAACCCACCCGGTCAAGTGGAATCAGGGAGAAGTGTGTATGAATGTACCTGCTAATATTTGCATAACACGTGGATGTCTCGAGTGTCTTTCGTAAGAAGAGCCGCGGATGAAAAGTTTATTATGTATGTCCAACATCGTCGAGGAACAGCCACACTGCATGTTATATGCATTTTAAAGTATCCCTGCAGTCTTTTTGACAGTCTATTTTATGTATTTGTTTTTTTTTTATATAAATATGTATATACTTATGTAATTTACATGTGTGCAGTTAAATATGTGAACAGCTTTCTTGCCGGTGACCAGCGAGTTTATGCATATGTGGAAATGATAACGCCGGAGAAGGTAGAAATTATATTTTGGAAACTCAGTCAAATCGAAAGTGACGTGAAATTTATTTTTGTCCACAATTTTCATGGCGTCAACAACTCAGCGAGAAATACGTCAAAAATAAAGGAAAACGATACACGTCGATGAGGAATCGAGACTTTTTTGTAATTTCTTCGTTCATTCGTTGGCTCGTTTCGATCTATCGACACGTTGTCCGATTAACAAGTATTTCGCGAGCCTCATTTACGACATTCAACTTCCGGACTCGCGTAATACATGCACGGGAGGTTATGTTTTTGCTATTTCTAAGAAAAAAAACAGACGTATAGGTCCGTGAGAAAAATATCGACCGAGCGTGTAAAAACTTATCGTATGTGGTTTCGCCGATCACAGCAGTTGATCGATCTTCCGAGCTTCCGGTAACGGGAAAGGCGACCCACCCAGATTTTTCTGCGTTTCTTTTCATCTCAAGCGAAAGCAACGTTTGCCACGCACAGCAGAATCATAATTGTTATTTTTTTTTTATAACTCTTATCGATCGCGTAATCAAATTGTCGTTAAAATGTTAATTACTCCACATAAATAATCCAGTGTCGTAGCAACGCGAATAAATAATCACCACTTTGTAGTAGATCAGTGTTTTTGATTTTAGGAAATTATTTAAAAAATTTGACAAATATAAAATGGAAAATTCTTTACGAGAAACGATCAAAAAATTATTCTAAACAATTATTTAATGTTTCTTCTCCCACTTTAATCGACTCTCATGAACAAGATTTCTACAGCGCGTTGTCTATGAATATACATTTCGTCTTTATAATAATTCAGGGAATTCTACGCCTACAAACGCACGTGGTTAAGGCGTGCAAAAATCTTTCGCAATCGAATATATGGGAGAAGAAGGAGCAGCAAGTCCGGGATCGTTTGGTAGAACAGACTGCTGGGCCCGACGGTGTGTCTCCGTATGTAGGGAGAGTTTACGATCGACGTCTGTTCTATTGCAGGAAGAGTGCAACGTACACCGCTGCTGAGACACCTATGCAGTTCATATGCTTCGCGACGTTTTTTATTTGTAAAAACATATCGAACCCAAGTTACGTACGTGTTTACTGAGTCTCAGTTCTCTTTAAGGCATTCCCCGTGTGATGTCACGTCACAACCGATCCCAATGTTTTTTCTTTCCTCTATTTTTACCTTTTTTTCCCACGAAATGATGAGCCGATGGAGATATAAAAAATGGAGTACATTGAACGATGCATTTTTATTACAATTTTCTGCACGAAGTCCTGGTGCCTCGACAGACTTTATCGATGAACAATTCGCGAGTACCTCCGGTCAGTTGAGAATTACACGCCATTACTCTGGTCAATGGATTAGGAGATTACCGAAGAAGAAAAAAAATTCCATCATAAATTTCCATGATGATAAAAATTCTTGTATGCAAGATAAAAAATTATACTCGAGTACGAAAAAAAGGGAAGGTCGAGAAAAAGCAGTGCAAACAAATGAGAGAATACTTCATTCCTAGGTAACTTGGAAATCGTTCGTGTTCCGCGATGCATGAAAATGCAATGTTTATGAAAAAAATAATGCATGGATCTGACGGAGAACTCGGTGTTTTCGATCCGAACGACTGCAAATAATATTACGGAAATTTATATATGTCAAATTACGTTCTTATTGTATCTGTGGAATGTGAACGCCCGCTGCATTTATAAGAAGTCGAAAGTGATTGCCACGTTTACGATGATTAATCATTTGTGTCTTGAAATAATAAAATTATCTGGATAAAAATCAATCCAACAAAACTAATTACAACTATTGTTAAATTAATGAAATAGAAAAAAAAAATGCATATACTGATGGTTCCTGCGAATTTGGCCACCGCAATGAATACAATTTGTATGGTTTTTTTCTAAAATCCGGTAAAAAAAAGTAGGTTCGAAAAAATATTTAAAATACCGAAATTTTCATATTTTTCATTTTTTATTTTAACATTTCTTATCGAATTTCATTCTGTTCGTTTTGCGAATGTTTCCAAATGCGTCATAGACGCTTCTCAGATCTAACTCGAGTCTATTGAGCATGAAAAACCAATGGGTGTGGTGGGTATACCAACAGAACAATTAGTTAAAAGTGACAAATGAGGTTAAACTCGGCCCATCCAATTTTTACACCTATTTGCATTATTTTTGTTGGCTGTTCGAAGCTGAATAAGCGAGCTGTGTTGTAGGGATACAATCAATTGATACAAGATAGCACGCAACACGAAGGCAAAGTATATCGAAGAGAAGAACGGTACCTGGCCTACTGAGCGGTGGAAAACTTTTGCCTTCGGTTACAGTGCAACGATCGGCCTACTAAATTCAAAGTCTGCATAATCTATAAAGTATCTGTGTATATGTGTACGGGAATATGTGCATTAGATGCATTTTAGAGTGACACAGAGCGTGCATACGAGTTGCATCACTGCAATCTCGGACGAACGCGATAGTGTAACGAGCCAATATTCTTAGGAACTCTCCTCGATTGAAAAACCTTAATGCTTCTGTGATGCACGAACTGAGTGGATGAAAACATTATTCAACGCAGCGAGCGAATTGTGGGCCAGAATTAAGGCATAAAATAAAATTGAGGTTCATTTATTAAATACCCTGAATTCCGATATCAATTTGTTGCGGTGCACGTGAATTCTAGGGATGGAGAATACATTGAAAATAAATTTTAGGATCATACTTATTTTTCGTGGGGAAATAAGTCATTATGCATCTGCATCTGCATCAACGACACTGCACTCTGTTCTTCAACGTAGCAACGATCCAAGAAACAATAAGACGTGCTCTGCTCAATATAAGACGTGGATTTTCATGACTGGAGCTCTTATTATTGTCGGTAGTTCTAACTTACACGTATACATGTTTATACATGCATTTACAAATGCAGTAACGAGAGTGTAAGCTCAGCAAGAAACACGGAGTCCCGTTTCTTTGCACTGGGAAAAAAATCACATGAGAATCTTGTATATGCGAACGTGTAGTCTATTAAGGAATGAAAACGAAAGGTAATAGAGCCTTGTCAATGTTGAAACAAATTTTAGCACATATACAAATATATATATTAGTCGAGGCTAATCAGGACCACAAGGATTTTGAGTATTACTGCCGAGGATAGAGAAGTAAAAAATGAAGGATGTTCAGTGCCAAGTCGCAAATGATAAGAAAATTCTGAAAATTTGGTAGGTTCCGGTATGAAGTATTTGAGAGATCGTGTCAAAATTTCAGGACGATTAGGGAGCTCGTGATTGAACAATTAACATTAACAAATTGAATCTCGTCTCGTGGAAACTGATATAACTTTGCAGAAAGTTTTTTTTTTTTTGACCTCTCAATTTTTTAATATGTGCAATATACTGAAAGTAACGAAAACAAAATGAAGTTTATTCATAAATATATTTTGTATTTTTTTGAAAAATCGTTATCAACAAAATATGAATTTTTTAATAGCGAGCTTCCTAATCGACGTGAAATTTTGACACGAACTCTTAAATACTTTATATCAAAACATCCTAAATTATTTAAATTTTCTTATAAATTTTTATTTGAACCCTTGAGGGGGTTTAAATGATGGTCACAGAATTCTTGAAATTACTATTGTTGCTGAAAGTTTTCGTTCAAGTCGACTCTTGGATATTTTCAGATTTCGGCCACATTCTTGAAATATTTTGACAGAGTATTCGAAGTCTGGTGTTTCCAGTCGGTCTATTTTCAAACTGACTCGTACCCGATACGATGTGACGATGGAACTAAGTGAAAACAATCGCTTATTCTGAACAACGAGATGAGGAAGAGTCTCCCGCGTCACGAAAACGAGACGATTTGATAAACTCGTTAAGAATTCGTAATAATGAATTCCAGAGGAAACAATGGACGTGATGAAAATGTAACGATCCTGAGTACTGGAGTGATTGTATGTGCTTCATGTACATCTATTTGTTGCACGATGACGTGCCTAGAGATCGTTATGAGAGGCGTGGAAATGACTCTATGTCCATATTTATTATGTAAACAAACTGTAATACCCACCACGAACGAACGTAATACCCAAGTACTTTCGTAGAAATGATAATTCGTTGTGACACTCGAAAAAAAAAATGAAAACAAATTTATAATCCGCACGAGGAATGAACAGAATGATTTTTTTTCCACATTCAAAACTTCGATCTTCGGAATTCGATTTCACATTTCCATCTCACCAGACATACATAAATTTGTCATTTTCAAGGCTCGCTGAAAGTTTTACGAAATTAATTTATTTCTCATATTCTACTGCTAAACACAATGTTGGGATATACCGATCGAGCATATGGTCTTCTCGATAAAACCATCAGGAAAGTCGCTACCTGCGCCTGGACACCAACAAAAAACTCGAAAAAAATCATCTGCAGACGGGTCTAATTGGTGCTCTAGATTCACATTAGCATAAACACAGAGCGAGGGATTCCGTTCCATTTGGCAATATTTCTTCGCAGGATATTTTTAGAATCTCAGATCGCGGCTGGACGCCCTGGGAAATTGGACTTCTTTATTGAAATGAATGTAACGTGAAACTGTAACAATGCAAAAAAGTCAACCTGTTTATTGGCGAACTTTTAAATAAATGATTTGTTCGAGCTGTCAGACATTTAGATTGCTGAATGCATCAGCTGATGAATATATACGAACGCGTATACAGAGAAAGAGATTTCTTTTCGCAAACTGGATACCCTTGAATGACGATAACTTCAAAATGTCAAGAAGTTTCGATCAGCAATAGCCAATCCGGAGAAAGAATTAACGACCAATCTACTTTATCTGTGGTAATGGATTGACGTCTCCGAACAACATAAATTTTACACAATTCAAAGAATTTCGAATTAAAAATTGAGAGCGTATCGAACGTTTGGATCTCTTGATTTGCATTCGGGGTATTCTTACTGAGATAAAATCCCATCTGGAGGAAGATCCGCTTGAAGAAACTGGATCAAAATACCTGATTCCGTACAAAACACCTTCATTCTTTTTCTCGCTTTATTAAAAACCACTGTCTGACATTCGATCGCTCTTAATCACTTCATTTATTTCCCATCCTTTTTTTTTTACGATGGACCAACAAAAATGAAAAAAAAATGAGTGAGATACATTTGGGATTTCGATCACTGATATCACCCGGACCTAAAAAATCCTCGTCTAGTTCAGCGAAGTTCGTGAAATGTCGATTTGTCGAAATTCGACAAAAAAAAAAAATTGAATAATAAATTGTTTGGAAATTACTGTCTAGATTTTATGATTTCAAGTCAATGAGAATTGCTCCTCGAATATTTTATTATAATGGTTCAAACTATTTAATTCTGTCTGAATGGATTAGAAAAAGAAATTTATGTGTATTTTTTTTTTCAATTTTTGTATTTTTCAAAATTTTCTGACGATTGGACTGTGTGATTGTCAAAGTTCATGAATTCTCATCGACCAAAAACATGATATTCCATTCTGTTCACCTGGCAAAGACATAAATTTAGCCTTGTACATTTTTTGGCAATAATTCACGTTGAAAGACGATAGCAGGCACTCTCAAAGAACCACCAGGTCAGTCTAATTTTCCTCTCACCTGTCCAACTAGTGTTGGCATATTACGACCGTACGTTCTGAAACGTGCGCACACGATTTACACTTTCAGGTCTACCATGCATGTGTACATGAGGCACGCAAACTTTATAACATCATCAAAATAATGGACCCTGACTGGTTGCAATTTGTTTTTTTTTCGAAATCATTATTGGATCATAGTTTTGGACGGAAAGGAATCAAATAATTTGATAACCCATTCTCAAGGACCTGCAGACTCGGACGGATAATTCAAAATCCAATAACAACCCATCTACTCAAATATTTTCAAAAATCCCACACTGAGGTCCGGTTTAACAAAAAAAAAAAAAAAACAACGAAGTTGTTCGGTGGAACGTTATTCGAAAAATCATTAACAAGAGACTCTGAAGAAAAACGAAAATTATTATAAAACTAACTGACTGATAATGTCAGGAAATATTATGACGCTGAAGTTTGCATCGTTGGAATGCAACAAAATTCTCTTTTTTTTTGCCAAAGCTCACTATCCTAATTAAGAATTTCATTGTGATGATAAAAGGCGATCAGTTTTTGCCCCCAGAAAAATCTATCGGCTCAGGAAATTCGGATCATCTAAAAATTAAATAAATCGTCAATAAAAATGAATATTTTTCTTTGCATTGTTGCAAACTTCAATGTCATGAAATATTTACAATGAGCCACTTTTGTTCGATGAGATTTAAACAGAATAAATGACTTTTCATTTCATCAGATTTGATGTGGAATGCCCGACTGCACGTTTGTGCATACGTTCGAATACGTGTGATATCTTCTGGTCAGACATCGTGCAAACCGTCGAGAAATGAACGGAATGATTATACGCATTACGTGTATGTATATATGTGCGTGATGATGAAAAGGGAAGGGTGTAATGGTACGAAGGTGGATTGCGCTACAACCGAGTTATTTCCACGAGGTGCGATCGTCTTTCGAGAGTTTGAAGCATGTGTTCTCCTGTGCCAATCACCATTATAATACGATACGTTAAATAAGTAGAAGAGTCAGCAACTTCGTCATACACGAGCAACCGGTAATTAACTAAAATGTAGATCTTAATCCGATTTCATGTTACCAGAGCTCTGCTATTCTGTCTTTTAAACTATCACAGTCTAATTATTCACGTGGAACATATGTGTGGAAATGCACGATGAATTCCCATAAAAATGGCACGGTAGTGGGTTATAATCTGATTAAAAAAAAAAAAAACCAACACTTGTATTGAATCATCACGAATGCACTACCGAGAAATAAATAAATGTTGCCCTGGCACTGAAAACAGTAAAAGACAATGATCCTAAAATATTTATTCACTTACCCTAAAACTCGACCAGCGGCCGGACTGCGATAAAAGTCACATCGATGCAGAGGTCGTCGAGGATCATTGGGGAATCTCTGTCCAGCAACTTGACAGAGTCCCCGATAAAGTTGAAACTGTAGAACACCTGCGACGAAGTTTCTGCAATGGATAAATGAATCACGTCATTTCGTAATAAATTATCATCGATCGATTAATTTCGATAGATCTTGGCTCAAGCTTGGCCTTATATGAGACATGACAATCGGATCGAGAGTAAAAGTTTCTTCATGTCTATCCAATGAGAAATTTGTCAGTATTACATCGACGTGTTTTATTTAATATCAGATTAGGCAAGCCATTTTTCACGAAATCATCAGTGGGATTTTTTAATCACGATTCATCTTCAGGTCAAAGTTCCATGGGATTACTTTAAGCTTCATTCTTCTTTTCTATGCCAGCTAAGAATATTCTTAGATCTTTGTATCTTCCATGAACGTCTTGATCCATTTTTGTCCTATTGATTATTAGATATTTTCATATTGTTATGATCGTCGCTATTGCTGATGACATTAGATGTTGCAAGGACGAACCTTGACTCAGATTTCTTCAATGTCTTGAGGAATGGAATATCGATGTTGCATTAACCTTTGTTTTCTCCATAAATGAAAATAGAACTTGTTGGGTGGTGTTGAGGATTGAGCAAAACTCCGCGATCTTATGTTCAAATAAAATATGCATAAGTTCTCGATTTATCATAAGTTAGCGAAGCGGATCCACCCAAGCATAACGTTTTACATGTTCGGGAGCAATCCTGTCCATATTCCGTGGATGCACGACGTGCTCGGCTCTGGCAAGTTGTTCATTCTCGTTGGGCAATAAATGACCTATGAGTGGACACTGTTCCGAAAATTCTAGATTCCTCGGGACTATTCGCTCCGCGAATTTTTGCAGTGACGAATTATGTATCGGTCTCGAGCCCGAAGGATTCGTAAATCATCGAGCCTTACGAATACGAATCCATTAAGTCACTTAATAATTTGGTAATAAAGTGAAAGCAATTATTGCGAACATCAGATTGAGATCGTCCGTTATCGAGTTTCCGATCATCGCCCATGTCATTCTGTGTCATTCTGTCAAACTTTCTTCTTCTCCCGAAATTTCATTTTTCATGACAGAGAACAATTTTCAGCTTTCGGTTGTTTCAATGAAAATCAACGATTTTTACATAACCCGGTTGTTTTTCGTTATCAAAAAAATGGACGGTATTGCTGACCCAAAAGATTCAGGCTGCCAAAAAGGAAACTGACGATAAAGATTGCTGGCCGATCACTCGATTCTCTCTAGGCCTTAATATTAGTGGAGACGATAAATCAGTTATGAAAAAATAAGCAGTTAACCCTTCGAGTACACACTGGGTCATTTTGACCCCAACAATATCATGTCACCAATTTTTCGGCATCCAATAGCGACGATTGTTTCGGCACTCAATTTTCGTTTTCGTAAAGAAATTAAGTGGGGGCCAAAAAATTTGGATCGTTTACTACAACAATATTTCCATGAAAAAAAAAAAAAATTTCATATTTAACGGTATACAACGATTAGGTCGGATTGACCCAATCCGCACTTATAAAAAGTGTGCACTCGAAGGGTTAATAAATGTAACGAATTAAAGGTGCCGAGTCTGCAAGTAACGGAGGAATAGACACGGACGTAAGTAGGTAAGTTTCTCCACGTATCTCTCTCACGCCGAGAAGCACTTTGCGTCCTTTACGTAATAAACCGTCCGCTCGATACTCCTGAACGCCGGTGCGCGCGCGCGTCTTGCCTCGAGAATTACAGTTCGATCTTAAAGCCGTTTGACATATATTTTATCATAATGAGTAAAAGCTCATATAAGAAACGTCCTCGTAAAAAACAATTCATTCAAGATCGATCCTTTTTTCAATAGGAATTAAAATTGCGATAGAAGGCGGAGGTTCTGAGCCTCAGATTCTGCATAGAAATGCATCCTGCTCATTGCCAGGAGTCGAAATGACACTCAAGATTTGTTGGCATCGTCGACGAAGCCACAAACTCGATTGATTGAAATTTTTCGTGAGTCGTGAAGTTTGATGTCATATTGTTTTTTCCTCTTATTGTGCTTCGCTCCAAACAGACTCGGACGCACTAACGTCGATTGAAATCTGTTGTGTCAGAATGTGGATTATCGAATAAACCGAAATGCACGATGTCATATTTACCTGGACAAGTTCAGGCATGAGTGAATCGAACGCAATGGAAGTTTTGGTGGATGATGATGCCACGAATGATTTCGTACAGCCTTGATTCAATAGATATATAATTATGGTGTACACGTGTACGTTTATTAATGTGTATGGATGTGGATTAGTCCATATATGCGTGTGGACGTCAGAGTGTGGATGTAAGAATGCATGGTTACGTTGGAAAAGGAACAGGGCACAAAATCGAGTCGGAGAATCGTGACGAGTAGCCGCATGTCCCAAGGGGGAGTGGTGGACGATTGGTGGTTGGTCGTATGTATGTTTATTTTCTTATGTGTTGGTCACGTAAACATGGATCAGTGGTACGAACAAAGAACGGCGGGGGTATGAGGCGCCTGGGCCTCACCGAGAAGGCGAAAGTGTGCCGTGTATATAAGGCCCCGAACGACCGGCAATCAGCATCCAGTTCACTCCTGGACGTACCCGGAACATCGCGAAAGCAGAAATGAGAAGCCTGGTACGTTCTGCGAATATATAACATTCACA
Organism: Campopleginae sp. 14b; assembly: GCA_030522525.1. Lineage (NCBI taxonomy): Eukaryota > Metazoa > Arthropoda > Insecta > Hymenoptera > Ichneumonidae > Campopleginae sp. 14b. The sequence goes on from JAPYYS010000019.1 coordinate 289,848, forward strand.
CGAGCCAGCGATCCCATTCTTACGCAATATATACGTTCAACCTGGTCGCGATGGCTTGTCTCCTGCAGATCCGTACGAATTTACGACTTTGCACCGTTTCTGTGGCCACTAAGCTTTTTATTCCCAAGAATAAAGCTCAACGACGGTTAACCGTGAAATTTCACACTCGGAAGCTTCGTGTGCAACGATTTTCATCCCGCGGAACATGAAAAATACATTTTTATTGAAATTCCAGTCGACGTTATTGAAGTTCTTCGTAAAATGGTCGACAGTGCTTTTTTTTTGCTATTGAAAATTTCCGCAAACTGTGCAAATACATCCGTAACTGTTAGACTAGCGCTCTTCAATTTGCGTCGAGTTAAAATTGCTGTTAGGCCATTCCGCTGGTTATGATACTCCCTGGCAGGAACTAATATTTTGAAGATTTTCACTCATTTCGTTTGAACTCGGTGGTTTCAGTTTTACTTGGGGCTGGTGGCCCTTTTGGCCCAGGCGTCATTGGCAAGCGAGGCGAAGAAAGCAGCAGAAGATACGAAGGCTGAGGATTCGAGCTCAACGAAGAAACAGGACAAGCGTGGAATCCTCGGATTGGGTTACGGTTACGGTTACGACGTCGGTGGTTACGATTTGGGCGGTGGTTCGTCTCATGGGCTTCACTCGTCGATAGGTGACGACTATGGCGGTCACTACGACGGTGGTTACGGGGGTGGATACGGTGGGGAGCATCACGTCAAAACCGTGACAGTTGTGAAGAACGTAGCTGTGCCATATCCGGTGGAAAAGCACATACCGTATCCAGTTGAGAAGCACGTGCCCTATCCGGTAAAGGTACCAGTACCACAGCCGTATCCAGTTGAGAAACATGTACCTTATCCGGTTAAGGTTTACGTCAAAGTGCCTGTCCATGTGCCACAACCGTACCCCGTAGAAAAGAAGGTGCCGTACGCAGTCCATGTCCCAGTCGATCGTCCCTACCCCGTCAAAGTCCTTGTGCCACAACCTTATCCAGTTGAGAAACACGTGCCTTACCCTGTCAAGGTTCCTGTGCCACAACCGTACCCAGTTGAAAAACATATCCCTTACCCAGTCAAGGTCCCAGTTCATGTACCCCAACCGTACCCAGTTGAGAAGCTCGTTCCCTACCCAGTCAAGGTTAACGTTGACAGACCATACCCAGTCCCTGTGCCCAAACCATACCCAGTGACCGTTGAGAAGCACGTCCCCTACCCGGTCGACAGACCAGTTCCCTACGCTGTCAAAGTACCTGTTGACAGACCATACCCCGTCCACGTTGAAAAACACGTTCCAGTTCCGGTCAAAGTACCAGTTCCACAGCCCTACCCAGTCGAAAAACACATCCCTTATCCAGTCGAGAAGCCCGTGCCCTACCCCGTAAAGGTACCAGTCGACAGGCCGTACCCTGTCCACATTGAAAAACACGTACCAGTACCAGTCGAGAAGCACGTACCTTACCCAGTCAAAGTCCCCGTCGCGGTTCCTGTCCATTACGAACATTACCAACATCACGGTGGCTACGATCATTACGGAGCACCATCCCATGGCTACGAGAGCTACGAGAGCTCGGGATATGAACATCACCACTAAATCCCACGTGGATCATCAATGTGCTCGCTCCATCAACGCTATTTCTTGTCGGAAACTAAAAAAAAACACGCTCATCTGGCCACACGATGACGACCATCACGAAGGATCTCATCAGACAATACCAACATCTGCCGAACAAGAGAGCACCGCGAGATCTGAACGTAATATACATACGAAACGCAATAGCAACGGGTAAACAAACTAAATTCAACGCGCAATCACTTCGATGACCTGCGATTATTTTATAAATAATTTTATTGATATCTATGTATGTATTTTATATTTTTGTTTTATTTAATAATTGTATCGCTGTACCCAATTCAGGACGAGCAAACGATCGGAAATTATTGATTTTTAGAAACTCTGTGTACGAAACTGCGCTTCTTGCTAAAGAATCATTGATCGTGGACATGGTATTTGTTTATAAAAAACAATTGCTCAGCATCCTCGTAATTATACACCGATATAAAGACGAAGGCTGCTGAATTTTTAACACCTCCACATTCCGCGCTCTTCTGCAAATTTTTAAGTTTTCATACACGGAGCGTTCGACTCCACACGCATTTTCATATACACATACAACGGACTCACAAAACATTGGCCTTTTCGCTCGACATGCACAAAGCCAAGTCCGTCCCCTGGACTCTCATCTCGAACGTTGAGATAATATTATTTTTATACCAGCAAATAGGTACGCAATGGTAAACGTTCTTTGGTACCGTTAGCCCCAAGGAAAATATGTATTTTTGTACGATACAGCAACAAGAGAAAAAAAACGTTTGAAACCATAACTTTGTGTTTAATCTTTCGGAAAAAACAACACCATTCCTCTCTTTTTGCTGCAATCTTATTGCTACGCATTAAATCAGCTGCGCGCTCCCGAATCTATTCATTCACTTGGGAATCTTGAATCGAGAAACTTCTTCTTAAGTAGGTCAGCTTGTAAAAAAAAAGCCAATAGACAAAACAAACTGACAGCATTCGCATACAAATGACATTTCCCCGGACGTCAATCCTCCTCAATGCGTCAATGTCATCACCCAAGCACAAGAGAAATTTGCAACGAATCGTTTTCGTATTCGAAGATTCCTGTTGCCTCGTTTTCGCTCGAGTTCGACCGGACTAGCGGTACATTATGCAACCGGTAATCAGGCAGGAGCGACGTACCGGAGGAAGGCTGAAAGTAAGAGTTCCTCGCCTTTCTTACTCTTCGCACTACTCGGCATCGAACGCTCGAGTCGGTAGAAAAACGAAAGGGAACGGACGTGCGAGTTCCGCTACTTTCAGGACTTTGCGCGTCTCTCTTTTTTCTTTCCCTCCTTCTCTATACTCACTCCACACTCAAAGCCAGTCTTCGCTGTCGAATGCATACAGTCTGTTCGTTTATATCGTAGATGAGAGTGACCTCGTATCCGACCTAGATCAATAGACTTAGATACGCAACTATAAATCCTATTCGTCACTTTAACATTATTTAATATCACGCGGATCGTAGATTTCTGTAGACAGAATAGTCGGTGTTGAATAATTCGCCATCGCATAATTTACCCTCACTTTTTATTAATAAAATACTAAAACATAAATACTTAAACGCGAGAACGCAAAACACGATGTTTTTTTGCATAAAATGGAAAAACCCACAAGAAGGCAGACATTTTTTCTTGCATGAGCCAAATCTCGTGTGATTATTGAATCAAACATTCGACACTTTTTTTTTTCTCCGAAACGTAGCGGTTGATTTATTTTCTTCCAACGTTCTTCCACTTTTCTTTCAGGCTTCTTGTTTGACGATCTGTATGTGGCCAGGGGGTCGACCAACCAAATGCTGACCACGACTGGAGGTGACTGATTTCGTGCAATATTCTATTTGGGAATCCAATAGTACTTGCATAATGTACGATAAAAAAAAAGTATTCTTTATAAGTTTATACTTAGGAACTCGGTCTCGTTAACCTATCGAGAATCTTCGTGATTGCTATCCTATCTCAGCCAATCATCACGTGAGGAAAGGTGCCGATTGTTTCGATTTTCATGTCAAGATCAATGACGAAGCGTGGTAAGTACGCGCCATAGTGACCTTGTCAGAGTTTTATTGATGTAATTACGTAGTTTAACGGTTTTTATTATTATTTTCAGTGGCCAGTCGTTTGACAGGAATCGATGCCAATGAAAGTCAAAAATATTGTTTTTCTGACCGATACTATGAATTTAATAATTTAGAAAATGTTGGAATCTTTTTTCTTGTTAGTCCGAATCGATCAGAGCAAATCCGAAAAATACGACCAAAATATTCCCGTTTTCAAAATAGCCAAGCTACGTATTGCATTATTGCGAGCCAATTTTTTTTCCTGAACGTTGATTCCGCCAAATATGAAATTAAAGGAAAAATGAGTAAGATCGAATTCTCTGTCACTGTGGACGATGACTGCGTCTTGCGTCCTATGCATTTCTAAAATCTGGATTGCGCGTTATAATGGGCTCACTCGAGGTAGTTCATTCCCCAGCTGCACAGAATCCTGCCCGACATTATTCTGGAATTGTTTCTACGAATAAGACCATAAATATCTTTATAGTAAAAAAACTTGTTTTGGTTTCGTCAAACGAGGGTGGAAAACGTCGTAAAAATGTTGAGAGAATTATTTCGTCTCTGGATATTTTTCAGGAGCGAATAATTTTCTGGAAGGGCCGGATCTTCAGCATTGACCGCGAGAAGTATCGACGTTTTGGGTGACGTTTGATAGAGGTTGGAAGAAAACAATAACGTGTGACATTACTGAAAGGCACTGACATTTAAGGTTTACAGAGCAACATTAAAACGAAGGCTGTCCGGGATTTGTAGTGCGTGGTTTGTTTTGACGTGAGGGCTGTCAGAAGTGTTTTGCTTTTATAGACCAGAGGCAAGCGAGAGCATTTCTCCGATTGTCTGAGGGAGTAAAATGAGGTTGTATGGGAGGGAGAGCACATCGAGCTAGGTAGACCACTAGTGTGTGGAATCTGTGAATTTGTGTAGACATGCAATTGTTGGTGCACAGACTTTATCGATCTCACTCAACCGTGCGAGCCCGCAGCTCTACTCCTGTTGGCTGACCGTTGAGAACGATCGTCCGTCACGATGTATCGTTGTACTATCGTACAGTGAACTTTTTCAACAGATCATAGAGGAAACTCGTCTTAAACATCTGCGCCAAGTTTTTTTCTCGAAAAATCGCATGAACTGATAATAAAAATAAAAAAAATCTCCCTTTTCGGACTTTCATGTCAACAGACTCATGTCAAACAATTTCCATGGTCGTTGATACGGAAATTTGATGAATCACTACCCACTACCAAAATATTGTGAATGTCAAAGTAAGTTGGTCGGTCTGCCCGCCTGTGACTTTTTCAAGCTCAAAAACCACCGAGCCTACTTCGCAGAGGAAGTCGGGGGCAGAAATTGGTGTCAGATGGACTGGAAACTTGTGTTGGACCGAAGTCCAACACTCGAAAGCATTTTTGTCAACTATCATTCGAATTTCGAAGCTGTGCATGAGTTCGTTCGGACTGACGCTCTAGTTATATTTGTCTGTATCATTTCGTCTTCGAGACACACCGCGATCCTGGTCACATGAAAAACCTGAACGACTATAGAGCTGTGAGCTGCTGACCAGAAAGAAAACGATTTGCTTTATGCTAAACTGTATCTCGTAGCCACGCGGCGAGGTTATATCGGATCAATGTGCTTTCCCACTAATTATTTAATGACTTAGTGAATCTTGTTGGGGTACTATACCCCAAGTCGTGTCTATAAAGTCCCCATTATAATGTTGATTGTCTATCTCTATGGTAGTAAAGTCGTCGCAATTTGTTCGTGCTCTAGGCTGGCATGTTAAACGGCCTAGATTTATCTCGCACTAAGGATTGAATCGTTCGCGTGACAAATTTTATCTTAAACAGTTGTTCTCCGTTTGTGACGTGCTCCGAAGAGCGATTGCGTGCTAAACGTGAAATTTTACTTCGTATTCTTCCATCCATCGATGTCGTTTCGGCATCGTTTCAGGTTCTAACAGAATTCACTGAAAGTTCGGCCAGATCTTATGAGTCTCATTTTGCAAGTGGCAAATTGGAAACACTTATAAAAATTAGGCGATGATCGCTGGTAACTTTTACGGTTTGTGTGTAAAAAAAAAACAAAATAAAAATATGCTGTGGCCAATCATTTTCATTGCTCGGTCACCATCTCAGTCATGCATAGAAATTTTTTTCAATTCGGTCAAGTTTGATGGTGGCTAAGAAAGTTTTCCGTATTTTGAGGTTTCCTCAAAATGGAAACGAGTTTAAAGGAATTTGGCAATCTCTCATGCAAGTAGACGTGGATGGTGACCAACTTTCGCCGAAGAGTTTTGAGGCATTGACATAATTTACTGTTTCTTTCTACGTATTTGCATAGAGAAATAATTTTCTCCGCAACTTCAGGCTAATGTAAACAAGGTGCAGTGCTGAGATGCGTGCATGCGAGATAAATGAACGTGAGAGAAGTCTACAAGAACGCACATACACGTGTAGATGCGTTTGCTTGAATATTCAGAATGGCATATTTCGCGGATAGATTCACGATTGTTTTTTGCATAAATTAAGGTACCAAGAGGCGACTAATTTATTCTGGCTCGATGGAGATGGATGAGTTTTGCACCAATTAGGAAATTCAACAGTGATCACGTTTCTATCGAGCGTGTAGAAAAGTGAGCGTTCTGGTTTTATACAATAATAAAACACAGATGGGTGCGCGCGTGCTTAAGAAAAATTACACGTTTTACTTTCGAAGTATCTCAAGTTGCACGCCTTATGAACGAGAGGATCGTAGACCCTTCCAGAGAATCTCGTTGAATCTCGAAAATCATGAAAGCGAATTTCCCCACTCGCGTACGACGTCAGACCGATTTGAGTTTCACGATTTTTTCATCCAACATACCTGAAGAAAAGCTACTGGATGGCTACAGCAGCGTGTATCCATATCCCCGATTTTGACGTCGGAAGACTTGATGGGAGTGGGTGTAATATATAGAGGCAAAATCCTCGGGTGGACCGCGTCAGTTGTTCGAAAGACGTAAAGACAGTTGCCCGATCTATTTGTTTGCAAAATTATTTTCCCTCATAACTACGCAGTGAAATAAAATTCAGTGAGCGGTGATCGACATGGCCCATGTGAGTGCGACCAATCTCGTCAAATCCCACGTCAATTTCAGTGTGTAACATGAAAATGGCATCAAACTTATTTCCAGAATGACGCTATTGTTATCCTTATATTTATCGTGACGTATTCCGCAAGTGCGATGGATTGGCCCGACCGGTATACTTGTAAATATGAATCACGGACGGAAATACGATGCGTTTCCAGTGGTCCACAGATGCAAGAACGTTCGGGATATCACACAATAGATCCCAATGATCTGGAAGATCCTAATGTTGGTATGTTCCTAGAGTCTACTAGTAGCCCTACCTACATTTTTACTTAATGGGTATCTATCTAATTACGACTTCAAAGCTCATTAAAGAGATTTAATGCCCATAGAAAAGTTGATTCTAATAGTAGAGCCGTCTTTGAAAGGATTAAAACGTCATGGAAAAATGCTGAGGGACTATGATGCACAGTTGATGGATGAACGAATTAATTACCGTAAACGCGCAAATGTTCAAGATTGACAACTTTCTAAAGAAAAAGAAGTCGTGTTCCTTCCTCATTTTCCATTGCTGCAGCTTTTAAGTAGCTGCACTAATTTGCGGTTATGATATATTTATTCCGTATCGTCATGCCAGAGAAATACGCTAGACAGATTTTATTCCTGAGGAAGAATCTTCTGCAATTTTTCGTACCTCCCTGCAGAAGGTTCTTGGACATATTAATCACTCATGATTCGACTGTGATAAATCATCTTCTATGATAAAGCTTCCATAAATAATGCAATAGGTAGAGAATGTTTACTCTGTAAAATGCTTCATCCACAATTATGCTCTGACTTTTGTACGTTTTTCTAGGAGTCTTACGAGAGGAGGATATGGCGGAGTATCAGCAAGGACACGAAACGATGGATCTTAGTGGATTGCAGATACAATTAAAGACTGATCTTGGTGACGATTTACAGACAGGAGCCGATGATAGCGGAGACGCAGGTGGTGAATCTCAAGTTTTAGGTCACGACGTACACGAGGATGTACAAAAGACTGTAACGATTGTGAGGAACGTTGCAGTACCTTATCCCGTAGAGAAAACAATTCATTATCCGGTTGTTAAGAATAATTATTATCCGGTTAAAGTTCCGGTAGTTCAGCCTTATCCGGTCGAGAAGGAGGTACCATTTCCAGTCAACGTGGTGGTTAAAGTTCCAGTTAGAATCCCAAAACCTATACCCGTTTACAAAGAAGTACCCTATGCGGTCCAAGTACCAGTCGAACGACCGGTGCCTTACAGAGTCTATATACCTGAGCCCTATCCCGTTGAGAGAAAAATTCATTACGACGTTCAAGTTCCAGTGCCAGAGCCATTTCCAATTGAGCGAAAGATACCCGTGCCGGTGAAGGTCCGCGAGCCTGTTCTACAACCGTTTCCAGTAGAAAAGACGTTGCCTTATCCAGTTGAAGTGAAGGTTGACAGACCCGTGGCGGTTGAAGTAGAAAAGCCCTATCCAGTTTCAGTTGAAAAACCGGTGCCTTATCCAGTATTCAAACCAAGACCAGTACCGGTGGAAGTTAAAGTTGACAAACCTTACCCTGTCCCAGTGTTTAAACATGTTCCCTATGAGGTCAAAGTACCTATACCACAACCATATCCAGTTGAGAAGGAAATACCCTTTCCGGTGGTCCAGCATGTGGGGTACCCGGTTGAGGTACCTGTTGAGCGACCTTATCCAGTTCACGTAGAGAAGCCTGTGCCCTATACTGTCGAGAAAAAAGTCCCTTATCGGGTCGAAGTCCCAGTTCCCGTTGCCAGAGACCATCATGGATCATCTCCCAACTACGAAGATTATCAAGCCGATGAACCCGCGCGAGAATCTGACAAACTGAAGGAATCCCTGGACTCTACGAATCCAAATGAAGAGGAATCTTCTAGAAAGACTGCAGGAGAAACCAAGTGAACGTCTACCGCTAGCTACCCGGCCAACATTGAATGTAAGCGCGTTACAGACCTCAAGGCGCCGGTGACCTTCAGGATTCCATCGCTGCGCGCCTGAAGGACCGATGTCAAACGACTTCTCTGTATGTCGTATCGCTACCAATACTGTGTTATCCTCCACCAAACCTCGCATCACGTGTATCTGCTAAGTTGCTGTACTATCGTGTAATCGTATTTATCATAATTTTTTTTTGTACATATTAAATAGATTCTAGTCAAAGGAAGCAAGAGAAAAAGTAAACTATTATTACTATCATTGAGACTTTCGAGTCCTAAAAAGCCTTCTGTCTTATTATTTGTCTTTCGTACGGATTGTAGGATTTCGGGGTTCCCACGAGACTATCCGACCACATCGGATCTTTCATGATCTCATAGCTGTACTCGCAGGTACCAGGCGCAATGGGAAACTGTCCATTGTTGATGATTACAAAATGATCGAACTTGTCCTGGCACGAAAGATCAAAAACAGAAGCATAAAATATTGGAACCATTTTTTATATTGTTATTGCCAATCCTACGTAAACTACGGCGACCATGCGTCTACCCAGCAACTCAATGAACGATGGTGAAAAATGTGTAGCCTTTCTGCAAGAACGTGAAAAAAGTGGAGCATTTTGTAAAGAATTTAGCAGGCACTAGTTATTTGAAAAAGGTGGTCAATCTGTGATTGCCAGAGGTATGCGGGCTCGGAAGGAACGGGTGCCGGTCCCGACGCGGTGATGGATGAAAGCGAGACAAGAAAGTAAATCGATTGTCCTAAAGATAATTACAGAGTCGTTTAAAGTTTCGCAAAATTTTATTTTCTCCGGTACCAGGGAAAGTTCTGTCTTTGTCCTATAAATATAATGCTTGACATTAGTCAACTGGTATTCAGTTCACGCAGAGACACGGTTTAGCTAACTTTGCAAGAAATATTTGTCACCTTTCGATTTCAAGATGGGATCGCTAAGAAAGGTTCGTACTTGTTACATTATTTTTGACTTTGAGCTTAAATATTCAGCTTCCGGTTCTTTCGACTCGATTTCATTGAATTGTGGTAATTTATCAGTTCAGGCCGCGTTAGGTTCAATTATTTTCTGTTTTGGCTTCAATAGACATTTATGCATTGAACTACTTTTTTGAACTTCTACAATCATTGCATCTTTTGGAGCTCAAGAAGTTATCGATGCAGGTCAAAAGGGTTAAAGGATCGGCATTTTTTAAGCAAAAGTCGAACTGAAGCCATCAAGGTCCTAATATTTCAGAGATCAGTAAATAACATTAAAAAATCGAAACACAGTTTAGGATGTTCAAAAAATTCAAGTCTGAGGTGCTCGCGAATCGTTCAAATATTCCGTCATGAATAAACTTTCCTACGTGATGCACTGGTGGGCTGATGTGGCGAATATGACATTCATACGTTCTGGATATTACTGCGCGGATCGGTTTGTTGAATATTGTATAAATACAGGAGGTGCGAGTGATAGCGTGTGCCTTTCTCTGGTTATACTTGATGGAGGGGGGCCAGGGGACTCGAAGGAAGGATCTCGAGCGAGCAGCCGAGTTAGCGGTCGAGCGTGCGGCGGAAAGAGCAGCAGAGAGGGCCGTGGAAAAGGCTCTCGAAAGTGGCAACACCACCAGCGACACCGAGACAATACGGGAGTCGTATTCAAGTGTGAGGAAGTATGACAAGAGCTTGAAACTTCCGGAAACAGGATATACGCCTGCTCAGCGTCGGGAGTATGACAGGATCATGCTGGAACGCGAAGCTGCTGAGAAAGCATCAGCAGTTTTGAAAAGATCGATCATAGATGAAGGATATGATTCCAGCTACGAATCCGAGAAAGACGCTGTTGACCAGACGGCTCAACCTCAACGTCAGCGTCCGTACTACAAAGATGTATCCAAAAAAAATCCAACATCTCCCCCACGACGTTCCCGTGGTACAAGACAAGTAGGGTTTTCGATCAATCTTCGGAAGAGCAATGCCCGGAGAGACAAACAACTATCAGACAATCAGTAAAGACTTTCTCCGTAAGTGCCGGTCCCAGAAGCTTAAATGATTCCTCTAAAAATGTCTGAAGCCCCTAGGGCAAGGTCATTTACCTGAAATCTCATGTTTGCTTTATGCTGTTTCAATTACAGATCTAGCTTCTCCGCCCCTGCGACCTACACAACATACACCAACCATCGAGGCTCCGAGGTCAATGACGCCGGAGATTGCTCCATCTTCTCGATGAACATGGGCAAAAGTGATCGACCCTGTATTGGAAGGCTTGCCCGATCAAATGACTTTCCCTATAAATAGTTATACACTCCCATGTGCAAAATATCACTGACGCTTTAGCTATAGCCACAATTTAGTTCGGCGATTGGATGACGCTCAAGGTTGCATTCTTGGAATGTAACGGAATTCATTAATTTCTGCAATTTTTTTGAATGTAGGGCCAAAAATAAAACTGCAGTGTCAGCTATGACAATTTTTGCAAATAAAAAATTGAATATTAAATAAATATTGAGGCGATTCCGAGAGTGTTAAAAAATAGTGAATGAATAAAATAATTTTCGTTGGACTCCAACGATCCAAACTTTGATGTCGTGTCGATTGGTCGGTGCATTTTTTTTCAAACCGTACGACACACACCGTTTCTTTGTGTATTTTGTCAACTCCGAAAAAGTGTATATCAAATAAATAATTTTGAACGATGTGACCAGTCCATTATTTTTCTTCCCGGTTCAGCGAGAAATTGCATCGAAACATATTTGCATGTGGTTTTGTGTTTCTTGGGTCGTGGAGATGGAAGAAAAATGACATACAAGAAAAAACGATGGGAAAATGGAGTGAATGATATTCATATGCTGGAAATATCCGGATAGATGAAGCAATTGGTCGAAAAAAAACCAGATGCTGTCATCATTTGCGGTGTCCGGAAATGCGCGCAATCAATAATTCCTGAAGATAATTAATACTTTCACGGATATAAAATTCAGTCTAGTATAATCCTGATCTCGATTGCTCTACACATTTGCCTTTCACTTAACTAAAAAAGTGAGCAAAAATGTGCGCGTGAGGGATAAAAATAAAAAAGTGTCGAAAAGTAAATCGAATAAAAGTTGGGACTAGTGAAATAATCGATCATAAAATATTGAGTAGTTTCAACAGATCGCTAATTACATCTGGTAAACGAGTCTAGTTGGAAGGCAATTACTAACGAGCCACTTTATGGAACTCCGTGTTTCCTCGATTATTTTCGAATATTCATGTAACGATGGTACATTGTATTACTCAATGTAGGGTGTAGGAAGTGGACAGGTAGCCGCTATATCATTAGTTTTGGTTGAAAGTAACGGCTGGAAGCGCCGCGGGAATATCACGTCATCTGCGAATTCATTTCAAATTACACTTTCACTGTTAGACCGTATATGTTCTATGTGTTTAGTACGTATAGAAGAGACTATATAGCGCTTATACTAACATGAACGAGCGCATAACACGCTCCGATAATAATGCACAAATCCTTCGAGGTGAATTTACCGTCGTCGCACTTTTTTTTTCCATTATTCTTCTCTTCCTCCTTCACCTTCGGGGCATTACAATCCTTACGCGATCAAACAATTTCACTGTGCGTATTTTGGTTGTATAATCCTTATACCGGCTCATTCTTTTTAGTACGTATTCATAAACATTTTTTTCAACCTTTTCGCTATATGGAAGTTGGTAAACTTTCGCTAAAACAAAATCACCCATAGCACAGTCACTGGAATGTTTAAAGTGAGTCACGACGAGCAAAAAGTCTAAAATGCCTTCGACGATTCTTCGATTAGCATGTCTCTATCAACATCTGTCTTCGTCTTTTGAATCTGACATTCACCTTTTTTCCTCTTCCACTTTTACGAGTACGATTTTTCCATAATATTTTAGGCCATAAAGCTGGCTGCACTGCAGCTTTTACAGCTTCGAGTATGAGCATCAGTGCATGGACTAGCATACGAAAAGGAAGCGTCTTAAAGAACGATTCAACTGTTATGTCAATGAACTCCGGCATAATCCGGATGTGTTTTTCGAGTTATTGGATAAAGGTTATGACCGTATCATTTTTTATCCTCGGAAGAAGGGTCTTTACTCAAAGGAAAGGCTCAGAAAGCTCTGCATGCAATGTCAGGATTGCCATGCATGTGGTTTGTTTGTATGATGAGAATAGCAAAGAATAGCAAAGAGCTCCACTAAAAAAACGTTATGGAATCATCACTAGATAGCAATAACCGTGGCTAGAATAAATACACTCATACATTCGCTTCTGGTGTCTTGGCGTAGGTACCGGAATCCGTGAATATTGACTCCGGAGATCAGCGTACGATGTTCCCATACGTCTGTGTATGCCATGCTCACATGAACACAGACACACGCGTAAGTATGCAAGTGTTTCACTTTCCACTGGGTAACGGCACTGAGAGGAACTTGATGTTGGCGGGGAAAGCGCGACTCCCCGATGCTAGTATATATAAAGAGTTTGGCTTCTTGGGGGAACCCATCCAGTAAACTTCTGGGCTTCAACCAGATTACAAGGGACTCGGAATCATGAAGATTTCGGTAAGTGATAATAATCAAGCGATAACGAAGTGTTTCGTTGGATATTTCGAAATAACTTTGAACCGGAAGTACCGATGAGGAGACGTTCTACGGAAGCGATGTGATGAGTTTTTTTTACGGAAATATTGCCAACTTTCTGTTTCAGCTATCGACGCTCTTCGTGTCGCTCCTTCTGGTCGGCTTGGCTCGCAGCAAAGAAGAAGATGTCAAGGAAGTACAGAGTGAGAAAGTAGCTGAAAGCTCTTCGGGGTCCGAGAGTTCGGTCGCTGCTACTGACGAGAAAAAGCATGGCAAACGGGGTTTGCATGGTTACGAGGGGGACTACGGGGGTGGCCACGAAAGTTTCGGCAGTAGCGGTGGCGGTTATGAGTCCGAAAGCTTATACGCCAGTGGCCACGGATACGACAGCGGTGTGACCGTCGGGCATGGCCATGACGAGGGAAAAATAAAGCACATAACGATTGTGAAGGACGTTAAGGTGCCTTATCCTGTTGAGAAAAAAGTTCACTACCCGGTTGAAAAGCGGGTGCCTTATCCGGTCAAGGTTCATGTTCCTCAACCATACCCGGTCGAGAAGAAGATCCCATACCCGGTCAAGGTTCTCGTAAAGGTACCAGTCCACATACCAGCGCCGTATCCAGTCGAGAAGAAAGTGCCGTATCCAGTTCATGTTCACGTAGAACGACCGGTGCCCTACAAAGTCTATGTCCCGCAGCCCTATCCCGTCGAGAAGAAGATTCATTATCCAGTAAAAGTGCCAGTACCGGCACCCTATCCAGTTGAGAAGCGGGTGCCCTATCCGGTAAAAGTACCGGTTCACGTACCGGCGCCTTATCCGGTTGAAAAGCCAGTGCCCTATCCGGTCAAGGTCCACGTTGATCGCCCTGTCGCTGTGCATGTAGCTAAACCGTATCCAGTACCGGTCGAAAAACACGTGCCCTATCCGGTTGAAAAACCGGTACCGTATCCAGTCAAGGTCCATGTGGAAAGGCTAGTGCCTGTCCATGTCGTTAAACATGTCCCAGTGCCGGTCAAAGTACCTGTACCTGCGCCTTATCCAGTCGAGAAACATGTACCAGTTCCCGTGGAAAAGCCTGTACCCTATCCGGTTAAGGTTCCGGTCGAGAGACCGGTCCCTGTTCACGTTTCTAAGCCCGTACCCTACCCGGTTGCGAAACCTGTTCCCTATCCGGTCAAAGTACCTGTGCCCTACCCTGTTCATCACAAACACGAACACCATGAGCACCAAGAACATGGCTCATTCGGAGAGGGTGGTGGTGAAGGAATCAGTGGTGGTGGTGGTGACTACGAACACTCCAGCTACGGAGGTGGTGATTACGGTGGTGGCGGCTACGAGTCTGGTCACGAGGGTGGATTCTGATGATGCGAACCAATCGTGACAACAACAGATAATCAATCTGTTTTGTTCCATCGTTCATTCACCTTCTCCACCCTCGATTCTTACGATTCATCGGGTGAGAAAAATTTATTAGTATTATCTGTGATTATGAAAAACTCGCGCGGAGTCTTTTATTCAAAGAAAACTTATCCGAAGAATAGAATTCTTGATATCCATTTTTCGGCCAATAAATTCCTGAGACAAACACTGTTGGTTCGATTCGAATCATCTCGACAAATCCTTCCAGAGCTACTCGTAATTAAGGCACTTAAGAGGACAACCTTGGCGGGTTATAGGACATTGACGACGGTAGGAAAGCGTTTATTGCAATATGTATCTTTCCAATGAAAATACTTGACCTAGAATTTAGTTTGTATTTCCCGTAGCCACGGTGAGACTGTTACCATTATTCTTCATGATGAACAAAATGTTATTTTTACATGATTACCTGAGAAGGTAATATAAGAACGACAATGTGTGCTTCTTAATAAAAACCAAAGAAGGAAAATATCTTGAAAAGTAAGATTTTGGGTTTGGACTATTCTTAGCTCTAAATAATCCATTTCTCCACTATCCATGTATCCATATTTGTTCAAATTAAGGTGATCATTTTGTGAAAGACCATTAAGCACGACCAACAGGCATGAGGCTCTGGCGAGATCGAAAGTATCCCGTTTGCCAGGTACGAAGATCAGTTTGATAAAATGCTCGATGTTGAAAAATATGAATCGAGATCGCAACGCAGTCTCTGATACATCAGCGAACGGTATTAATTCAGTAGAAGCAAAATAACGAGTATACTCAATAGAGCAACCGAAGCGCAACAAGAAAAAGTTTACCCCGTACTTACCGAATGTAAGGAACGTTCGCAGGAATGTGGTACTTTGCGCCGGGATCAAAATCGTCTTCCGATCGCAATACAGGTGGTTTTGTTCCTGCATAAAGTTCCATCAGCCGGTGCCAGTGACAGTTGTATTCTTCCCGATGGACGACACCACGGAACACGTCCCATCGCCATCGGTCAACAGCGATGCTGAATGGTAGAAGAACAAGCTTCTCCATTGCCAGCGAAAATAAATAGTTTATATCGGCGGCTGGTTCATTCACATATTTGTTCACCAATCCTAGGGTCTCCAGATGTTTTGGTGTCCCTACGCTCAGGGCTATTGCCTCGCCAACTGCTTCATGGAATCCTAAACAAAAGAGAACCGAGTCTATAAAAATCGCTCATTATAGATTTGTAGCCTTTATTGAGTCATTTGGAAAACTTTGGACATTGTTTGCGATCGTGCCAGGCAACTCAGTCAGAACGCCAAATAAATGCAATTTTAGTTCCCAAGGTTTCTGCCGCATTTGGAGACTTCAGGGTATTGAGAAACTTTCGTAGCCAAAATTCCTCGATTTCCGGCGCTTGCCGTTCAATGATGATTTTCCATCACCACGCCGGAAATTCATCATCCTCATCGTTACATGTCGTTCAATTCGAATTTTCTTTTCCTACCGTAACCGGCTGCTTATTTGGAGATATAAAGTTCCTACTGGTACTTCCGGTATGAAGACAAACGAGCGTATCGTCTTGCGAGCCTCGCATAGTGAAAGTGCAACAATTACGATAGCACGTAATGAATATATCCCAACATCCGCACACAAGGTCTCGGACTGCTAACGCCTACAGTGCTGTGCGAGACTTACTTCTTGATAAAACGCGATATTTTCCCTCATCATGATTCGCGAGTTCAAGTTTTAACTAGTCAGGCTATCAGGTTGGATTGTTCATTACAGATATGCAGACACTAGCGGGTCCCAAAAACTACGCGCATGATAAGAATGAAGATTTTCGAACATCTGTAATTCGATCGTTTAAAAATTCACTTGAAGCGTGTCCACAAGCTCGAGCTCACTTTCGAGCCATTAAATGTGAAACGCTGTTGCTACAGCTGTCGTGCCTTCCGCTTTATGATCGGGGAACATTACATGCATCTTTATCTCTTTAAGACGATTGTAGATCTCGGATGGAAGGTAAATATTTAAAAATAATTGCATCGACCGTTTGACGCTTCTGTGGCTTTTTATTTTTTATAATGATTCCAATTTTTACGTTTTAAGTTTGCTTCCGGTGAGCAGGCGAGACTCGACGGGGTTATATAAGATTTTGTGAGTTTGGCGAAAGTTGGGCTGTATTCAGACGAATATCGTGACGCAACAATTAAGGATGTTCGAAAACTGACATCATCGTTTTAGTCTACGTTTTCCAATTCTTCAGATTTTTGTGAATAAAAATTGATCGGTATTTTATTTCAAATTTTTCGTCGACTCGGACGAGCATTTTCTTTTTGTCTCTTCCGTATATTGTGCATTCATAGACTTCCTCGCTTATTTTTATGTTTTTTTTTCGCTCATTTTCTTTTTTATTCGTGTTTTAATTTTATTCAATTTCTTCGCCGCTATTTTTATTTTATTCTCGTTTTTATTTTGTTCAAATTGTTTTTTCGCTATTCTTTATTTTATTCATATTTTTTCATTTTTATTCATTTTTTTGTATTTACATTCGTTTTTTTGTTGTCATTTGGTCTACGGATTAATGCAGGGCATAAAAATATATATGTATCTATTTCTTTGTCTTACCTGGATTAGCACCATCTCGAAATTCTCTTGGAAGTCCACTGTATCGGAGGAAATATTGAATGTGTGCCATTTCGTGGTGGACTGTAATGAGGTCTTTCATCGTCACCTTCGTACACATTTTTATTCTGCACGAAAAATTAAAAAATCGAAATAAATTATTGATTTTTATTCCATGCGATTAAATGATAACTATTTTTACAGAGTTGAACCGGTTTGCGAACGATTTCTATTTATTCACCTGTAGTCGAGACGATTGCAAAAGTCCCAGGCGGAAGCTTGACAGATTAATGGACGATCACCAGGGTCGACTAAGATACTTCCTGCCCAGAACTCCGGCGGCATTGCACTCAGATTAAGCGACAGATAAAATTCCTCCGCTACACGGAACATATCAATTGGCGTGTAGCCCTGCACCAAATTAAAGCAATTTAGCTCATCAAGTAATTCACCAAACCACAAAAATAATTCTTCAATGAATTATTTCCATGTGCACATATCATTTTACATGGACAATGAGATCAACGACGATGCTTCTCACTTTCTCTTAAAAATTAACGTTTACTAAGAAAACTCATTTCTTGACGTTAACATTTTTTCATCAAAAATTTCTAACGCAAGTTTAATTTTTTTTTCATTAAAAATTTCTAACGCAAGTTTAATTTTTTTTTCATTAAAAATTTCTAACGCGAGTTTACCTGAGCTTGCATCTCTTCGGTTACGTCCATGTAATATTTTCCAGGATAAGGAGTCGCTAGATCGATAATGTTGGTCCACGACTGGGCCCATACGTTTCCTAAAAATAATGGTAATTTCCATACAACTTGTCTTTTATGGCTGTCGAATTTTTTTTTTCATTTTTTCCGTGGATTAGGGAAAAGATCGATTTTCGTACCTAAGATGTGAGCAGGAAGAGGTGTATGCCCGCCAAGTTTCTCTGGTCCATAAAGATCGCGGAGCTTTTTCCGAACGTATGCATGCAGCTCTTCATAAAGTGGTCTGATAGTTTCCCATACTTCGTCCACTTCTTGCTGAAAGTTTGGAGTCTCGTATGGAAAAGTCCAATATTCTGCTGCATCAGTGAAGTCTGGAATAAAGGACCGTGCGAATCGACGTGTTAAGTAATCGCAAATATGAATCTTATCATTTACGACGAATCAGTCGCACCAGAATTTTACGAACTTACTATTCAATCTTGCGGCATCGTTGTTCAGTTGCACGAGCTGGCCGTACAAATCTCGAACTTGCGAGCCACTGCGTCTTCGCCATTCTACCCAAACCCATTGCAATTCATCCCAGTCTCGCTTTTTGGCCATAATCGTGGAAATGTCTATAAAAAATCGAAAAATAAATATTCAAAGTTAAAATACTATTTTCTAGTAATCACGAATGATATGACCTTAATCCTTAAAATTAACCTTTGAAATATAATAAACAATGTGTAACGTTTGTTTTTCTAGAGGCATTTTTTATCCTTTATTCAGTAACGGAGCTCATTGGTTTTAAAATTCATTTTCTAGATTTGAACTCGATTGAATTGTGCAAGTAATCAAGTCCCAGAGCTCTCGAATAATTTTCACTTTAATCACGTTAATCCACAAACGCGCTACGGTGGAACACAATATCTATGAGTGTTGGGTACCACTTTCACGCTATCCCTCAATGACTCGTACAGAAAGACGAGAGCTCGGGACTTTTTAAAAATTGCTCATATCTGCCACAGCAAAAAAGAAAATAACACACTATGCTCTTTTCTGCAAGTATACGTAACCCAGCAATCTTCTGGATGATTCGTCATATTCCGTAGCGAACGTAAAATCTCGTACAACTTTTGCTTTCGCAGAGGATTTTTTAACTCATTGAAACTCTACGTACGAATTCAATTTTTTTACCTGGATAAAGACGAAGCCCACATCTGAACGGATCGTTGTACGCACATATTGTTGCAGAATTATAAATGCTCAGCATATCATTGATAACTCGATTGTACTGAAATAAAATACAACGTGACAATTAATATAAATTGGAAGATGATTTTTTCGAGTTTTGTCATTTATGGACGAAGCTACGTGACGGTGGAAAATTGTTTTTTTTTTCCAGTTTTCAAAGTCAATGTGCTTAAAATGTCCCAAAACGTCGAAAAATGGTATCCAGTAAAAATGTCCGTACGTGTGTGTGTGTGTGTGTGTATCTGTGTATGTATGTTCTATGACAGTAAAATTCAAACGTTTATAACTCGAGAATGGGTTGACCTACAGGGCTCCCGTTTTGCGCAGATTTTAATCTATACTGGCTCTTCGTTCGTTAGGAATTGCATAGAAATTCATGAAACACTACAAATTCTACGGAATTTTGAAATTTTCAACAAAAGTCGTAATCGCTCTAACTTCCGCCAAATTCGAGATTTATTATCACTGTTTTTTTTTCATAAATAGAGATGGTTGGTATTGAAATCAGGAAATATCGGTCGGACGGTTCAATTTTTATGATCTTTTGAATTTTACCAAAATTTGAGATTTTCGAAAAATCGTTGAACCGCAATGGTTTATGTAAATTTTTGAAAATATTGTGCATAAGTTTGTACTTTCTCTCTACTTTTCAAATAATACCATTGATTTTTTGTGTCTCCTTTAAGGACAAAATGGACCCAAGGGGGTCGGAGAATTTCCACGGGGCCTCGTATTGTTCACATGTTTTATTGTAAATAATTTATTCCTTGAAACTGAAATTTTTCGATGTGCTGTTTAGATTCTTGGATAATTATGAGGTGCAGTAATAGATGCCTCTTACATATACTTTCACATTAATGGCATATACAATGTCGATTTTGATTGGGATTTAGTACACGAAAGAACGTGAATTTCTGAAGAGTATCAAGTTCATTTGCTCGAGGGACACGGGCTGTTCGATTCGCCGTGGAAACGCCCGTATGCGTCAGAGTTCTCGTAGCCGTAGCGCTTTGTATGTCGCACGATCGGTGTATGATCAGTTATGCTCGAATGCACTCGAAATCGTAAGTGTACACCGAGTACAAATCACCGCGCGTAAAAAATGGTTCCTCGGAGCGGTGAAGTCGTTTTACAACCGGCATGAATTTCTATCGGACAGATGTGTTCTTGCATCGCAAAAGCCGGAAGTATCGCTAACCGATATTTGGTTACCAGCAGACAAACGTCGAGAGAAATCGTCGAGAGAAATCATGGATATTACGATTTGTGGCAACAGATAAAAAATCGAGAGCAAAAACTTGCTCCAGAGGCCCAAACCGGTGAGTGGCCTTGTGTTTTTCCGTCTGAGCAATTTAGTGAAAAGATAGTAGAGCCGAGTGATCACAAACGGATCAATCCTCCACGTGGATTCGACGCAAATGCGTTTAATACAAGTTTCCTCGTCAGATGAGACTCGTGCGTTACGCAATGTAAGATCCAATCCACCATAAACACAGCCTCGTTTGAATTCTCTGTGTACTTTATCCCTGCCCTAAATTTTCTAACGTACGCGACGAATGAGCTACACTCCGAGACCGCGATCATATGGCGCTTGGTTAGCCAGCATTTCCCTCGTAAATACCTATGCGCTCGGACGAAGATAGCGAGCGAATTTTTACACTTTTTTATCCACGGTAAACCTTGCTCGTTTGTAATCGTGACCCACGTCGCAGCAACGTCATAATATTCGTTCGCATCGCAATTCATTCACAAATACCATTGAAACTTTCTTTCTCTTCTCCAAAAATACTTGTGGGTACCAAAAGCTCTTCGTAGCTGAAAAAGATTCAATGGCTCGAACCCAAAATGGTATGCAGTGCTCATTTTACTTGTGAATGCAGTTCCAATGTAAAAAAATCAAACACGATAATCTCCCACGAGACGCGACAAAAAACGATCGGTTGTAAAAAAAAAAAAGTGATTCTAATGTAACCAAAAAGGTCGAGCTACTCGCACGTGGCCCTGCCAAAGTCTTTTCTTGACTAACTGTTCAGAGACTTCTTTTATATCGTTGGGTATGGTTTACAAAACTACGGAACCTGTTATGGGTCCATGGGACCCCGAAATATCTATTTACCGTTAATAAGACTCTGATCAAATAAAAATCGCACGGGGATCTTTGAAAATATCCGCGTCATTATATAAGATAAAAAATGAGAAGCGAAAACAAGGACAAGGTTCGCTTGATCAATTGATTTGGGAAGAACGTCAGTTCGTGGCTAAAATTGCTATTTTCCGGAATTTTCAATTTTTATGATTTTTTGATGATTGATTGAGACTTCAAAATGAACTCACCCTGTCGAGTTGATCCGGTGGGAGAGCAGCAGGTCCAACAGCCGAAAGATACCTGAGTCGTCTGGCAATATTTGGATCTCTGAGGTTGGAGGGATCCAATCTGGAGATCAATTGCCATGCTTGATTCTGGAAGTCGGCGTACAAACGTTGTGCCTCGAGCTGTGCATAACGAAATATATATTAACATCGTAACGTTACCTGAGAAGACTTCTGAATTGTAATTATTTCTATTATAATGGGATTCTTCACATGAGGTTTGACGTAATTTCTTGCTTTGTCACTGATTCACGACGAGCTTTTTTTTATTCTCAGCAACAGTAATAATTATTCTCATCGAGACTGCTTCTCAGTGTTCTAATCGTTATTTTCGTTCGTATTATTCGTTCCGACCCATCAGCCGAAAGACGTTATCACATTCCGTTCGTTTCTCGCCTCTGTGCTCGTTTTCAATTTGTGCGAACTCATGAACAAACTGTCGCAGAAATTTATCACTCAGGATAATGAACTAGTTCTAGACTGCGACAATTCACGAAGGGACGAATGCACCGGGACGTCCTATCAGTTCGAGTTGTACCGTCAAAGATAAACTGCGATTCTCGCGTTGCCCTCGCCGAAGGGCCGGTGTACCGTTCCAAGAAACTGGTTTAATCATGCACTTTTGTCCAAACACTTCACTTAGTCGTTCGGACGATCCAGACCATGAGGAATATTATTTATTCAAAATTTTAAAAATAAAAAAAAGGTGGAATATCGTCGGTTTACAAAGTTTTTCGTCAATTCTTGTGTCTTTTCCATATCATAAGAACAGTCGATTGAAGTTGATTGCACTGAGAAAACGATTTATTTAGATGTACTAGCATTGGCAATGCAAAGTTTGATACGACGAAATGTCTTTGAATGATTAATGAAAAGTATCGACTAAATATATTCCTTTATTATAAGTAAACCGTTTTCTCAGTGTGCAAAATATAAAGCTAATTGAAAAATTTCATAAAATTTAAAGTTGGAAATTCGATATTAAAGAAAATTTTGATATTCTGTTCGAGAATTTTTTCCGAGATGGTATATTTTTTTAGAATAATTGAGAAATAAAGCGTCAGATCATTATGCTCTTTACGGGAATCTAGTGGATACAGAAAAATGTGTAAGCGGTGTTTCCCTCGTCTTACTCAATCCTAATCGCAGTGGCTAAAGTCACAATGGCATCACCTGGGAACATTTCCCGTATGCAGGTGTACATTAGAGAGAACCGGTAGGTGAGCGCGTGCACGCCCTTTCTCGAGAGGCCACGAGGAGACTCCGTACATTGGCGAGACAAGAGGCGATAGCGCGCAACTGCTGCTCGAACCAGTGAAATTTCATTTTCTGTGTGTGCATTTACTGCACGCGAACGCACAAGCCCAAAGAAACGCAAAAGAGTCCCACGAATGAATAACCGGAGAATGAGACGAGGTCGAGGACGTTTCTAAATTGTCTATCCACGGAAATGCGCTGTCAACTTTGATTTTCAACTTTTTAATTGGACGATGGTAATCAAAAGTAAACGCCGAATAAATTATTCGACTTCGATCTACTTTTCATCATTTTTTTTCATTTTCTTTCCTTTTTCCCTTTTTATATCACAAATTGACATTTTCAAAAGTTTCGTCGACGAGCGTTCAGACTCTCGCAATTATTGCCCGAGGTATTGACATGACTGATTAAACCTCCTGTCAGTATTCGAAGTTATTTTTCAGAGGAGATTTCAGGAGGGCGTGGGGAAGGGAGGGGGGGGGGGGCAAATATGTACTCGAACGAGGGCCACAGTAATGAATAATTTGCCGCGACTAAAATTCGGAACTGGGTAAACGCAGATGGCGATTATTGTTAGCCTGAGTGGGATTTCTATATAGTTGTCAAGTGGAATGACAAGCCTCTTTTTAGGGGACAAGCCTAAAGCAGACTTTGACAGAGTACGCCCATTTCGCCGAAGTTATGGGCAAATACGCACGATTTTTTATTCACACGTTTATACAATACGGGCTACGTCGCCCGGATCGATACATACAAAGTATAATGAGTCACAGGTTAAAACGAGGGAAAGTTATGCTGTCACAGATTATCGCCACTTTTGCTTGTTCCAAAAAACTGATGGATTTTCATCGAATAAGCTAAACGACGTTGTACTCTACTTATCCCTTTTATATTTTCATGGCCTGACGTTGTCAATGGAAAAAATAATAACATATAAGAATTTGAGCGATTTTCGACAGGAAAAAAATCCCTCTCTACCCACAAATTTTTGGGTGAAAATCAATAAAAGATATTAAGGGCTCGTAATATTCCAATTAGTCACCCGGACAGTCAGCTCTTTATTTTTTCTAATTTCATATTGTAAAAAATTATATATGGAATCTTCATTTTTATAAATTTCATACAAACAGAGCAAGAAATGAAGAGCTGATTGTCTCGATTGTATTATAATTATAATTTTAATTGAATTATAATTTTTCAATAACTTTTGTAAAATTCATAAAATTTCTTCTGTTCAATTTTTTGTTAAAAACTTTTTTCTGCTTATATAAAATTTATAAATTTTATATTCAATGTATAAATTATTATCATTATATTATGTGATGATGATTATCATCATATTATATAATTATGATTATAATTATATTATATTATAGCTATAATTTTGATGAATGTATATAAAAAAAATCATTATCTTATTTTCTTTTTTTTTCTCCTGTGAAATAATTAATACGTGTAACATGAAGGACGTACCGCTTGGACTTGAGTGTATTCGTTGACGTTGGTCTCGTAAGCCCACTGGGCTGCCACATTGCTGCTGCATCGCTCAGCGCCGAGGAAATCTAGTCTCGCTAATACATTTCTGTAGTCAATATCATTTGGCCTTTGAACCTGTGGACGACCGAAACCATCAAACCCATCGAGTCTGTCATCGGGTCGGCGAGTGTAACTGTCGATTCTGTCGTCTCTCAACGGTGGCAAATCGAGCTGAGCCGTAACGAGCGACAAAAAAATACAGAAAAACAATCCCGTGAAGACCTGCAATGAAGCAAAATACTTAAGAAATGAATAAAATATTGTTGCTCGATCAACATTTTATCGAAGCAAAAAAAAAAAAATTGCTCGTGGAATATCCGCAGAAATCCGATTCATCTTATGTATTCACGTGGGAGATCGAATTCAAATAGAACGAACTCTACATCGGATAGAAATTTAAGCCTTCGGTGAATAATTAATTTCATCATCCCTCCCCAAAGCTCCGTAACCACAAAAATATACGTCCAGGGTGGATCGATAAATTTTACCCTTCCGCATCCGGCCGTGCCACAAAACTATTACTTCCTAGTCACGACTGGCCACACACACTATTTTCGATAAACTTCCGTCCATTTTTCCGCCCTCACACATATTTCCAAAAATAAATGACACGTAAGATATAAATTTCTCATTTATGACCACCATCTTCTTTTGAATCATCAACAATAAACCGCAGCCACGTTTCCTAAACGTTCGAACTGTCATAGTAAAATGTAGAATTTCAATAAAAAACGAAATGAAAATTAAATCTCCACAGAATCATCACGAATAGATCCAATTTGCTGAGAAAATAATCGAAAAGTAAAAACAATCGAAGCGTTCTTCAACCTTCCCCCATTCCAAAAAAAGCTACCGGAGAACCGAATGACATGTTTCAACCCCCTTGTAAAAACGACGTGCCCAAACCCATGACCGAAGATTATGCAAAAAAAAAAAACGCGTCAAAAGGCGAAAAAAAAAAAAAAAATTCCGTTTGTTTTTTCAAAAAAAAGTCCATCTTGTCGAATCAAATTGAAGCTTACCGAAGATGTTCCAGTCTGCCCGACAACAACGACGTGGACCGGTCGGAGTAGAACTTCCATGAGTGCTGGAAACAAATGCTCAGAGTTCACTAAGTAATAATAACCCTGGCACGAGCCGCGATGCCGATATTCGATGCACTGGACAGTCAAAGTTCACTGGTTCCTAATTTGTCGATAAAAAAAAAAACGTGACCGACACCACCAAAACGGAATAACAAGAGAGGAGAATCTCTGATAAAGATTGACGAGTCGGTGGCCGAGTGACCCGATCGTTTCTTAGTTCGTTGCGTTACTAAAAGTGACACCAGTAACAACGTATACATTTATCTCTGTGCGTACTAGGAGTTCGAGCCACACGAGAGGTCATCACCGAGTGTTGAGGTGGGGACACACCTGTTTTGTAGTGGAGGCTCGCAAATGCTTGTCAAAGAATCTACTAGCACTGTGTACGTCCGAACGTCTACACACACACACACCCTCATACTGTATATAGTATGGAAACTACGACAATGATGTGGGGGAGTATCGTTAGGAAGAAAAGAACGCGCCGACGAGGACGGACCGAATCACCTACACGAGGAATATAGCAAAAAAATAAAAATTCAAGTGTATGTGGACGTCGATAGAGTAAGAAAAACAGAAGGAGGGAGTCCGTAATGTCTCACGACTACTTGCACAAAATTCAATATACAGAATAACGAAACGAATGAAGAAAAATAATTGTGGAAGTGGAGGAGGTCACACTTGCAACATACCGTGGCCAGTTTTCCCACGTTGGCGTTCCCGCCATTTAATTCCAGCATTACTGCCAGACTCGTCCTCTTCTTCTGTCTCTTCTCTTGCAGCTTCTCCGTGTTTTTTTAGCCCCTTCGCAACTTGTCCGAGATTCTCGTAGCAGGTTCAAAATTGTGATAAAATGAGTCTCTCAATGGGGACTATTGTTCGGCATCCATCAAGCGACAAATGCTTCCCCTTCTTTTTACTCAACCCTCGACTAAGGTGCTTGGCAGTCTCGTTCTATGGCTCGGCCAAGCTCGTCGACCTAAGTTCAGCGTTTCAGCAATAGATCCTCCGCTCTTAAGGAGGTCTGCGGAATATCCATTCGTTTTTTTTTTCCTTTTTTTTGCTTTTTATTCACTGAGACTTTATCGTATTCGAAGCTGCTTTGAATATTTAATCGACCGGCGTTGCAACGACTTTTGGTGTTACTTCGTTTAGCTCTTAGTAGCTTCTCTCCTTTTTATTATTACGAACAGGTACGATCTGGACATCGAGATATCCAAAACAACAGTAGGGCACAATTCATCATGAGTGGAATGAAAAAAATGTATTATCCTTGCGAGACTTTTTCGAATTTTTCGCATCGGGTGCACACTGAGAAAAGAGTTTCGTTAATAATAAAGAAATATATTCAGTTGGTACTTTTACTCAAACAAACATTTTGTTTAAGCTCAGCGCTGAACTCTAACACAGAAACGTTCTCGAGATCGAAGAATTCGTCGCTGGATAAATTAGGAAGCGATATTTATCTCGTGCACAGAGCATGAATTTTTCTGCGTCCCCAAAAACACGAAATGCCTCTAAAGTCAAATTTCTCGAATGTTGGTAAACAGTGGAAATATGACGTTGTTTAAAAACCTGATATTCGACCCGCATACAAAGCGTGCCCTCATATGGAAGAGCGGCTTCGTCATTTTCCTCAATAACGAAAAAAAAACGTCAACCCAATTTTTTTCTTTCAGATTCTCGGCATGTACGTACGCAAAAAGAAAAGCAAATAAAATTAATGGTTTTGGGTGAGATGTCATGGGCATAAAAAATCAGAAGCTGTGTATTACGTCGTTGGTACGTGAGACTCATATGAATGCGACGCGACTCGATGATGTTGTGTCGTTCGGAACACTATGCATTTAAATCCTGATTCATCTGCCGACGACTAAATTAAATACATGCGATTAGAGCGAATAAATTTGATGAATCTTGTTGAATAATTGAATCATCGAGTAAGAGGAAGCGATTTAAATTTTTTCGTTTCGTTTGGATAAAAATTCAAAGGAGCTTTTCAAACTTTCGTGACGATTTTATGGAAATGTGTAGATTTATCAATTACGCTGCTAGCTGGTCCTGAAGGATTTGCTTTATTCGAAAATTCGTAGAAACAATATTCGCACTATTTGTTGACGATAGAATAGCCCGATGAACGGTTTGAATCTGGTGAGAAAACCAACAGTTGGCAAGTAGTTGCACGTTTCATTTATTTTGCCATAGGACGATGAATGAAATGGACGTGAAATCAAGGCCGAATGCTTGCTGATCGTGGATAAATGAGAGCGAGCATACAACAAAGGCGCCGGAGTGCATTTATCTCAATGTCGAGGGTCTCTGGAGCTCGCCAACTACAGGTATACGAGAGCATTCGTCATCTCAATGGATAAACAACCGCGCCTAGTTGAAAGACACGTCGAGGATAATCTCACGATGATCTTGAATGCGATTCTCTGTTTATTAGTAAAGCAGATTGTCCGACGTTTAGAAACTCAGGTTTCTTTTTTTTTTATCAAGTTTTGCCCACAAGATGTTCGATCATCGTTGGTTTTTGGCCGCCATGTTTAATTGTATTTTTATACATTTCCTACATCATTTTAAAATGCACTTCCGGAAATTGCTCACGTAACTGACGTTTCGCATAATTTTTAATGCGCCTGTATTAGTGAGTACATAAAAAACGTTGTACCTTCGAATATACCTTTTTCTATACGACGGTGCACCCAGTGACCGACGAGACCGAGATTTCGTTGAGTTAGACCTTGAGCCGTTATGACCGAGCAGCCGAGAACGAGCTGAAGTCTCGATGAAAGACGACAACGATGGCTTACGTATTACCAGCACAAACTACTTGTCCAGCCTTAACGCACGTTTGCGTAACGCACTAGAGCCTCGTAAATATCGTCCACGAATTTACGGATGTCAGGAGCCACGCCTGGCACATGAATTGCTCGGATACACGTACGTCTTGGAAAAAAATTCGGCATTGAAGCTTCGCCGGAAATTTTATATTTTTTTTCATTTGTAAAAAAAAAACGAGCACATACTGAATGCGAACGCTGGTGATTCGTTTGGAGGACGCCTTCGCACCAAGAAATCTACGGTCTAGATTGCTATGCAGAAGAAAAAAAAGATTGAACGACGAAAAGTCGACGTAGATCGAGATTTACGATCGTGCAGGAAAAAATTACGTTTTTGTGTGAAAAGTTTGATCAGTATGAAATTCAATGAGATGTCTCCCTTCATTTTTACTCACAGACAAATTTTCACGATGGAAACTCTAACGGCGTTACGGAAATGACCGAAATTTGTATGAATTTCTCTACAACCATGAATAATGCAAAGTCAATGCCGAGTATTTGTGTGCCTATTCGAGGATGAAGACACCCCGGGCTAGCCAGAGACCCAATATTGATCGAAGTGGTTCACTGGCTGCCTCATTCCTGTTCATTGTGTAACGCTTCGTTGCCTCCTGCGACGTTGATAAACATAGAAAAATAAAAGAAAGAAAAAAAACATGGCAGTTGAATAAAGAGCAAGCATCACGCACGTCCGAACGAAACCATGGACGTACGATTGAATGTAAAACAAGAAAAACGCACGAATGTTTCACTATTTTTTGCATCTCTTCTGGTTGGATTGATTTATGGCCAAAAAAAAAATGATATTCATTATCTTGGCGAGTATCTTTGACAGGAAAACTCATTGCTATGCGTCTGGTGAGTCAAAAAATTCACTCGAAATATGAAACAACCCAGAGATGAATTGAATTTCGAGCAATGGGAAAAATACTTTCAGCAAAAATCTCTCATTGATTCAGTTTTCTTCTCGTTCACTCTTCCAGTTTTTTTAATTAGCGACCCGTCCAAAGAAATTCTTTTTGCTATTGAATCCTTGTGATTAATATTTTCTGAGAATTCAAGATTTTCATAAAACAGCATCGAACCCAATGCGAATAAAATAATTGTGAAAGAGGAGAGAAATGAGAGGATGGCGTATTTTCTGTGCAGAACAATGGTCCTTTGAGGAAAGGGTAACGTACATGGATGCTCGTGTACATGCAAGATTGCACAGAGCTCAACGAAAAGAGGCAAAAATCAAAGCATTGAATACGTCATATCGTACGGAGAAGAATACGTCTGTGAAGTTATGGTATATTATTCTCGTGCGAGCGAGGAAAAGCGTGAAGGGAAAACGATGCGATTCGTATTCGCGTAAGAGCGGATTTTTGCAGCGGACAATGCCAATCTCATTGGAAGATAACGAGTGTCGGTCCCACGAGAGTTCTTCCAAATGGGCAATGCTGGCCTCAAATCTGTTGGGTTCAAGTACGCCTACGAGCGTTACTATTATTTCCTTTTTTTTCCTACCTCCCCAACTCGCACGAATCACGCTTTAACATCCGATCAACGTCTTTTCCTTAAACACACAAAAATCATCGCGTACGCCGCCTGAATATGATTCTACAGACACACTGGAATATTGCACATCGTGTAAGAATCACGACGATAGACGAAATAATGGATTATAATTAACGTTCTCTCCTTTCCCGCAAATTGACAATGGCATTTTTTGAATTGCATCCTTGAGCGGACTCACATCTGCCACAACGAGCTAACACATCTGCGTGCACTCAACGTCAAGATTTTCATACTTTTTCGTTGCTCAATGTTTGAGTAAATGGTTAACAAAGTTACCAACTTTTTTTTCTTTCTACATTTTGAATGTCTTGACAATTTCGCAAATATTTTTCAAAACAAAATTCTATCGCCGGAAAAATCGTCTTTGTAACCCTGTGTGTTGATACGCTGGGTCATTTTGACCCGGATCAACTTTCGTGAGCCTCCAGCTCTTTTTCATTGGAGTTCACGTTTTTTTTTTTTCACTTCATACATGAACGAACTTGAGTTGTTTAAATAATTTGAAAATTTTGGCGGAGAACAATTTTTTTTGAAAGTTTCATGTGATATCGTGAAATGTTGATAAGGATTATTATTCCTATTAATTATTAATAATATGAAAATTAATTAATTCAATATTTTCTATTTTTAGTTTAAATAATTTAATATTCTCATAAATAAATAAGAATGAATAATAATTAATGATAACTTAATAAATCATAAATAATAATGAAAATAAAATAATTCAATATTGAATTAAATGAAATAATACTTAATTTCATATTCAATGTTTGGCTAATATGAATATTAGCAAATGATATTAATTATTATTAATATTATGCAAAGAAAATGATGATTAATATCTTGAAGCAAATTATCACAAAATCTACCTAGAAAGAATAAAATGTTTCCGCGAAATTATTGGAGGCAACTTTGAATATTAGTCGCATCATCATCGAGTTAATTAGACGACGAGTCACTGATGAATCGTGTAGGAGGCGTGGAAGTTGAGTTGCTAATTTTCTGAAGAATCTTTATGCGTCACACGAAAATGGTGGTTCATATTAATACGAATGGATGAATATGTATAATGGTTCGGATAAATAATCCGTGCATCTCATTTATTATGTGCATATTTTTGCGGATGATTCTGGCAGGTTGACGATGTACTGAGACGAGTAGTTAGTGAACAGAGTAAGTCAAACTAGTTGAGGTATTTATGCTGGAGAGCCCCTCCTTGGAGTCCAGAAAATGCAATGTAGTCTTGACGTCGTCGTTGTCTTCGTCGTCGCGGTTGTTTCGAGCGTGAGAAATAATAATTCGACCTCGTACGCGTAATATTTATAATTAGTTTATGCGAAAGTGACTATAGCGTTGGGACGATTTGCAAGAAGGTTAAACACGGAAGCACGTGTTGAGTAACACATTTAAAAAGGAGAAAAAAAACTTAACTTTCTGGACACAAATCCTTTTCTGAAATCGTCCTTTTTTTGACGACCAGCTGTGTTCTCACGCTGTTCGATCGAATGAACGATGAACACAGAAAACAGTCGATTTGTTATCTCTTTCTCGTGTTTAAAAATTAATTTCGTATGCTATGTAAACAATAAGAATTTTCTCTACGTGCAGTCTTTACTCCTTATCCTTCTGACTGGACTTCCTCCACTTCCGGTGGCTCAATTAATGAGCTACTCATAATCGAACGAGACTCCGAGCTTAAGCATATCCTGGGTGGATAAGTATAAGATAAGTCCGCAGTATGTAGTCATGAGAACGATCATATGGTCACGAGGGTTTCTTCTGATGGACCGCCGAATGACCTTGTCTTCGAGTTATGTAAAAGGATTATTGTAACTACAAGATTCCCAAGAACCAGTGGCAATAATGATGAAAAATACTCAGGTATATTACGTCCACACATGCTTTAGAAAACCATTGCATTCAAGTTATTTGACTTAAAGAGCTTGGCTACATATGACAATGTGATAGGAATTTCACAAAATTTGTGACACGACGACACAAATTTCTTTGAATTTTTCGTCTTTATAGTTGTCGAATAATTTGGGTTTGCAATCTGCAAAAGATATATGCTTACATATATATGTAAATCCGGTGCTTATTCATGTAAACTCTAGTGTTCGATAACTCGAAAACTATGTAGAAGAAAAATCTTGAAAAATTTGTTTATTCATATTCGATACTGAAGAGTATTCTCACCAATTTTCATCAAATTCTTAACACTTCGAATTTTCCTATGCTCTGACCATGGCAACATTCTTGTGTAGAGCCACCCTCCTTAAATAATTGTAAAAATCTAATTAGTCCAGTGACTGGAAGCTAATAAGTTATGTAGGCAATCGATTCATGATTATTGACACTCCAGTGAAATGGAGGGCTTCCCCTAAGATAGCAGAACAAAAAACGTCGGTTTTTTTTTAACTTTTTCATCGTAAACGACATTATTATATATTTTTCTGTTTATTGACCCGTGAACCAAAATCATGTGATACGAACTTCGAATACGAAACCATCGATGGTTCTGGAGGCTTGAAACTGGCAGATATTTCATGAGACTAATCAGGAAATATTAAATGAAAATCTAAATTGAGAATTTATCTCCTTTGTCCGTCTACGTACTCCGGAAAATCAATAGTGTTGTTCTTAGTGCCACTCCTCGTACTACGATCACCAGTGTTGATAGAATTCCCACCTCAATTTGAAAAAAATCTCACGGTTAGTAAAAATTATCATTTAGTGAATTTTTTATTCAAAAATGTTAAACAAATTTGACTGGTCTAATTTTCTCGAGATTAATTCTATGCCAACGTGTATGGTCGTAGTTTGCCTCATCGAAACGAGTTTGTCACAGGGTAATTAAAAATAATTTTTCATTATTTCCGGAATAATGAGAGTCTCAAGGTCAAGCTCGTATTCATGGCAAATTGGAGATTTTCACTGATACAAAAAAGATTTGGATAATATTGTTTACGTACTCTTACATGTCCGTCCGAGTGACTCATGGACGTGGGTGATGATGTATCTCTCGTTTCTTAACGGGACACTTCGTACCAGCACGTGCACGAGGCTGAAGGCACGTCTGGGCGACGTACAGCGGCATCGTTCACTCTCGCTTTCCTGTACGACACGTTACGGGAGCATGTGAATACACAATGCTTCACGCCTAAACAGAAAATCACAACAAAGAGTACGAATAAGAAAACGACTAAGGAGAGGCCCTACGCAAGGGATATTCTCGATATCCGATTGTTTTCCATTTCCTTTTTTTTTTAAGAATGGTAGATCTCTACATTCATTCATTTTCAGGAGTCGACAATATTCGACTCTTGTATTAACGAAAAAACGTTTTTCATTGGCTGTCAGTTGTAGTGCAAGAAATTGTATCTATATTTATGGCTTGCTATTGAGAGAAACCGATGCAAATGACGATCGACCATCTGCCAGTTCGTTTCGGATTTTTAATCCATTTCGATTAATTCCTACTCCCTGGATCATTTAGGATTTCATTTAATGGCAAATTCGGAATTTTTTCACTGAAATATAATTTTTGGATACATTCCAAAGGAAAAATAAGGCAGAAGAATTCCTGGGAATGAATCAACGGACAGGAATGATTTTAAGAAGAATATTTTCAAATCCCCTTATTCCCTTTTTAAAAAAAGTTCTTACTAACGATATATCTCCAACGTTATTGTTGTCGTTTTATTCGTTCTCTCATTGGTCGGTCGGTTCGTGGCAGAGTCAACATTTTTAATGCTCATTTCAGGCCTCGATACCTATTCAAGGACATTCGAGATCATGCTTTTAAGATTTAAGGGCTTATGCCCAGCTGCAAGGGCGGAAGAAGTCATTGTCTTCACGATTTTTTCTGAACAGGCATGTCATTTGATTAAAATATGCAGTGGGAAGTAAATTTATTCGTAGCTTTTGATTCTATATCGGAATTTTTCATTTCCAAGAATATTAATCGGTATCGCTCCTGTAGAGAATCCAGAGTGTCATATCTCGATGAGTTATTCTATAGTATTCTGAAAATCTCACTGAAAATTGAATTACACATCGATCGAGCGTGAAGTTTTCAAACAACGTGTCGTATTTTATGCGGGAATTCGCTTATCTATCAAATTTTATTTTGATTGATAGAGGCTAGACTTTCAGAAACCGCTTGATTTCCATAATTATGCCTTTCTCGTGGAACAGCTATAATAAATTTTGTGGAAGCTTTGCCAAGATGGCTAGTCGCCAAATGCAATTGTCGTGGTTGAACGGGAGTGAACCTCAGGCTCGATTAATTCCTCTGAAGTGTCCCGAAGCTTTAATCTCCAGCGACAGAAAATTCGGTCAGTCCGTAATATCCTCTTTTGCGAATATCACCACACGTTCAACTTGAAACGTTTGCCAACTTGTCCGCTTCACATAGAGGACGAAAGAAATATCAAAGGTTCGTTAAATTGGCGGTGGAAGTATTTCCGGTTCTTTTCTTCTTTGCGCCTGTTTTTTTTTTTGAAAATATTTGAGGGAAGCTAATGAGACGAATCGTCCGATTGAATTTATTCGCCACAGTGCAAATTTCATGAAATAAAAAAAAAAAAAATTGACGTTGCACTTTTCAGAAAATTTCTCAATGATAAACCGAAAGTAAAGGATTGTCGAATCGATCTTGATGCTCAATTTTTCCTTCCTATGGATAAAACCATCACAAAGAGTCGTATGCATGGGAGAAATAAAAAAAAAAGTCGACGAGGTCTCGCCATTCAGACCGGAACAAGAAGCAAATAAAAACAAATTGTATACAAATGAGTGTGGACTAGATAGTTCGCGAGTGGACTTGAAGAGTTTTCGAGTATTTGAGAAACTGTCACGATATCCAAGAAATCATGGCCATCTTTGTCGCAGCGTACTTTTTTCACGTGCGTTTTTTTCTTGTCCCAAGCATTGAAAATCCCGTAAAGAATTTCTTGGGTTATGTCAGAAGTAGAAAAAGTCTCGTGAGGTTAACGTCAAGGCGTCTGCGTATTAATTCAGCTCTGATGTAATAGTCTATCAGAAATAACAAGAAAAAGTCTCCTCAATTCTTTGTACAAATGTCCTCGTGGTTGTCATTAGAAATATTTTTCTTTCGTGCTTTCACGGTCATTTTTATGGCGGAAATGATTTCATCGAGACACAATCTCTTGAAAAATAATATCCGACGAAAGTTTACTGGAAGTTTGAAAAACACGAATAACTCGGAATCAGGACACTCCCACGTTGATCAGCATGGAAAGTTTTCAATGGAATCAAAACTTCCGGAGCCGGATGTGGTCAGTTACTTGCACTTTCAGTCCATTAAATTATTTCCCTCCGATCAAAAATCTCGTTGAAGTGAAAATCTACCAGCAATAAATTTCAATCGAAATAAATTCGTGGAAAATCGTGAATCGCAGTTTTTGGATTTAGTCAATAATTTGACCCTCCTTGAGTATCATCGCAACGCAATTAGCCAATGGAACTTTGAGAGCAACATAACGGACGAGACAAGGGAAGAATCGGTAAATCTTTTTTTTTTAATTGATAATAAATTATAAATTAATAAATTAATATTACTTTTTAAATTTCAAAATATCATCAATTATAATAGATGGATTGATAAAATATAAATTAATAAATTAATATTATTTTTTAACTAAACAAATAATATTCATTATTGTATATTAACTAATGAATTTAATAAATTAATTAAATAAATTAAATTCATCGTATATAATATTAATTTAAATTAATATTATTCAGCGATTATGCAGCAAATAAGTTAAATAAACATTATTAAATAAATATTATAAATATATAATGAAAAGTGACAAAATCTGTCCGTTTCCTCGACTTCATGCGGCTCGAAACCGTTTGATCGCGCAGCTACGTGCTTCGGAGCGACTCGCCAGATTTCAGAGATCGGTTTGGCGAGCAGCCATGCAGTACGACTGGAAGAATTTCAACGAATCGATCAGCTGGAAGAAGCAATTCGAGATGCTGGCTGTCCTTGGTGTGGCAGCTTTGTCTGATAAAAAATTTACTAGGGTATGGAATCACACGTGTGGATTAATTAATGAGCAGCGTCTATTTGATCGCGAGTGTTTGATCGAAGTTGTCTGTGTGATTATTTCCTGCCGTACAGTTGGATACTCTGATAAATGAAATGGAAACGATTTACGGTACAGCGACGATCGCTTCATACAAAAAGCCGAAAAAAAAATCGACGGTAAACGTTCGAAAACCGCTAGATCATTGGAAGAAGCGAGTAAGCAAATTGTAAAGAAATGAGAAAAAACTTGGAAGAAAATATTTGCAAATGAATCTCCTCGAAAAACAGACAAAATCTAATGTGGACATGGAAGAGTCAAATTACCATTCTAAAACAATCGGTAAAACAATCCGCGAAGCACGAACAGCTGGAAAGAAAAAAAAATCATCCACACACGGAAAACCGAAGAAACATTTCCGCGGCAAACTCAGATTGGAACCAGGTTAATTAACATTTTTAATAATTTATATTGGCATCTGTGCCGATATAAATTTCAATATTAATTCACCAAAGTCAAAAAGCCATGACGGTCTTTAACAAAATACAATCCATGAACTCAGAAACTTTCAACTTTCGAAAAAAAACTTCTCAAAAAAGAAAAAAACACATATCTTTAAATCGCCCTAAGAAATTTTTCTGGTTAGTCATCATCCAAGCGATAATTTATTATCGAAAAACTTTGCCAGCCCAAAATTTCTATACAAAGCCAACACGCGCGAAAAAATGATCCAAGCTGGAATAAAAAGATCGATTAAAGTCAAATTGCATATGAGAAAGTCGCGATGCCTTTTTTCATCAGAACTCGAGTTGCGATTTCAAACAAAAAAGTTGATAAGCAGCGATTTATTTTATTTTTGGTATTTGGGGGTCGGTACTATTTCACAAAGCTGCACTTGAACGCAGATCTTCAGGATATCATGGCAACGTCAGAAGATCCCGAAGTGTTAGCGTATGTGTGGAGAGCTTGGCACGATGCCACAGGTAAGAGGATGAAGAAGCAATATGTGGAGTATGTTGGACTGATGAAAGAGGTGGCTTTGTTGAACGGTAAGAGCTCCTACAGAACCTTTTCACGTACTCCGTAACACTCTTTTTACCACCTCATCACTATATATCTCCGATCGTAGATCTCTCCGATGTAACAGATAGGGTGAATACAACGGAGTAAGATGCTGATCAAGGAAATTCTACATTATTCAGAACCAGAGTTTAAATCAACGAGCCTCTTCTCGCGGCTTTGCTTGTGCCGAGAGATACGCGTTGAATTTTCCTCCCGAGAGAAAAAAAAAACTTAAAAAAAAAGATCAATTCTCAACGAAATATCGAAAATTCGAAATTTCTGCATTTTCCTTCATAAAATCACCGAATTAGCTGTCATTCCCTTTCAACCGATATTGGGACTCAAGCTACCCCTTTTTCTTCCTTTATTAATAAAATGAAATATTCAAATGAATGATCAAATTAATTGAATAACAAATTGAATACTAATAAAATATTAAGTATTAATTAGATATGAATTATTACCTAAATATTAATTATTAATTGAATATTAATTATTAATTAAATATTGATTTTTAATTGAACATTAATCTTTAATTAAGTATGACCAATTCAATAATAGTTATTAATTAAATATTGAAAAGAGGCTTTGTATTATTGAGCAGTGATGAAACTTTAAACGATCCCAAAATCATCAAATAATTTATTTGTAATCCATAGTTTTAGTGACCTGTGGCAAAAAATGGCGAATTCGTTATAAGTTTCATTGGTATTCAGGATTCCCATCAGCTGGAAAATATTGGACAAGTTCCTACGACGATCCGGACCTGGAGGGTACGATAGAACAGCTTTGGAAGGAAGTAAAACCTCTTTACTTGCAGCTACACGCTTACGTGAGAAATCGAATTCGAGCCAAATACGGAACTGAGAGAGTGCCGAAGAGCAGTAATTACATACCGGCTCACTTGCTAGGTACTTGCGTGCGTATTAGCCAGTCAATTATCTCGTTATTATATTTTTATACCCGAAGCGAAAGTTAAAAATGATGCGAAAGTATCTCGGAAGAGTACGATCGTGTTCACGCCTTCGAAAAGATTTTTCTTTATTTGCTAATAGAAATGTAACGAATCATTTGCGGTCTCTGAAAAATCACGAAAAAAAACCATCAAATTCTTCATTCAATTAAGGAAATTATCAAATTCCCAAAATTCCTACACCCAATGGACACTCAATGAGACATTGTCCAAAGTTATGAAACTATGAGAACTCCTCCATCATTTTTCTTCGTTTCATTCTTCATATTAGGAGACATGTGGGCCCAATCATGGATCCACGTTCAAAAATTCTCTCTTCCTTATCCGGAGCTCAATGGACACGATTTGACAGCTGCTCTCGTAAAAAAAGTGAATTTTCCTAGATTAATAAAATGTCTCAAAATCCATTTTTCCTATACAATGGTTTGGCATGTTTATGTGTAATAAACAATTTCGTCGTGCAGAAATACACGCCCTTGAAATTTTTCAAACTCGCTGAAGATTTTTTCCACTCCATTGGATTTACATGGCTGCCGAAAGAATTCTGGAAAAATTCGATTATCGAGCGTCCCAAAGATAAGCGCGAGATGGTCTGCCACGGATCCGCTTGGGACATGTATGACGGCAAAGACTTCCGGTAACGTATGACAACTCCATAAAATCCAAATATTAAAAAAAAAACAAATAATGCACGTGATTGGATAAAATGTTGGTTGAATTTGGGAAACTGAGAAAAATCGACGATTTAACGTGCGTTAGGGTTTAGCCACAAAAAAATACGATCACAGGATCAAAATGTGCACGCGAGTCACGTACGAGGATCTCGTCACAGTTCATCACGAAATGGGTCACATTCACTATTATATCCAGTACAAAGACCAACCTGCCGCTTTTCGGGACGGCGCCAATCCTGGTACGTCGAATTAATTTGAAGAAACTCAAAAATCAAGAATTTAATGTCATTTCGAAATTTTCATGCATTTTTTTTTTCCCTATAAGCCAAAAAAAGCTG
Source organism: Campopleginae sp. 14b (assembly GCA_030522525.1). NCBI lineage: Eukaryota > Metazoa > Arthropoda > Insecta > Hymenoptera > Ichneumonidae > Campopleginae sp. 14b. The sequence goes on from JAPYYS010000019.1 coordinate 328,894, forward strand.
TGATGGGCTCTGAATTTTTTTTCTTTTTTTTTGCTCAAAGTCCCGAATATTTTTCAAGTTTATTTCGTCACATACCTAGGATTCCACGAGGCAATCGGTGACACGATAGCACTCTCGGTATCCTCACCGCCCCACACTTCGAGATTGGGTTTGACTGAGACAGAGGCCTATGACAAACGTGGTGACATGAATTTCCTGTTTGTCATGGCCCTACAGAAGGTTGCTTTCTTGCCATTTGCTTATTGCGTCGACAAATGGCGATGGATCGTCTTCGGCAATGACACACTGCCCGACAATTACAACGGTCTTTGGTGGCAATTGAAGTACACACACTTTTCTTTTTCCTCGACGACGATCCTGTTGAAATTTCAGGATTTACACATCCTCTGGCCACAGAAGCACTTTAGAAATAATCCTTTTCGATTCGAATTCAACAGGGCCAAGATCCAAGGCATAGAACCTCCTATCGATCGTGGCAAAGACGATTTTGATCCTGGATCGAAATATCACATCGCTGCAAGCGTTCCCTACATCAGGTGATAATTAAAATTTCTCTTATCAGCAAAATCTTCCGAAAAACTCTCGCAAAAAAAAAACTTAAACTTACAATTATGAAAATATCCCATTTGCTGCTACACTGGGAAAACGATTTATTTATATGTACCAGGATTCGTTAACTGCTAACAAATGTAAAGTTAGATACGGCGAAATGAATGTTTTTCAACAGTTAATCAATCATTTATTTGAGTCCCTCGCGATTGTCTTTGATAAAACTTAACCTTTGTTGATAGCAATTGAATTTGATGACCATAAACATCTACTGAGTTAAGGGAAATAAAAGCGGTTCAACAAATCATTATCTTCAAGGAAATGTTATGCGTATGAATTTCATCGTGATAACAAAGATATTTGTTGACCATTAACAAATTTTGTGACAGTTAATGAACGTTTGAGTAAAAGTACCAACGAAATGTATTTCTTTATTATAACTAAACTGTTTTCTCAGTGTATACAATTGAAACACTGACGGTGTGTGTTTTTCAGGTATTTTATCAGTTTTATGATACAATTTCAATTTTTGGAGGCTGCCTGTCTGGCTTCCGGAGGATACGAGCCTGGAAATGATCGGAGACCGTTGTACCGATGTGATCTTTACGGCAGTGCTGAGGGCGGCCTCGGATTGAGGTAATATGACAAGAGCTCGGTGAGGTGGATTTCAAAGCCTGATCTTGAGGCCTCGATCCATCGGGGAATCAATTTTTCTCTTTATTCTCTAGACAAATGATGAAACTGGGATCGAGTAAACCTTGGCCAGACGCCATGGAAGGATTTACCGGCTCTAGGACAATGCAAACAAAAGGTCTTCTTGCTTATTTTCGTCCTTTGTACCTCTGGCTACAGAAAGAAAATCGCAGAAAAAACGAGACTGTGGGATTTTAATTATCGAAGAAAATCCAATTTTACATCCTTCAAAAATCCATTCCTGTTATTACAGAATCGATAGAAAACTCCATCCTGATGCTCAAATTTTATGAATCATTTATCAATACTCCAACAATCTCAATTTCAGTCCCATCCATGGAAAATTTTTTTTCCAACGCGTCATAGTGAACGAGTTTTATTTTTTCTATTTCTGTCGCGATCGTGCTCCTTATGAAACCTCGTCAAAAATGTTGGCATATTCTCGGTGAACGAGCCATCTCGTGGCGCGTGATAGAACCAGACGAATTTACAAAAATATCTATATAAATAAAAGGAATACGATGATAAAGTTTTCGTCCTTTCCCAAGTGGTTTCGTGTCTGACTTTAACACTCCATGGTAATTGACCGAACCTACATAGAGACCTGTCAGTGTGCCTGTTTATCGACTGAACCTCCGTTCAGAGTCAAACAGATGGCGGTTGCTATGAATCCGTGACTCCAAACATATCATTTTTCTTCCTCTCTTCAAAACCAACTTGAATATTGTTGGGCTAGCGAAAAAAATCGACGGAATTTTTTTTTTTCAATTTTTCTTTAATTCAAATAAAAGAAGTATGCAGGAATGGAAGAAAGAAAAAAAATTTGACTGAAAATTGCCCAGTCGGTTGAGCATTGACTCAGTTTTTTTTGCCACCAGATTTCTTCCGATATAAAAAAAAAAAATCACATCGTCGCCTCAACGAACGTGAAGCTCCGCGAAATAATCCAAAGGAGAAGAAAAAAAAAGAAAGTAGCGTGCATTTCAATGCGCGATTGTTTGAAGAATAAATTAGCACTTCGATTTTGTCATTTAGAAATTGACTCGACTTTATTTCGTCATAAATAATGGAAGCGTGAAAATACGAATAGGCGGACTCGTTTACTTACAGAGTCCAATTATTGCATTACTGCTCGCAGATGTTCGCGACTTTCACACGTGATGGTGTACAGGAGTTGTATGTATATGCCATGATATCGGCTCGGAAAGCCTCAATCGGATAAACTCAGACTTGGGGCACGTCCACTATGTCTATTTTCCTCTTTACCCATTTGACAAGTAAGGCGGCCGGTTACTACACATAGATCGCTGTAATGCATATACCTCATTGTCGTTGCATTGCGGTTATATGCATCTTGCATCTCACAACAGTACACGTTGTATTTCACCGCATACCTCAGCGGAAACGTTACGTGTCTACGTCAGAAACTCTCAGGTCACGTAGGGACACACGTAATTGTCAGAAAACATTTCATTTCTTACGATATTCCTGTGCTAACATTCATATATACAGGACGAGCTGTGTCCACCAGCCAAACAAACATTAGTCCTCGAATTAACCAATTAACTTGAATTGAATTCACAAACAATCACTCTAGCCCTTAAAGTGCAGATCGATCGAATAATGTCGAGGAAGTATTTTTTCCCTCGTCAAGTCTTTTTGCTCGATGTCTATGCAATTATCTGTTTTGTTTTGTTTCTAAAATGCCAAGGATTTGGAAAAAGTGATTAAGAAATCCTTCGAACTTTATCGAAATTTGTAAAAAAATCGTCAACTCGTTGAGCTCAATAATTTCGTAAAAAATAAATGTCCCCATGATCAAGTACGAGATTCGACAACGTGTAATGACTGTCCGTTCCTTTAACATTGACAGTCCCAGGAAATAAGTAGAAACGATCAGGCTTTCTTCGTTTAATAGGAATGAAAAAATTAAAATAGTGCTTAAGAAAAGGTGGCAAAGCGTAATTTGCAGCACAAGGGCTTGAGCAAATAAGTGGTATGTTCGATCTCATGTATTTTGCTGAACCACTCCATCGGAGAAAATTTATTAATAAAATTAAGCCCAATCGTAGATTGAATTGTTTATTGGAGTCGTGATATGAGGCTGGATAGTAAAAAATGTATGAAATACGGTAAAAAGTTAAAGTTTCTGTGGAGGTCGGGACCTGAGGTGTGATAAGATATTTCACGAGCAACAACTCCAGTGGTTCGAATAGTGGAGTGCATTGTTTGTATGATAGGGGAACCCCTATAACTTTCTCGTTGGCTCACTTTCAGCGCTGGAGAATGATACTTAGAGGCGACATTATTTTCTAGTGTCTATGGTGATTTGTTTGACTTATTAAAAGTGAAGTTGCAATGTATACATTTTGACAAACGATGAGTTCATTGAGGGAGTGAGCCTCGTTACTCCACATTTCAAAGTGAGAGGTTTATGTTTAGTTGGAGAATTCGATGTATTTTTTGAAATGATGAACTCGTGACCGAAAAATATGGGGAAACCCGTTGTGGGTAAACGTCAACGTTATTCAGTGCGGCGAAGTATGAAAATGTCAGTGCAATGTCGTAGGCGTTGAACGTGTCGTTTCCTACATCCACAAGCGGCTCACCAGTTTTTTTATTCGTCTGTTTTTTCGTGACGTCATATATTCAGGTTCCTGGAATTTTTTTTTGCTTGATTTTTTGTTTAAATCGAATAACTAAAAATTGCTTCAGTTCTGTTGGTCGTTCGATGGTGTATGTACCTGATCAAACTCGTACGATCGCTGGCCCGGGTCCAGCCTCGTTCTCGTCGTTGAACATTCGCCAGAAATTTCGAAACATCGAGAGAGCTAACTACTCGGCGGAAAAGGAGAATGTCCGGGCGACCATTAGAACCCAAAGACATCCAACCACGACGCTCGAGGTTCTTTGGATTTATCAGCTGCTTATCGAACGAAAATAATACATATTTCATTTAGTTTTCTTGATTTACGATCACGTGACTAATCTATTTTTTGAGTTATGGCGATCCGGGTTATATGAGCATTAATGTTATTAATAACTCGTGCGAATCCTGATATGATGTCACTCTGAATTCTTAATCCATTTTTTTCATTCACACTTCGTAATCGCGAATAGCAAATTTTTTATTTTACAGATTGAACTTTTCCTCCGGAATTTTTCTTACTCGATTCATTATTTTGATTAATTCCACATGTGACTTTAAAATTCTCGACGGTAAATGGCGATTGGATAACTAAAATCCGGGTCACGTGATCGTTCCAATCAGCTCCTTAATTATGAATGATAATTCTGATGAACATTCTGATTAGAACACGTTTATTCATGGTTGACAAAAAATCTGCTCTGGTTAAGAATGATCAAAAAAAAAAAAAATGTAAAAAAAAATGAAACCTTCTTCGAGAAAAGCAGTTTGATGGCTGAACGAACGGAATTAAGGTTCAAGTGTAACGAATGATCAACCAAGGCTCTCCTAAGATGAGGGACGTTCGTGAGGGAGGGCAGGAGAAAAAAAAAAGGAAACCTGTCCAGTCGTAATGAAACGTATTCGAAGGTAAATGGTCCTGGCCTCGGAAAAAACCGCTGGCAGGACGAATGTCCGAGAGACGAAGACAGCTAGAGAAATGGAGGGAAAAATAAAAATCACATTCCCACAGCCAATTAAACCGATTTCAATGGATGTAGAATCACCTTGTTTAATTGGCTTGTAATTTCCTCGATGTGTCATTCACGTACGGGCGTAGACCGTGAACTGAATTTCTTCGCAAACGGAAGGAAGTAAAAAAAGGAAAAAATCTTCCGGATATACTTTATCTATATATACAAAAACGATCGTATTGGCTTTGACAATAATAATCGAATTTATATTACGAGACCAGCTCTTGCGACAACCATAACAATCATTTCTCAACATTAATACCGACGACTTGAGTCTCTCGACCTTCGTCTCGCCTGTCACGACGATCAACAGCGACAAAACCACTAATTGATTTTTGATACCCTAAGGCACCAACTGTTCAATTGCCGACAGATCACAATAGCGAATCGATCACGCTGTGATTGCACTTTACAGCACTGGATTACACGTTGGACCATTTGTTCTGCGACACTTGGAACAGAATTCGGGTTACCGTGCACCGAAGTGTACCACGAAACTTTCCATACACTGAGAATACAGTTTATTTATAATAAATAAATATACTTAGTCGGTACTTTTACTCAAACATTCATTGACTATTGAAAAATGTGTTAATTGTCGAAAAATATCTTTGCCATCACGAGGAAATTGCATAGGCATAGCATCTCCTGGAAAATAATGATTTGTTCGATCGCTTTTATCTCCCTTAACTCAGTAAATGTTTATCGTCCTCAAATTCATTTGCTATCAAGAAAGGTTACGTTTTTAAGTGTTGAGAAACATTTATTCCGTCGTATCCAGCTTTTATCAGCAGTTAACAAATCCTGGTACATATGAGTAAACAGTTTCCGTATGGTTCGTCGAGGCAGGAAACGTTTCGTACAGGACCTCAAATGGTAAAGCTTTCAAAAGTTAATTACGAGTACAACATAATTAAGTTCGATTCACGACATTTGAAGCAATTAAACGATCGCGCACTGCTCCTCCAAGGGCGGAAATTATATCGCCGTGTATTATGAAGCCATGGGCAGAAGCTTGGAAAATGAAATCTGGGTTATGTCAATTGAGTTATTGCGATTAGAGGCTCGCCTTGGCTTCCATACAACAATTCAGAAAGAGTATTATAATTGTTGACGATAATGAGAAGGTCCTGTTCCTTGGACGATTCTCGTGGGTGATTATCGATGCAGAATTATCTGAGTAGCCATGGAGAGTTGGCATTCAATTAGGAAATTATATCAAATATTCAGTGCAGAAAATAAAGAATAGGCATTGAGGAATAAATTTTTGAATCTTTCTGCAATATAAATTGCGACTGGCAAAGAAAAACCTCGGACGCTCCGTCTCAATTCAAATTCACACAAACATAACGTTTTTCTTTCTCTGTACAAATATATTTCTGCCATGATTTTTCCTAACGGCAACTCTCAGCTTATTTACCGTTACACGTATGCAGACTTACGAAATCATCGACAGAGATTCGACGTTCAGATTAAGCATACAGAGTTGACACGTGCGGATGAATTTTTTTTTTTCTCATTTTTAAGACACACAGTGAACCAGATTCATTCTTTCATCCGCCTGCCCCTGTACATTCTTTCTCCACTTAAAATGTCTCATTCCGGCGTATCAAGGGCTACGGGGAATATTATTGGTACGTGACGGCCATTCAGGGTCAGTCATCGTTCAGCTCACGCATGTTCTGTCAATTCTGTCACTTGCGTAGCTGAAGAGAATGGAGCCGATAAAATAACATCAACTTTTTTCAATTTTTCCTTTTTTTTTCCTTTATCCATACAATTTTAATATTAATCGTCATAGGACAAATCCAACGATTGCAATAACGTATGTGTGTCTCTGGAAAATCGCTAGGCAGGGCAATCAGCAGAATATTTTAGAAAATATCGATTTTCTAGTTTTTGTGAAAAGCTTAATGATTTGCGACAGGAAAAAAATAATGTCTTTCTCGATAAATCTGAGAACATCCCGTTTGCACGGCTCGTTCTTTATTCAATGAACCTTCGAGCGACGAAGAACGATTGGCCAAGCAGCTGTTATAATTGACCGATAATTTGCTCGATGGAATAAAACAATGTATTTTCTTAAGAATACGGAATTAATGCTACGTCCACACGTGTGTGCATTATGCATGAATCTCAGTTTATATGTATGTTTATATATTTTGATCGGAAATGGCGGGAAATCCGCGATACGGTATAAATAATTAGCGTCGTCGTTGACAGTTAACCACACGACAATCGTCATCATTTTTTTCCCCAACGTTCAACAATAGTAATCTGAAATAAAATAACGTAATCGAACTACGAAACGTTGGTCGAATCTCGATCGATGACCTCGTCCCGATGTTTGCTACGATTTTGGACAAATTGAGGTTACGTCAGATCGTTCAGGGCCTCATCTCTGCGAGGGACTCGTGCAAAACGATCACTGATTCTGCTGTAATGAATCCACGGCCACGTGTTATGACAGCAATTAAATTTCATCGATATAGATTTCGATATAGAAAAAAAATATATATCTCCACGAGGCTAGTTCCTCAGCACGAGGCGATGCCCAACGTCGGAGAAACTTATTAAAAAAATGAAATCATCTGGTGAACACGATCGGACATCACGAAAATGCAATCTTCCGACAAATTTGCTCTTTTTCTCACTTTATAAGAGTTCAGCGTCCATAAACATTTATTGGACGATAATGATACGAGGCTGAACCTCAAAGAAAATTGTATCCTCGTTAGATACATGGTTCATAGGTTAAAGACTGCACGTAATATTGACTATACATATACATATTTAATCGAGTTACTTCAGGTCCTTTCTAACGGGAGTTTGCTGATACAATTACTTGCACTGTACGCTGCATATGAATTTATAAAGTATGTAGACTCGTTTTGTGTTCGAGTGTGTAAAATGTCCAACACCAATGAAAAATACGGATTGAAATTCGTAAGGATTGTTCGTTGTGTTATTTCGAGCATTAGATCGAGCTTATTGCGTCCTTTTGATTCTCAGGAGTTGTTATGACGTATGACTTTGACCCGAGGCCGAACGTAAGGGACACTCACCGTGGTCGTAGCCAATTAAATCACTTCCACCATTATTACACATCGTTTTGTAAGGCACGTACGTACATACGGGTACACGTGAATATGAAAAATCTGCAAAGCACCGGGCGATGTTAAAACAATATTACAACAATGATCACGGAAGCAGCGTAATTACTTTCACCCGCTCGGAAATTAATCCTGGATATTGCAATTGCAAAAATCCGTGATGGATTATGAGAGGATATTGCACCTAACGCAACGGATTCAAATAACTCGTGAAATGATCTGCTAAATTTTACTTCAGCTACGTCTTATGCGCTGCGAGAAAGTAAATTTTATAAATTCATACAATATATTTATTCACATATTCCGTTATCATTTTATAAATTATAAAATCTTCAACAACTTCGATTAAAAGTGAAAATTCTGATGTAGGAAATATTACGCCGACATTGCACGTTTAGTATTTTTGTTTTTTCATTAAATATTGAAAATTTTTCATTATTTTAACAACGCGTGAGTTGTTACATATTTTTTATTAATTTGCAATGTTTTAATTCGATAAAATGAACAAGTTTTGTGTTCAGAAATTGAAATTTTCATTGACGCAGATTATTACGTTTAGATAATGTATAATGAGCATAATTAAATGCACGCAATGGTGAGATTAACTTTGTTGAAATGCATTTATTCCGCTGCGTGGTAGGCATTTTTTGTTCGATTATTTCGGAATTAATTATCATGATATTCTACGAAGCGAAGGGATGGAAAAAATGGAATGAAACTGTACGATGAGATCGAATGTCGTACGTACTCGATTACGTACCTAAAGTATAATCGTTAATTTGACGTCACGAACATAATTTGATCATCGAGACGTACTCTCGTGCAGTTTGAGTATTAACGAGATCCGGATTCCAGCGGCTATCGACTCCGATGCAAACGGCATTGAAAAGTACGTATGTTGGTTAACGCGTGTTGCGGAACATAAACGACATTCGTGAGTGTCTGCTTATGTCTGCTGGCATATTGTACTAAGATATGAACACTCGTACACGAAAAGATTGAGATAAGCAAATACGACACTTAATTGTCATGCCTAATTAATTTACAGCTCGTCAAATTGCCGTGACAATCTTTTTGCCCTGCACACGTGGTAATCATCAAAGCAGCCAATAAAAAGTCAATAAATTTCCATAATTTCGTGACTGATAATAAAATAATTGTCGTCCGTAATCTAAAAATCTTGATCACGACGACAAATATTGTAATAAATGTTCCATTGAGCCTCCCATTTTCTATACAAGTCATTCGTCCAGTACGGATTATGCAAAAAGGATACAAACAATTTATTCAACGTCCTTTCCCCTAATATTATAAAAAGAAAGTTGAGATATGACGTTAGTGGGTTTGAATCATTTGATCAACAGTTTAGAAAAAATAAAAATAAAAAAAACAGTGTGAGAGGAAATCCGTCAATTACTTAATATCCTCGAACGATCGCAATATTATATTAAAAAACTTATATTCTTTGTTTTTAATGTTCCCAGAAAAATCATCGACGTGCCATTCTCGATTCATCCTCAGTGTCCAATTAACCCTAATGAGTCTGTCTTTCGCTCATATTCAATTTGTAATAATAACCTCGAGCGAGGATGCCTCACATATGTGAGAATGTCGCTTCCACTACGTCGAGAGATTGTCATTTATAAATATATGCAAAAACTCAATTTGAAAAACATGAAATTTTCTAATTTCTATAATTTTTATTAAAAATTCTCATTTCATTTATTTTCTCGATGTTTTTGGAAGTTTGTACAATTTTTTCACTCTGAATTTTTTTCTTTATTTACGATTGATAATAACGATACAGATGCACTGAGAAAACGTTTTATTTATTGTACCAGGATTTGTTGACTGCTAATGAATGTAAAGTTGGATACGGCGGAATAAATGTTTTTCAACAATTAACGAATCATTTATTTGAGCCTCTCGTGATTGTCTGAAAGAAATATTTGTTAATAGTTAATGAATGAATAATTTCATAAATCGTAGCCTTTTCTTATAGCAAATAAATTTGATGACCATAAACTTTTACTGAGTTAAAGGAAATAACAGGGATCGAACAAATCATTATCTACAAGGAAATGCTATGCCTATGAAATTTGATCCTGATGACAAAGAGATTTTTCGACAATATTAACAAATTTTTCAACATTTAACGAATGTTTGGGTAAAAGATCCAAGTAAATATATTTATTTATCATAAATAACCTGTTTTCTCAGTGTGGATGGAAGATTCATTCGCCTACAAGTTTGAAGCATATCAGGGAATCAGTATCAAAGGTTAGGCCTTTGTGCAGCGAGTAATGATGAATACAAATTTTTTTGCTGGTTCTGACAAACTGTGGGGAAACGAGTCTTTTTGCTATCGTCTCAAGGTTTGAGGGTAAAGGTTACCTTGACCATCGTCAATGGTTGGGGCCTTTAAAGGAGTCTCGGAGGAGAGGATAGTGACAACTGAAGACGAGTGTCAAGAGGGGGTGCAGAAGTGAGGAAAAGTGAGAAGAGGGGAACATGAAAAGGAAGAAGTGTCAGTCAGTCGCGGCCTCCACCACAGAGATATATAAGTCCCAGGTTGGGCCCCCACCTTGCGTCAAACGAATAGCCACGTCTCAACGGACCGCAACGTTGTTCGCTGTTCTTATACGTCCCAAACCACGTGCCGCCCGTTAGCCACTCGCTTCACATCCGAGTGGTACTTTTCGTTCTCTCTCTCTCTCTCTCTCTCTCTCCCTCATTTTCTCTCTTTCTCTCCGTACTTCTCTGACGGAGAATAGACTCGTACGTACGAGTTCCCGACTCACCTGATATAGTCGCGTAGAGTACCCGGTGCTGCACGTTCCGGAACAACGAGGCAGCTCCATTTAACTCTTTCCATTTTTGTTCTCATCCCTTTGACACTTCAACGTCATATTCGTGTTTCGGGACGCTGTCAGGTGCTCTTTTCACACGAACCAATCACGACTCGGATTATTCATCCTACCTGACTTTTACGAAACTCGTGAACGTCGAAAAAAAAAAAACAAAAACAAACAAGTTTGACAAATCTCTGAGTTGACGCCTGGAAATCAGTTTCATCGTCGAGGAACGCAAGGAACATATCAGTTAACAGCAACCATGAAATTCGTAAGTAGAATTTGCAATCCATCGACTTTATTGCAATCCACGTGTTTTAGTCATTCTACAAGTCCAAAAATAGGGGTAGAAGGAAAATTCATAAATAAAATGACATTGAAAATTTTTCAAAAATTTTTCATTTGTTTTCCATCAAATTTTTTCTTTTTTTTACTGGGTTTTTCATGGTTAATTAGCGAATTTCTTCTCGCGGAGATCGTTCGCAGGTCTGCTCCTTTTTTGGTACTTGGAATGAATGCCTTTAAAATATAAATTTGCATATTTTTTGTTACTGTCTCTGCGACTGCTTGTCACAATATTAATACAGAATGCAGTTTAGGTTAATTAGGGAAAATATATGCAGTGGTTTGGTCGAAGATAAAATCTGCTGAAAGAACGTCGAGTGCAAAAAGATTTAAGTGTTTTGAGAGTAAAACTCATTCATGACATTCTGGGCTACCGAGTGGACTAGTGCAACACTGCTTTTATAAAGTTACATAGCCCAGGGCGAGGCTAGTCTGATCGGCCTTGCCGGAGGCTCGCGGAACCACCTGCTCAACTCGAACCCCACAAAACTCTATAGTTATACAAAAAATGAAAGCACTTGTCCCGTACATGGTTTTTTAATCCATTAAATTAGCCTAACGAAGTCATCAAAGTTGACGTCTCGCATAATGTGAGGCAAACGATGCGATAAGCATTGAATCGTTTTCTTTATAAATACATTGTAATATTCTTTATTATTGATTTCCACAATGAAAAAAAAACGTCATGTCCATTAATTATTCATTAATCATTAATAATTGGGAGTATTCTTTGGACAAATAAAAAAAAGAATAAAAATTAAAAATACAAATGAAATAGGAAAATAAAAAAAATTTGTGTAGCTCGGACAATTTTTTTCGTTTTTTATCGGTATTTCTTATTACGGGACAACCACATGCCTGGTCTGGGTCAGTGGGGAATCGCCGCGTTTCGTAGCATATTACTTTTTTTTCTAGATATTCTGCCCATGGCACGCATACCATGAGCATGAAAAATCTGGGAAAATGATGAACAAAAGGATTCTTGATTCATAGGAACAAAAACATGAGCATTCCTCGTTCTTTATTGATTAGAGTCCGAATTGGTTGAGTCCGAATCCGTGCTCGAAATTCGTAAAAGTGAAAAATCTTTTTTTTCCTTCAACAAAAACGATCGTCGAAAAATTTGATTGAAATTCTATAAATTCGATCGAAACATACAACCGGAAATTGAGTATTTTTTATTTGAGTTGCGATTGAATTATTCGTAAAAATCGAGGTTATGACTTGAGTCCTACTTCGAGGCAAAGGGTCAAATTAATCGGAGTATAAATGAAACATGTCGCGACAGACATACCGGGTTTATAGCAGTTGGAATGACCCGATCGTGGGGTCACGTGCGCAATCGAAATTATATGTACTGGTTATGCTAAGTTAATTATAAACTAGGGCGTCGCGTTGTTGTGTGGTGTGTACATATGAGTCTGTTGTATATAAATCTTAATAATATATACCCCAGTGCACAGTAGCAATGTGTGACCAGCCCATGAATTATCCGGCCTCCATTTCAGTATGGAACGCAGGATCCTTGCGTACTTTATACTATTGAAAATTGAAAGCGACACATGTACACAAGCTCATGAAAAAATAAGCCATTTTTTTCAATATTTTAATAATCCGTCTCTATAACTTGCAATTTTTGATCCACTTTTTCATGCACATTATAGTAATGATACAATTTCTACAGTGTGCGTACACTATATATAATCAATACATTCCTGTAGCTCAAGTGAATCGGCGAAGGTTAACGAGACCAGAATACAACGAAATCGAAAGTTCTCATGCTAAATAAATCCTTGTTGAGGAGCACCTGACCACTTTTGGTCATTCACATTCATACATTAATTTATCCAACTACCGGATTTTTTTTTCAACTCAAACAACATTGGTGGGATAAGTGCACATTTTTTTACGAGTCTTTTTTTACGACGATTCAGAACGAGCGTCTTTGAGCCTTCCTCCATTGGCACCCAGGGAAAACATGTTGCTTAATTTGAACGAAACATTCCACGTGATCTGCTGAACTAAGAATTCCGATTGGAAATCAGAGGCTGAAATTAAATTAATTTTTCGATTTTAACACGTGGGGGAATTCCCATTAAAAATGATAGCGAAGTTTACGATGTTGAAGTTTGCATCGTTCGAATGCAACGAAATTCCGTTTTTTCTCGAGGCAGAAATCGACATTCTTACGAAATATTTGGTCAGGACAATCAAACAATAAAAAGTAAAATAAAATTGTGACGTTTTGCAAAATTTAACAAAGAGTTGATGGAAAAACTGATTTTTCGTTGGATTCAATATCTGAGTCTCTAGGAATAATCAACTCGAGGAATTCAAGGAATGATGTGACATTGGAGATTTATTCGAATAGTAACAACAGCATAACTTCATTCGCATAAATCTGGGACGATATAGTTTGTCCGTTTCGTAGTTTGTATGGAAAATTCTAAAAGTTTGATTCCGAAATGTCTTTGAACCGGTGAAGCACTCACGCGTCTCTAACGTCTTCGGACACTGTATGAAACCGGACGATATTTTGCAACTTTGTATATTAGCACATAGGCTAGTCGCTTGTGTCGTGGAGCCTAATAACATAGTCCTAGATATTTAACCCGTTTGTGATCGCCCCCGGACTGTTTATATACGTATAAACATTCTCGCAGGCTTATAAATATATAGATATATAAATATCATTCTATTTAATGTACCCGAGGCCGCTTGTTTTTGCGAACCAATATACTCTCTCCTTCTCTTTCTCTCTCGCACTATTTCTCTGTTTTTTTTTTCTTCCTTGCTCTGGCACCAGGTCCTTGCAATCACCGGACAAACTTTCCGGTCCAGCGGGCTTCCTTTTTGCATATATAGGAAGGATATATGAAAAGTAATATCGAATTGCGTACAGCTGTTCCTGGGCACATATGATTTAACGACGCCTCGCGAATTAAAGCCCATATACTAAACGCTCTTTGAATATTCATCGATGCTTAGTGCTCCAATGAATTTCTTTCGTATTTTCTATCAGCACCAACTAAAAACAATGATAATAATAATGCAGAGCGTAATTAACGATGCATTTAACGTTTCGATCACTCGTTGGAGGGTTTCGTTAAGTCTTTCCTCACGCAGATACCCGATCGGTCTATATTATTTTTTTAAAATAGAGAGAGCTGGCTGGGAGGAGCCAGACAGATGTTCATGCATTACAAGACGTTGATCATTGTAGAAAACAATGTTGAATGAATAGCAATCATCCTCCTCTTATTTTTCGTGGAAATAAAATAAAAATAAAAAATGAAAAAGAAATAAAATAAAAAGTAGAAGGATGATTGTCATGAGATTCAATTTCTGGTCTACAGGTATAAGCCGTTTCTTTTCAACATCCTACTTTCTTTGTTTCTAACAAAACGTTTGCGCGCGCAGTTGCGCCGAGCTCCAAGGATCGAAAGTTTGATACTATTTCGAGCGAGAACGGAGCAACTGTGACAAATTGCCTGATGCACGCAGAGCAAGAAGAAAATAGAAGTAAAAGCACCCACACCTTTGCACACAATACAGTCATACATCTGTAAATATGTAGACAATCGCGAGCCAGCATTACAATACACATTCAAGCTCCAAGCGCATCCGATCCGTTACCGCGCGCTATTTTTTTAACGCCCGCATATGCCCGAATCATACCCAAACAGATTAGAGAGGCTCTTACTCTTTTTATTAATCAAACCACCGCTTATCATCGAGCGAAAATCAGCCTACCGTATGTGTAGGTGTCTACGATAATATCAAATATATTCATGTGAAAAAAGACCAGACGAGCTGATCCTGAGTATCGATACATAAATGATCTGATGTACTCGCCGCGCATTGTCTAGTAAATCGACTGGGTCACGCAAAGTAATAACAATGTGCACTCACACGTCTGCAGTGACTGCAGCTCATGTTTCATTTCAATATTATATACCAAACGGTTAACAGTTTATTTTATACTCGGCTGTTTAGAACGGAGGAGCATAGACAGAACATAAATATAGGATACGAGGAATAACGTGCACTTAACCTCCAATTCATTTGCAACTTCCTTCAATTTGAAATCGCGTCCGCACGAGTAGACTGTTAATTGAAATTCAATTACTCCGGAGTTTTTATTGATTTTATGCGGAAATTTCATCTCCTCAATTTTTTTTGTAACATAAAAAAATGATGCAGGCATTACGACGTTCCATTTTTCAGCTCGGTCAATTTGAAATCGCGAAATAATTCATTAACGATGAAAAAAAAATTTATTTCGCCGTATCCAGCTTTAAATTTGTTAGCAATTAACAAAACCTGGTACATATAATTAAATTGTTTTCTCAGTGCATGGAGAGAAAAAGTAAATGCGTACGGATTTTTCTCTCGTGGGATTTACGTCGAATATCATTCGTAGAAATAAAATAGTTGACGATAGAAGAGCAATTTACGGTCGCGATAGAAGGTCGATGGAACTGGGCGCAGGGTGTGCGTGTTTTATTCAAATGGAATTGGCGCGTGATCAGTGACTGTACTTGGATAATTCTTCGTGAGAAATAATGAGTGCGCGGTCGCGTGACGTGCGTTACTGACGTAAGGATAACGCGCGTATAATAATATATAATAAAGTATTATTCCGCGGTCCACGAGAATCGTATGGAAATAAAAGTGATCGTGGGTGCAAACCGATTTGCCAAGCAAAATCATTTGTTCGTGATCGCGAACAAAGCTCAGATCGATTATTGACACCGCGTTTTACTGCACTTATATACTCTCAATACACCCGCACGTTTCGTTGCGATATTTCAGGCTACAGACTAGTTTTCTTTTCCGAACAGATCAACCGAGCAATCCACAAATCCATGCGTCGATTATGAGCACACGCACACTCACACGCCTCGCGGAATAACTCGCCTCTTTTTTATTTTTCATAGAAACGTTGTCGAACCGTGAAAATCCACATGATCTTTATTAATTATATATAAATCGATATTCCCCAGTCAGTGATCATGCATTAGAACAAATAATAATAAAATTTTTCTCTGCTGGCCAACAATTTTTTTTCGTATTCACTCACATACATACGGATTAATTCCACTTTCTTGGCCCAACGAGATCGCGATCTATCGATAAGCGTTGACATGCCGTTACACCAGCCTTTTTTACGGGGGATGAGAAAAAAATACGTTTCTACACCGCGAAAAGTCAAACGCTGCACGTGTTCAAAATCTTTACCAATAACATGGAATATTAAGTAATAGACTGACAGGGACACTTACCAGCCAATTTACTTACTGGAGAATCGGCAAATTAAAACTTTCCTTCATAAACATCGCTCGGTCACGGGTTGGACAAATTTCATCGGCGTTTTTATTTCATATCCATTTCTTTCCAGCAGCAATCTTCTTTGTTGCTTCCTCGAAAAACGCTGTTCAATAATTTATCGTGGAAAAAGTAGAACAAATCAAAAAAATATGTAAACAAATTCTTTTTTAACAAAAATATTCATTTTCGTTCGACAAAAATAATGAATTTCTCTTCCTCTGGGTAAAAGGGGTTGAGTAACGGATTTCAATTGTTTAGCCATTTTCGGAGATTGACTTTGAATTTAACGGTTTCTGGCTCCTTGCGAAGAGTCTTTTATGTCATCGAGTTAAAAAAATTCATTAGAACAATTGAATTAATGGTTTATAGTGATTCAGGCATTTTTGTATTATGTTCTCTCATTTTCACACTGATATAATTATCGATTATATTATATATCCTTCTCACCGACTCAACGCATGAACGTAAGTCCTGCGAAGATGGAATGGCCTCGGGGACATGATATTAAATTTAATGAGAACGATGGAACAATGGGAATAATGAAGGCTGAGAGTTAGAGAGTGAAGGACAATAATTTTGCTTAGTTTACTTGAAAAAAAATAATTCTCACAACGTAATTAGAACGACTTAGTAATTACAAGTGAGTGAGACTTCTCAAAGTTATGCAATGTGGTTTTTGCTGCCCTCCAATGTATCAACCGGAGTTCTCCTCATTTGTCAACGAACAGTTTTTTGAAGGTGTGATTTTTTCATGGCCCACATAATTTAATCCCAATGTCTCATTTTTTTGCATGCGCCAAATTACGACCAAATATCATTTTTCCGCACGGAACAAGAATTCATTGCTGGTCATTGTGTTTCCGGAAATCCAAGCTGATGCAATAATCCTTTTCGATTGAAAACGTGGAGTCGTTTAGAGATTCGGGCTCTAACAAAATAACGCACACGCGATAGTGGAAACGAGGTGTTGATGGCACACGTAGATGTTTTCAGCTAATCCAATTTATTTTTTAAATAATAATTGAGTTTGACGGAGCGAAGAATCTTACGCGTTATTAATCTATTAATTGAAAAAAATGTGTACAGGAATAACGGTTGTTTTTTTACCCAGCGATGCGTATTTTTCATTACACCTGTTGCTTGCGTAATCGAGGACGTAGCGGCAACGTTATTTGGAAAAGTTGGTATCCACCCGTTCGGTCGAAAGTTCGCTAAGAATGACGACATGTTTCTGCACCAATTTCGATTCCAACAACGCCATAGTAACGCTTTTATGTTTGATTAAAAAATTTATCTACTCAAGGCATTCCTTGAATTTTAACGTTTCCAGCCGCTGATCCAAACTCTCGTGAACTTTCGATGTAATCTTACAGCGCGTACACATAAACGCTATTGGTATATTCCCCGTGCTGTACTTACTTCCGCAAAATTTTTATTATTTCGCCTCGTTCGCCCGCTCTCACGGCAACATAATAATATCGTTGTTCCGACCGCGCAACTCAATGAGATGTAAAACATTCTTTGCTTAATCCGAGTCACAATCGATCACCCGAATTTTCATACACCTCGTGCTGTATGCATTCGTTGTGTGTGGCCGGCTTATTATTTTCCTTGCGTTCGGAATTTCGATTGCTTCAACATTGTAAAAACAAAAAAATGAGTCTATCCCTATTCTCACTGGATTCATTCACATTCCCGGAAGCACAGTCAGACAAAAAAAATAGAAAACTATCGGTAAATTTGTTTAACGAAATTGCAAAATTGCGAGCTCGCCGTTGTCGTATATTTTTATTGTCACCTTTTGAAATTAAATCCAAGAGAAAAATTCGAATTTTTTTGGACATTGATTTCGAATAATTTGGATCTGCTGAAAATTGAAAAAAAAATTATGGATTTTTAGTTTTTTTGAACAACGTGCCGTGTTTTTTCGAATTTATACACTTCGTGGGAATTTTTTTGTTTAATCGATAGCAATAGTGTACAATCTTCTCGGCCTAGCGAAAAACGATGACTCGTGATAGACTCGGCAAGTTGTTGGGTCTTGGAGAGTATACTATATAGCAGAAGTGCAGTCAGTAGTAACGGCACTTGAGCATACGGCCATTCTCTTCCGGCAAGTGAGTCTCTTGTACGGTCTTATCTCTAAAACTCATCGATTAACGCGAGAGTACGAGAGGATCAATGTTATTTTTACTACGGAAAACTGTAGTGATTCTTGAACGTAGATTTCTCGTTCTATGAGAACGAAAATGCACAGAGCGGAGCAGTTCGGAGTCTGTAGCGATTGAGAGTCACGAACATTAAGCAGAGCTTTACTTCCCAGTCCTATGTAATTGCAGTTGTTTCGATAGAATGGAAGGATACGAGGCCGCATACATTTATATAAATAACGTTTACTTATCTCCTATATTTCCGAGTGTTCACTCGTGATGCAGAACTGCATGCTCCGCTGACATGGAGCAGACTCAAAAGCCCTGCACGATAGCAAAATGGACTTGATCGAATTTTTGCAAACTTTTCGTTGAAAATGGCACGACAAAAATGTTCTACAACGGGAAAGGAAATCGTCGCGTTGAATAGTCGTCGTTGCGTTCAGTAAAAGTTGTAATGGGACGGAGATTTTTTGCCATTTCATCGCTTTCATTTTGTTATTTTATAAAAATCATTCCATTTACTTTCTCGAGTAAAATAAAGTTCGAAAAAACAATTTCAATGAAAAGGGAAGTAATTAGTAATTACAAGTAATTATAGAGGATTCGTCGCTTCTTTCCACGTGACAGAACATCCCGACGGTCATACATTCAATTTTTTTGTTGTTCCCATCGCAATGTATAACATGCGACCCCAAATACGACGTCGCAACTATAGACTGGCGAAGAAACCGCGCGGAGTCGGCTTTTGTGCTCGGAAGAGCATGTCGAGCGAAGAAACAGGCGAAAAGATTGAGGGACAAGTGTATACGTAATGGCCTAGTACGAAGAAGAAATAAGAGACGCAGATTTTTGCGAAGGAGATCAAACAGCAGTCCAGAGTTCCGGGTCGTGTTGACTGATATGAAAATTACGAGAAAGAATATAATAATTACCAAGATCTTGCAGTGTATTAACCTGCTACGTCCAAGCTTTATGTTGGTTCGTATATAAAGCAAACAAACATGCCGCTATGCCTTCGCAGATGACACGATACCTTTATGCGGGTGTACGCACCGGAACGTTAAATCCTACACATTCATATTTGTTCTGCTGGTGAAACTTGTCAGTCTCGGTAACACGAGGAGATGTCCCCGATCTCGACAAGCACGTGGAAATTTATTAATGCCCCTGATAATTTCCAGGAAACGTAAAACGATAAAATTCAATCAAAATTTCATCCTTCGTTCAATTGTCAATGTCAATAACAACTCCAAAAGATTTGGCGTTGTCGGGGCAGATTTTCGACAAAAAATCGAGAATCAACTATATAAACCACAACAAAGTACCTCAGAACTTCGATTTACTCAATTTTGTCCTGCGATTCGATCTGCATTCCATAAAAAAACCAAACAAAATTGTAGAACAGCTGGCATGGATTTGTTAACCGTCGTTGTTGTTTTTGCAAATTTGTACAAAACAGAAAGACAAATGTTTCCAGTTACTAGACACAAATTCTCCAACAACGAATACACGAGGCTCTAGCAGTTTACAAACGTGACTGGATTATGTTGATCACTTCATTGTATGTAACGTTCCATTCTTGATGCATGCGCACCTGTATCTCTGTAGAGAAATTTTTACTCAGTGCGGACGCTTTCCATGGACGAGGTACAGCGTCCATAGAGATCGCATTGTAGTCTAGGAAAAAATATATTTCCCCTCGATCGATGTTTTCACGTTCATGTATTTACAGACGCCGCGAGAATATTGTCAAATCATTACTTTTTATGATGTATTCTAAACGAACGATGGACGAAAGAAATCCTCCACGAGTTCGTAATCGTTAGCGAAGGAAAATCAAATGTGACTAACCATGAGCCTGAAGTTTGCATCGACGCAATGCCACGGAATGAAATTTTTTTTTAAAAATGATTCGACACTTTTTTATTTCACGGATCCATTCGTGGGGTCCAAAAAAGGCGTGAGGCAAATTAAGAAAAAAGAAAAAAAAAGTGACGAATCATTTTTTTTTTTTATGTCGTGGCATTTCGTCGATGCAAACTCCAGGCTCATGACTTAACACTGATTCACTAATTGAGTCAATTATCGACAAAGTTATTGTGTGATTAATTACTTTTCAATTTGCTCTGCTGAACATTGCACAATATTAGTTTATCAAATATTGCTTATTCATGATAAATAAAAATGTATAAAGATCAAATGCTCAGTGGTCACGGTTTGAATAGCAAATAACGGATAGAGCGTAGATAAGATGTTAATAATCACAGATTTATTCAATGGGACATATCGTAACTATGTTGTGTGCGCTAAGGCGAGCCCCCCGAAATCCGGTAAAACGACTAATATATATAGGTCAAACGGTCGTGCCGCTGAGGGTTGGTTGCAACTGCAATTGGACCATAAAGCAGACGAACGATTCAGAGTCCACTGATCAAGTAGAAAAAGTACGTGTCTAGTCAGACGTCGCGAAATAATAAAGTAGCTATCTCGTCTCGCGTGAACTCTCCGGAACTAATCGAAAGCTAGACGGAATAAGAAATTGTCTTAGCTACGGACTCCTCTACGGGGATTCCCATGCAGAATCGAACTGATATCCATAGTCATCGATCGTTAAACTTCTCATGGCCACAGAAAAAAATCCACCGCTCGTAAATGTTCAAAATTCGATGACAAATTAAATAAAATTTGATTCATCAGGCAACAATAATTACTGTACACTGAAAACATTGTTACACCGAGGCCGAGCTATCCGGAGTAGAAATCCGCCTGATAAGATCTTCAGGGTCTTTAATAGCTCGAGAAAACTATAACACTTTCAATTTCTCTCCGAAGAATAAAACGAAATGACATGACATTTTTTTTCGCAGACTCATGGGGAGACGTAAATTTAATATGTCTCGAGGACGATGAGAATTTGTTGCTTGACGTCGTAATGGTATTTTTGTCTGTGACGGAATGATGTCGCAGGAAAAGAATCTGAATGGGGTGACAAAGATTTCTGTGATCGAGAGACTCGGTGAAGAAGTTAATTTTTTATTTCTATATTGTTTGTTGAACAAATGCCACAATCAGCATGAAATATACTATAAGAATAATGTATTACCGCCCGTACAAAATGTCGGAATAGGTAATTTCTTTGGTGAATTAAAAAATGTGGAGTTATCGATACTGGATTGAAAGTGAAACTGGACCGTAACGAACAGACGCACGAGGTGGAGGCACCTGGGCCTCGTTATGACCACGCCAGGGGAAAAACGATCGTACGTCTCGTAGCTCTGACGAGATATTATGTGCATATCTATATATAAACACAACTTTGTATATCTGTAGATAAACATATGGCAATTGGAGTGTAGGAAGTGCTCCGAGAGTCACGAGACGAAAGAATTCGACAGGCGAATATATCGATACTTTTCTTTGTAGTTCTCAGCGGATCTGGATACAAAAAACGAGACAAGAAACCGCCTGAGCAATCTATCCATAATTACGAAATCTAGTTCGAGCTCAAAACTTATATTACAATAGTTTTATATTTTTTAGAATAAGCCAACCGAGTCTATTGGCTTCTGGGGAGAAATTAAATAACCTCTCGTTCAATAATGATTCGACTAAAATATCGAAACAACATTATTTGAGATGGGGGGGAGGAGGGTGAGCGCCAATTGCCTCGTCCTCTCGATACGACCATTGAAGAAATCATACCAATTACACTCACTCGTTATTATCCTATTTACATTTAGTCACGGTGGATGTCCACCTTAATGAGTCAGGTGTATGATCATTATACACTATTCACGAGCTCTTCTAATTACCAACTCGCTGGAGCGCAATAGAAAACGACAGCTTAATAGAAAAAAAAATAAAAAAAAATGCCAACACAAGAAAGCCGCAGAATGGAAAAAAACGAAAAAATTATTTTTCTTCATTGTTTGGAACGATGATATTGGAGAAAGTGATCGATTACGAAGCATTAAAACTTTGCCAGAAGAATCGCTGATACTAGCAACCGCCAAAGAACAAGGGAAATTATAGTAAACGCTATAATTGTCAATGACAAATCTTTACCATGGGAGAACATTTTCTATCAACAACTAGACCGTTTTTTCTTCGACATTCTCTAATTGTTGACACTTCGTTGCTTTTTCTTCCTACCCTAGAATCCTTTTCCCGATAGTATTTTCAGAGACTATTGAGTGAGAAATTAACAGTGTAGATCTCTTTTTAACTAATAACTTAACAATTTGCTTGTCATTACTTTAATAATAATTTCTAAAAAAAAAAAAAAATTCTCTAAAAATAGTTCGTCACACGTTTGTAGAGAAATTATTTTCATTCCAATGCCGATAATTCTTTTCTCCATTTAAGACCATCCGCGAAAAGTGGTATCGCATGAAAAACGGTCTAACGAGAATTTAATTACTTATACGAATTAACGTTGAAAGAAATAAAATTCCGAGGCGCCTAAAAATAAATTGGTCGGGATTTGAATTCACGATCGAAATTGATAACTCGATTGTATGAAATTGTTGGTAAAACGTAGCACAGAGAATATGAAGCTATTTAAAGAAATAGGAATCAGAAATATCAGCGTGGCAAAATCTTGGGTCACAGTGAATGGGCATGTGTGTCACACACATCAGCCAAGAAGATGACCTCGTCTCTGTAATATTCTTCTCGCAGAGACAAGAGATCAGGCGTCCCGTGGACTCGACATTTGATCGTTGACGACATGTATCGCAAAAGAGTGAACATTATTTACTTGTTTCACATATTTTATGCGCGCGTTATGTAATTTCTAACACGTAGCATTGAACAGTCTTTTAGAAATAAATTCCGGAAGCAAAAGGATGAGAGGAAATGCTTCGGATTGATGAAGTTTTATTGCAATTATACGAAATTTATAAAATTAGTTTCTCGTTATGACGATGGAGTGGAAAATTACGAAGAAATTATGTTCGGAGTTCTCGAAAGGTGCTGAACATCATACTCGCCGCGTTGAATCTGTCAATAGCTCAAAATCGCTGATTAAGACATCCACTTCGAGAAGAAACATTAGCCTCGAGAACGTAACGCACCAATGAAAACATGATAATCAAAAAGTTTGTTAATCTCTGCAATCAAGTCGAGCAAGCGGACACATCACATCGTATAATTTAGTGCAACACCTTAGGCGATTGGCTCGTTGATTAATACGTAAAACACTCAACGCTACAACACGAACAAGTAGAATCGTCTGCTTTTATGGCATTCGCGTTGAAGATTGAACGGTGGTAAGGAGGACTTGATAATTTTGTGCCAGGAGTACCTTTTTACGTAACAAAAATAGTGCAAAAAACGTGCAACTGTTGGTCGATCTTCCTTGCGTAAAACGAGGGACAAGATTCGTGTCGAATTTATTACCGGATTGGAGTTTCACGAGCTAACGTTCTGCATACCCAGTCAGTGGACATAAAAACGTATAAATAAATAAATTTATCCGTGTATATGTTTATATATTGTTGTGTATAAATAATGATTATCCACCAACGGTATACGCACGAGTTTCGTACAATTTTCTTCATGCCAGTATTCTCGACTTTCAACGCCTTGTTACGACTTCACGTCTTGGACATTCCAACATCCAACACAAAATTCTCCGCTCGTTGATAATCATGAACGAAATATCTTCGTAGTAATGCAGTGAAAAATGTTAAACTTATTTTTTACGTTAAATCATTGAAGAAACGACATTCAACCATTTTCCAAGATTCTATAGAATGAAACAATTTTTTTATCAACGACGTGGATGCAAATTCGTGAACAGCAAAAATCATAATGAATGGTCCACTTAACGAGGTTGGATCACGACTATACTATGTTGCCATGCACAACCACCTCTAAAACATAAAAAGTTTCAAAAAAATGAGAATTTGATAGAAATTTTGTGAAAACATTTTTTAATATTAATATACGACGATACAATTTTTTCCAATTTTTTTCACCACATAGTACTCGAGTTATTGAACACTAAAGTTCACGTGGATAAGCATACAGTTCACACGTATACAGGTATACATCTCGTGCATAAGAAATTGGATTTAACTGTCAATTGTCCGATAACCATGTGGTGAAAAATTTGAAAAAAAAATTGTGTTTGTATAATTGATGCCGAAGAATGTTGACACCAAATTGAATAAAATTCTCACTATTTTGATATCGCGATGCAACTTCCTTAACATTTTTTTAGCTTTCTTCATCAACGAATATTCATTTTCATTTATTTATTTATTTTTTCAATTCTCGACATCGGCAACGTTTCGGAAAGATTTCTCGTTTACTGTTATTTCATAAATTTATTTATTGCGTCTGAATAATTAATTAGGACATTCACTGGATGTCAAGAAAATTTCCAACTGACGTGTGACAGTGACAATACACGAAGGTGGTGACGTAAAATTATCATTTGAGAAAGACCGCAACTGATAAGAGGAAAAATAACGGGGTAAACACACAATTCACGTGGTCGAGTTTTTCCTTGTTCAAGAGCGTGATCTATGTAATAAACTCCTACCTGTGAAAGGAGAGTGCCCAACGTTCTGCCCAAGCAGCGCGCACCTTCTCGTAACACATACTCTCTCTCAATTGCCATTAATTATAATTATTAAAGATAATACGCGAACCGATCTCGACCACGACATCGTGAAGTTTATTGCCATTGTTTCGAGCCCAGAGGCGTCTTATTGAAAACGAGACGTGGCTTATTTTTTTTTTTCGTTGGTCCGTTGGAAATCGTAACGCGTGATTGATCGCGAGTTTCGTGCGATATGAGCTCTGTACTCGGTTATTAAATACGTTTAATATTCTTATGTTTATCACGAATGATCGAATGTTGTATGAGCGTATGCCCTTCAGTATAAAAAATTGGGCTAACATTCAGTGCCAACTCATTCGAACCGGACATAGAAAAGCTTTACAACGGAACTCCTTGAAAGATGCCAAATGATAATTGAAAACTTTCTTCTTTTCTCAAATTGTTCGAGCCGAAGTAAAATAATGAATCCAGTCTCGTAATTGCTTCGTGCAAATTGCTCAGCTCGTGAATTCTTCAGAAAAATCAGAAAACCTCATCAATTTCTCGAGGGTAGTAGAAAAAGCAATTAAGATTGAAAAATATCTTTCCTATTGGCAAAACTGAATCGTTCATTTTACGTTTCGTGATATTACGAATTTCGTAGACCTGCGAAAAGGTGATAAATCGACACGTGTCCCGATTAAGCCTATTTCGCGAACACATGTTCGTGAGAGCAATTTATTTACTCGCGCACATGCCTGGGAACACCGATTCTTGATTCGAGCGATTTCACTCATCGATGAAATGTTTCCCGAGACGCAGGTGCAGTCCATGTTCGTTTAGTGTTGATACAGCTAGGCCGAGCCGTCACAGAGCCAAGTGTCTTCGAGCTAGAGACATATCGAAGAGTTCTCGATGCATTTCTCGCTGCTAGGGAATCCCAGCTCTTGCAGATATCTCCTGCGGATCAGAGGATTAGTTTGCCAGAGGTTCCCCCTGGCAAAGCTGGACTAACTCCGCTTCAAGCGCGTATAGGAGCGTCCAAAAGTTTCGAATTTATCTCTTTCAAATTGATGATTTCAATATATTTTTTTTTTAAATCCCCGTACCCGGGGTTGATTTTTAAAATTCGAAAATTTTCGACTATTAACTACGGAAACAGAACGTAATTGACGCAAAAAAATTTCAACTCATGTAAATGATTGAATTTATGAAATAAATTGAATGATTTCTAAAAACTCATTAATTAGTTTCATTAATGAATAATAATAATGATTAATAATGATGGGTAATCATCATGATAATAATAATAACTATTATTAT
The DNA here is from genome assembly GCA_030522525.1 of Campopleginae sp. 14b. Lineage (NCBI taxonomy): Eukaryota > Metazoa > Arthropoda > Insecta > Hymenoptera > Ichneumonidae > Campopleginae sp. 14b. The sequence continues at coordinate 355,463 of JAPYYS010000019.1, forward strand.
TGTCATTATTATTATTAATTACAAATAATAATTAAAATAATTAATTAATAAAAACCGAAAAGTGGATATGGGTTTTCTTTTCAAAAAGTATTTTTTCTGGATTATGTAAAACGAAAATGTTCGACCATTGACTACGAAGACGGCACATCATTGGAGGAAAAAAAATCTTTAACTTGCGTAAATGAATGCATTTTTCATACTAATTGAATGATTTCTAAAAACTTATTAATTCATAGTAATAATGAATGAATAAAAACCAAAGAGTAAATTTTATTTTTATTAAAAAAAAATTGTTTATTCTGAATTATGTAAAAAGTCACTATATGTACACAGCATTTCTCACAATAGTGTACATGTGTCAATACACACGAGTGAACCAGTATATACATATATTTTGAATTAAAGGTAAAGCGGTGGCTTTGCTTGCGAAATTGAACAGCGAGACTCTCGGCGGATGATCGTTAGAGCTAATTGATTGCGGTTCACAATACATTAATCGATTTATGCACGTACGAGTGTACTCTTTTATAGTTTATGTGCATTTTGCACACATTCCTGTTACAAAATTTGTTGAAAGTCTGTACGCAGATTTACGCTTCGTTCATTTTTATGTGAGCGGTTCTCAACGCTTCAATCCCGAAAGCAAAATTTTCATCTTTTTCTTTTTTTTTTTGTACTTTTTTTTTTTTATCGACTAGTATGATTTTGTCACACAATCAAGCGGATCTGCATTGCTTCATCCGATGTTAAGTGTCCCACGACATTTTTTTAGAAAAATCCCATGCTAATGTTGCTTTTTTTCTCGTGTTTCAGATCGTACTAGTCGCGGCCATAATGGCCTTCTTAGCAAGCGCAGTCGTCGGCCAAGACTATAGTCAATTGTTTGCAGGATTTGGTCCTTACCTGCAGCAGAGCTCGGGACTCCGAGATCCACGGTCGAATACAGGTGAGACAACACGTTCACTCAAGAACATTATGTCCTGATTGTCATTCCCAAAAGTAAATAGGGAATAGGAGCGTTTGACGGTTCCAAATGATCTACATCGTTGTGTCTTGTTTAATTTTTCGTTACGAACGAACGTTCGTTCATGCACACACAGATTGAAAATCTCCGGAACGGAAAACACTCACGCATAGGTCCGTGGATAAATTTTTTGGCCATTATTTCGTCTGTAAATTCTGCGGAGCCTATAGACTCTAGATAAATATTTCGAGAAGCACTCCTGAAATTTTCTATCGATTTTCTCGGTCACTTTTGGCCACGAAATTCATTTATTGCATCCACGATGTCGAGATATTTTGGACGATTCCCTCAGCCGGTTTATTAATTAATGAAAAATTTCTGAATCACGTTTTTAAATGTCATCGAGTCTCTTACGAAAATTTTAGTCCGTCATTCGTTGTTGGTCGGAAAGTTTCGTTAAAATCTCTCCATTTTCGCTGTAACGGCACAAGATCCTTAACAAACGGAATTAAATCAGCAAGGACAAGGTTTTATATAATTCTCGTAACTAGCGATCCAGCAAAGCGTCAACTTTCTATATATTGTGGGGTATAAGCTTCTCGGAGGATATTCAAGATTTACATAATGACACTCGGCGTTGTAAGCTGTCACATTGGGAAGATATGCATTTGATTAATAGCTCCTCATTAATTATCCACTACTCGAATCTCCGAGTCATTTAGGCCTTCCGTATTTCTCTCATTTTATTGATTTATAAACAAATATGGAAGCAACGAGTACATTAAAAAAAGAGTGGGCGTTTCGTCGCCTTGCGAACAACCTTCATGCTTCATTGAATGGAATCTCGTCGCGAATGCGACATTGTTCATTGATCTATATTACTGTACTCATCAAGGACGATGGCAATGAATTGATTCTGAGATAATTTGATCAAATATTTGATCGTTGAATCCTCCACCAAATAAAGTCAAAAAATTTCTATGAGCCTCAAGTTTGCCTCGACGCAATGCCACTAAATAAACAAAAAAGAAAAAATGATTCATCACTTTTTTATTTCTCGAAAAAAAAATCGAAAAAAAGTGACGAATCATTGTTCTTTCATTTCGTGGTTGCGTCGATCCAAACTTCAGGCTCGTAAATTTCTCATCATTTTGCCAGGTGGAAGTGCATGGACTGTTTTACAAAAAGATCAAACAAAAAAAATACCAAAATAATCATATTATGCTATTATTTTCATTTTTCTTATTTCTATTTCATTCGCTTTTTTCATTCGCGATGAATTAGAAGCTCTGACGATTTCCGTGCCCAAAAATACATTTAGGAAGGACCGAATTCTCCTAATGGAGGAGAATTCAGATCCTAAAGTTAATGTTGTTATGCACTGTTCATTAATTACAAACATGATTTTGAATGCCCTGACCAATAAATTGGTAAATGCAGTAGAAATTGTCGGAGATGAGTAAATCCCGAGAAGTTACGGTTCGTGGTAAGCCACATCGAACGACACCATAGCTCTTCGCTCAGAGTAATCTCCACGAAGCTGCGTACGATCTGGGCAATGCGGTGAAGGCCATAGTCTAATCTTATCTTATCTGTTTCGTTGCAGGTCCAGTTTTGTTTCCCGCTGGACCAGCGCCAAACAACGCGGATACGAGTGGAGTTATCGTAGGAGCGAGTGGCTTCGGCTTCGTGCCACCCAACGCAGGTAAATCGCGGGGCCAATGACTCGAACTCCAATGACAAAATAGACAGACAAAGAGAAAAATGGATGCTGCCGAATGCAGACATGATCACAGAATCAAAAAACACGGAAAGAAAAAGAAAAGAAAATTGGCAACTCAATGAGAGATTGAGGACTCGATTTGGAGCGTCCATTCTTCGCCACGTGTACATAGAAAGCCCATGGAGTAGTAGACAACCTTGTAGTGATTAGACGCAACAATCGTTCTATTATTTATGCCATTGAATCGGCGGTTCTGGAACCGTCGGATGATCCTTACCTCCATTTCCGCTCTCTTCCCATCCAGCTGTATTTTATTTGCGATTTTATTATCGCTCTACGCTAAGCCACACACATTGCATAAATAAATTATTGCATAAATAAGTTATTCTTCTTCGGAATATATTTTATCTACCGTTGAGCATGCAACATGACTCGATAAAGAACAAAATAATTGCGATACAAATTTATTTTGTGTAATCGACGTAATGACAAAGGGTATCGAAAAAAAATGATAAATGTAGCTGAACAAATTGTACGTTGAATTGAACGAGGAGCAGAAAAATGTCTTGCAAACGTAATGGGCGAAAAAAAAAACGAGAACGCCTGAAATAATGTCAGATCGTGGTATAAATAAGCAGACAAAAGAACAAGTCAACACACTACATTAACAACGCTCGTCAAGGTTGCACAATAAATGGAAATTAATGTTCACACGTTTTCCTGCAACCCATCGCTTCCCACACCCGGATATACGAGGGATGCTGTGCGTTGTGCTGATCGCAATGACATAACGGATTAGCACACCTCTATGATTTGTTGAAAAAGTAATCTGCACAGTAGTTTATGTTCTAACGGTATAACCTTCAGCCAGTAATTGTAAAAATGCTAATTACCAGGAAAAACAATCAGCTGTTGACTTATTGGGCTTAAGTTTTTTTTTTTTATCTTCGTCGACACCAATAAATAATTCACCATCGGCTAAAATCTCCTATGCACACGATATTCCTAATTCAACTCAAATAATCCCTTCAATTCCTTCAATAATTATTATTTATTTTCTTCGAGCCTCGTAGCAATAAATCGCCATAATAAATAACAACATCCTCATACGCACTACATTCCTGAATAAATGGCAAAAAACGCCTCTCAGTGTTTTTCGACACCAACGTACTTCGTACTTGGATGTAAAAAAAAAAAAAATTGTCATTTTAAATACAAACGTATCCAAAATATTCGATTATCTGTGAGTAGAAAAAATATGCACCGAATTCATGTCTTGGATTTTTGTTTGGATTTTTTAACCCTTCGTACCTAATGATCTTCGGCACGAGTAAACGAATCACTGCGTGACAACGATCACACAGTGAATTCGGTTGGTTGAATAAATACTAATCATGAAGATACTGAAATTTGCATCGCTGCAAAAAAAAACGAAAAATCTATTTTTTAATCGTTATTTTCATAATTGATCAACTTTTTACATTTTTTAAAATTAATTCACGTTTCGAATGGTAAAAGTGTGCTCCAAAATTCTTTACAAATACTTTCCGAAAATGTCGCACTCTGTTTAAAAAAATCATAAATTTTCGTTGCATTTCAACGATGCGAACTTCAACATCATTAATCATGGACGTGAGTATCTGTGAAAAGTGGGTCAAATAGCAAGCGATCACTTTTCTCCTATATCGTTGAGTTTTCGAGAGAGTACTCACTCTCGTTGATTCTCCTTGTATGTTAGAGAATAAAGTGTAACTGTCGATTGTCTTAGAATATCAATCGCGTCTCTGATAAGGAACTGATATCGTCGTTTTTCCATATCAATGAGTTCCTTATCCTCCATATTATCTGAATGAAATAAATGTTGACATGCAAGGTGTGGATTAACGTTAGAGAATGATTGTAAACCAGAGTAATCGTTTGTCCCGGATGATCCATGGTGAGAGCGGATCTTTGTACAGTTCTGTTGATCCGAACTTCCTATCGTAAGAGCCACGACTCGACAAATCGTTATGAAGATCGACTTCGGAGCTCGAACAAGAAGAAAAAAACGTGACGAAAAACCTTTGAGTCATTCCATTCTCCGAGCTATCTTTTCTCGTTATCCTTCCCCTTGAGCCTTGTATATCCTCGCGATACAAGGACAGAAAAGAGAGACCGAATCCACAGAGTCAGTCTTGCCTTTCGCGATCTCAGCAATAACGAAAAAAAAACAGTCGTAGCTGTTCGTGGTAATAAATTTGATACCGGAGTGTCTCATTTTCATAAATATGAGTATTCAACGTTGTCCCTATGGTAGAAATAAATCTCGTGAAAATTGCAATTCCTGGGATTCTTAATGATATTTTATTGTCTTGAAGGCACGCAAGTAGATGTCATTTTATTTACCACCAACTGAACGAAAGCGAATTGCCTTGGTCCAGAGTATGGCATCTCGAGGCATCTCAAACCCGTTTGCCCATAACCTTTCTTGTTCACACACTCACTCTCAGTAAAAAGACACTCCACTGTTATGTACGGAGGATTTAACGAACGTTCTTGCCAGAATACAAACTGGAGACCGTTGAGAAGATCAGCTCGACTTTCGTTACCTTCGATACAACTTTAGCCCGGGGCTATATCTTTGCTTATGTCGGTTCGAGTTTAATGTCGATGATCTCTGAACCTGCTTCGTGGTCAAGTTCATCCCTGTCCATTAATAACTATACTTACCTAGGCTTGTCAGGCTATGTATAGCGATATGCTTAACTCGTTACTTCCTGTCTGGCTCCACTGACTAGATTCGAGTGTCTACACATCGTCTCGAAAACTAGCACGCAGATAAATAAATACCACTTATTGAGAGCCCCGATGTCTCCATCTCGAGTGTCAGTCTCCACACGTTCAGTTCCACGTTTGATAAATCGTTGTCCCGTTAAGACAAGCCTAATGGTTCCATAAGCCAATGGGATTCGGTTGAACCCGGCGTGTGAATACTGTATTTTGGAGTGCACGTTGTGAATACTGGGTTTTCTAGGGAGTAGTCGGTTTACTAAATTTTCTGAGCTCTTAAAAAATCTAAAAAAATTCCTGGTTACTCATTGTAGCGTCTGCTATATGGTCCAGCAGCTGCCCTATTCTAAAATGCAAAACGGTCGTTAATAAAAATTGGACAATCATCTAAAAAGTGAAGGAACTTGAAAATTGAAACTTCAGCACGAAAGATTTTCTTATGGTACGACGAGTCCTCCGAGCCTTTTGGGCGTTCATTTTAATATGTGGAGGCTGTGGGATGCGGGTTGTGACCTTGAAAAACGAAGTTCGAGGACAATTCTGAATGGTTAATGGATAAAAAATCGCTCAGAATTTGTAATTTCCGTGACAGAATGTCTCGATGCGTTGATTCCTTCGGGAACTGTTACCAGGAAAAATGGCAGAGTGTGGAATTGATATCACGAGTTCGCGATGACCTTGAGGACGGTGATTCTGTTGGGAATCAACGCAACAGCATTCGAAATTGTTTCAAGGTCACTCGCTGCACAAAACATGTTAATTTGATCCGCATGTCCTTTGGTCGAAAAAAAAACGCGTACCTGTACATTTAAAGCGACGTTTGACCTTAAAAAAAAGCCATAAATGGATTTTTGCTTGACTTCAGGGTTCCTCGCGTATTTCTACTGAAGCGGATAATGATGGCGGAGGCAGGTCCAATGGACACTGATACGAGGAAGGGGAAAGCGGAAGTCGAAGATTCAAAGTGACTCGGACCGAGGGTGGAAGTAGGATCAAGGGAATGACCTTGAACGCTTGAAGGGACGTCCAATTCCAGTCGCCTTTCACCAAAAGAGACTTGTACGAATGGCCGTCTCATATCCGGAGCCTACTGGACCACCTTCGGACGTTATTGGCCAGACAAGGCCCCGAGCAATCCAATGCAACGCCCAAATGAGGCCCACGACAAACATGGAAGTTCATTCACTAGAAAAAACATGCCGATTGCTCAACGAATTGCTCGCCGGATCATCGAACTCGACTTCTCGCCGTTATACCGTCGCGTTTCGGTGACACTGTGTTCGCTACTGTTCAAGGTAGAAATATGTACATACAATAACTCTAAATCGGATCGTTACATCGGAATCGAGACAAAGTTTACGTAACCAAGGACCACGAATAAAAAATCAATGGAAAATAATTATTTAAATCGATCGCACCTTTTTTCAAGGCTGCAACATGCAAATTTTTGTTCCATCAAAAACGAGACAACGTTTCAAGTATTTTTCGGATGAGCCTGAAGTTTGCATCGACGCAACGCCACGAAATGAAAAGAAAAAGGAAAAAAACACATGATCGTCGCTTTTTTATTTTATGAATCCATTCGTCAGGTCCAAAAAAGGCGAGAGGCAAATTAAAATTAAAAAAAAAAAAAAAACGTGACAAATAATTTTTTTTCCCATTTCGTGACATTGCGTCGATGCAAACTTCAAGCTCATTTTTCGGGGCAGGTAGGGGACGACGATCGCACTCGAAAAATCTGCCATGAAAACCGCGTCAATAACAATATTATAACTACATCTTTCGAGTTTTAAGCTATTAAGTTTCTAAATACGATAAAACAAGTTATTGAGTATGCCTGAGTGAGTGAATTATCCTTTGAGAAAGATTATTTATTTTTAATTATAACACCGCGTTAGTACCTGCTAAGACACAGAATACGGTTGGGTAATGAGTTCGAATCGATTTGAAGAAATTTATGGATGTCCAATCGTCCTGGTGTCCATAACACCGGACACACTACGTAATGTCGTTAATCGTCGTACTTTTAAGTCCAACGTTCCCACTTCCACGTTGATACAATGCGATACGTTTACACATTACGGAAGAAAAATAAAAAAAAAAGCCTTCATAATTATTGGCATACGCGATAGACTTAGTTACGAATAATAGAAGAGCCTCTGCGTGTGTTATGTAACGCACGCTGTGCGTCAACGATCGAACTAATTACTCGTTAAGCCTGTATGAGTCACGAAAATAAAACTTATCTTACTAACATTAAAATTGTTGTGCAATGTAAAGTCGATCCAACAATATATGACATTAAAGTATATTAGACTTCTTGTTATCATTTATTCACGAACTTATTACCGTTTTCTAATCACATCGAAGTTCGTTATTTGCGAACTTTTCGACTCTCCAATAAATTGACACATCCGGAGTGAGAGTATTATTCGCAGAGCTGCGGAAAACTGCCACGCCACCGTCAGCTGTTCGCCTAGAGGTAATAAAAAAGCGAATCTTCCGCATTCGTAGCCTCACTGATGCGTCTCGCTCTCTCAGATACGAACGATAAGAAAACCAACAAATAACCGTACAATTATTATGCACTTTTTACGTTCTGATGTGCACATTTAAAAAAATAAATTTAACGTGTCAAGTTCATTAAACTAATCAAAGATGTTGAGTACCTATGAAACTCGTTAATGTTGATTGTTCAATAAATAGCTCCTTCATCGTCGTGAAATTTGTACACGACCTGCTGAATACTTCATATAAAAACATACCAAATTTAAAAAAATTTGTCACCAATACTTTAACCTCCTTCGGCTTCAATAAAAAATGATAAGAAAATTCCGAAAAATTGGGATATTTTTGGATAAAATATTGAAGAGGTCATGTAAAAATTTCACGTCGATAAGGAAGTTAGTTATTAAAAAATAAATATTTTGTTAACAACAATTTTTTAAACAAATACAGAAAATATTTATCAATGAACTTCATTTTTGTTCCATTGCTTTTAGTATATTGTAGACATTAAAAAATAGAGAAGTAAAAAAACAAAAGCTTATTGCGAAGTTGTATCAGTTTCCATGAGACCGGCATTCAATTTGTTAAAGTCAATTGTTCAATAACGAGCTTCCTAATCAGTCTGAAATTCTGACACGATCTCTTGAATCTTTCATACAGAAACCTACCGAATTTTCAGAATTTTCTCATCATTAACCATTTGGGACTGAACAACCTTAAAATCTGCGAAATAATATCGAATAAAATTCCAAAAGCGATCGCACTCACTTTTGCTTTTTTCATGAGAATAACAAATCATTTTCTACTTAGCTGGCAAAATTTCTTCACAATTTTTTATCCCGAGACTTGAAAAAAAAATCCAAACAATTTAGATTCAAAATTTTTTTTCGTGAGCACTGAAAGAGTCACTCATCAAAATATCAAATTTTTCACATGTTTTATCCATCGGAAAAACGTTCATTCATATCACGAATCCTCAGAGCTGTCACATAAATCACTCACTCCTTTCCGTACATGTATTCCACTCTTTACATTAACAATATTTATCCCCGATGCAGTAACAACGACTTTGATACTCAAAAGAAATACGTTTCCGCCTACAGAGCTTCTGTACCTCATATATCAGTTTCACGATAACGTCTAATAGATTTAAACAATTAGAAAGCTTATTACACAATAATTCGGCCACCCTGTTTATTCAGCACGGATCGTGACTCACTAACTTGATTTTCCTGAACAGTACAACGATACGAAGATAAGGCGAATGCTTTAAAGGATAATGAGATTATGACTTAGTGTTTTCATATTCGCAAAACGTTGGGTTACCGAGTATTTGGAAGATTTACAGATTTTACAAAAAGAAAAAAAAAAACACACAGACCGAAAATTCATTTTTCCGAAACAAAGTACGAAAATGGAGAATATTTTTATTCGACACTGCGATGAAATTGGAAAAAACTGTATGAATGACAAACGGTGCAGTGAACTGCGTCTAATTATCGTTTATAAAACGTCAATTATATGTACTGTCAATTACGAAACACTTCCCATGTGCCTGAGACATGTTTTAATAAATTATTGAGTTTCAAGATAAAAGATTGACGCGTCGATCGACGTGACGGATATTTTCCATCAATGTTTTATTCGAAAATCTTGTCCGTGCGAATTGGCAAGTTATCCAACACAGACAGACTATTTTTCGATTCCAATAGTCAATGAAAGTTGTTATAAAATATATAAAACGGAGGTGTGTAATAAAACTGTCACAACACATCGCGATTGTTTGTTGTAAAAAAACGTCACAACGCGAGCGTGGATAATCAAGCGGTTGCGATAATTTAACTTTGATTTTTCTTTTTCATTTATTAATCTTGACCCCCTTTCGAACTTTCCGTTCGACACGCTTTGCCGTAAGACATTTTTTATCCTCATAATTACAGGCACGTGATTCATGGTATGTAAGTTTTTGTTTGATTCGTGCGAATATGTGCGATCCATGCGTATGCAAGTTATGTTCATGCTACGCCAAGTTCGATTCTCCCCTGACTTCCTCTAAACACGTTCAACGATCAAGTACAAATAATTCCACGTCGCGCTTATGGAATTCGTTTCAACGCTTTATTTTTTTTATGAATCTCCATTCATTGACTTTTATGAATAAGTTCTGGGTGGATCAAAATTAACAAAGATTGTTCAATTGTTTTGGTGAATAAGTTCAAGTCGTTTTTACTGAATCGAAGTTGTGGACTTTTCTCATTTCAATGTTTTTTTGTTTTTTTCAATTATTGAATTACTTCGAAAATTCAAAAGGACGGCCCTTTCCTTTTGGATTATTTTTCAGGTTGTTTTCGCTGAATCGAAGTTGTGGACCCTTCTCATTTGAATGTTTTTTTTTTAATTATTTAATTATTTCGAAAATTTAGAAGGACGCTCGTTCGCTTTTGATTAATTTTCATTTGTTTTTCCGAAATTTTTTATAAATTTGAATAATTATCGGTGGATAATATACGATGTGAAGAAATTAATTTATGACATCGATTTATCGGGCGTTCCATCAAACGATATCCGGTCCTTTATCGATATGGTATCGTGTCAGTCACCTCGAAGTATAAGCTTAAGCGAACGAATGGGTTACACGCGCGAGATATTCTCGCCGATCCGGCGGAAGATTGATGCGTGGTTCATGGGCCGTAAAGTACAAGCGACACGCACCACGGAGTTGGATTATAAAGTCTGTATAAATTCGCATTGCAAATTTTACGATGAAACGCCTGCGAATTTCGAGCGCGGATTGAACGTATAAAATTTTATGTCGTATACAGTTCGACCGTATAAGAAACGCACATGACCGAATGTTTCGATGCAGCAAACCTCGCACGAAGGACCGAACATTCCTCAATTATTTCTTCGACGACCTCAACGAATTATTTTTTCAATAATTTTATTCATTTCGATAAAAATTGAAAAGCCGAACAATGTTTTGTCGTATTTGAATGAACTGCACCATTTGACACTCAACAATATAAAAAGTTGTTGCATGTGATCTGCTTGGGCCCAATAAAAATTCAGGGAATTCAATTCGATGAGCGAATTTTTGTTTTTTTTTTTATAAATTATTGGTTCGTTTCGAAACTGTGAAATTTTATTTTCGATCAACAACTGGAAAAAGAAGGTGAACTTAAAGAAGAAACCGAGAAGTAATAATGAAGTAATAAATTTCACGAACAATCCTCATGGAAAAGGACTCGTTCGTTGCAAATAGTAACCGCAATCTGCATCGTGTATTGTATTCTGTTATGCGGGGGTGATTGAGTAATGCTATATGTGTGCCATTGGCACGTGTTTTCTATAACAATTAAATCGTCGATTTATTACAAGCATTAGGATATACATGAGAGCCTATAGGGTCATGAGCATTATACATCTGGACAGGCCGGTGCATAATTTCTTTAAAGAGATCGCAGTGCTCGTGGGAAAGTGCGTCGTTTTCACGCAATTTCATACCACCAATTACGAGAATATCTTTGTATGAATAGTTATGATGAATAAAATAAAGACGAGAATCGAACGAAGGTGAGAGCGCAGTTAATATCGTAAATTATATCGCGGCATCGAATAAATTAGCCCACTTATGGGTGAATGAATTGAAGCTTTCTATAGCACTTAATGCATCGACTGCATCAAGAACCCAATGATATTTCGACTTCGTTTTCACTATAAACGGAACGGAAAAAAATCTCAAAAATTTGTCGTAAAAAAAAGAAATTAAACATTCTCCTCCGTATGAGATTTATTTTTCTCTCCACGACTTCAGTCACGTCAAAGATATTCGAAAACGAAGACTTCGAATTGGCTCGGTCTGTGACTTCTGTACGTCAACAGTATTAAAAATAAAAATTACGATTCAACAAACTTCTCCGAATAATGGATATCGGAACGGAACCTACTGACCAGAACAAAGTCCCACATTTATTAACTAATGGAACTAATTCAAGCAAACATTTTAATATTCCACGAAAAGTTAATTTCTAGCGCAGCCTAAAATATTAGATACGCGGTGTTTTGTTATAATGAAAGACTTGCCGGTGTGAATAATTTTCCATGTAACTTACGAGCGTTAGAATGAACCCGCCACATAATAACACGTATACCGTTGATGAAGAGCGTAATAAAATTTATAAATGCGTAAAGCTGTTCGAAATGTTGTGGACAAGTGCGACAAAACGTGGACGAAAGAAAAATAACGCGCCAAAATGAGAGATCGTTCTACTTAGAAAATATTCTGTAGTTTTATGAGTTATCGAAGTCGGCAAGGCAGCAATGTTACTTTCTAAATCAGTGAAAATTCAAGCTTGGAAGTTTCTGTCACTAAAACAAATTACAAAAGGGTCTTTGAAATTTTATCAAATCCGAGTCGATGTATAACATGACAGTACGTCAAACGAACTCAAAAATATAGTATACACACACTGGGTTAAATAAAATTCATTAGAACGAATAAAAAAATTTAAAATCATTTATATAAAACTTCGAATTACAACAATCATGGTGCCTGGTAAATCAGTGCCTACCATACAAGGGCCCTTGAAGCTAACAGGCATCTCATGTGAAAATTGGTCGAGACGATTTATAAGATATGCATGTAGTCACTTGTCCAGCGGACTGTCCGTGGATAGAAAATTACGATGCATAATACAGAAGAACACGAATAAATCTAAGACAATTGAATGAAACTTGAGATGTGCAAAAATCTATTGGCAAAAACCAAAAATAAAGGACGGATCTAGAAAATGTGAGTGTTTTGGGAAAATTTGAAGGAAATCGTTGAATTTCATCTTCGAAAACTTCAGTACAAAACTTTTTTTCACGTCGCCACGAAGACGTTCGTTTTTATTCTGACGTGAAATTTTTTTCTACATTTTCACGACGATGATTCTTTTTTTTCCATTTTTCTTGACATTCGATGCTCGTGCGTGTATCAAACGCGTAAACATTAACGTGTTTCATTAGAATTCACTCCCCTAAATGCATCAACACTCCGGTAGCAACAATCCTGTGTGCACACCCATACAAAAATAAATACATACTCGCTTGTCGAGACCACGTGAATTTGATTACATAATCCTGATGTTAATCGCATAGCAGTCCGAGCCAGAACGAGTGCGTGAGTTCGAGCACGCGGTCTCGCTGTACGCGGGGACCCACATATCTAGTAGAGCGTGAAGCATCGCGATCCTAAATATCATTGTCGTACCAACCACGCACGGCACATGCCTCACACCTCATTCCATCTCTCTCTTTGGCTCAATCTTCAGTTTATCAATGTACGATACAGAAGTTCTATTTAATCCTACTCCCCTCCTCCTCCCCCCCCCAGGAACAGGTTGCACGCTTCGCCAATGTCCGAAAGATACTTCCTGATCAAGGAGAAGGGGGGGGGGAGTACATTGAGAAATTTTATGAGTTTTGTTCCGAAGACGAATCGATCGATCGAGATATTCTACCGCGGCTCTGGAGCAGATCGACCGGACGGGTTGAACGAAAAAAAAAAATTGTTAGATTCTACGACTTGAAAATGAAAATTGCAAGTTTTCTTATTTTTCTGGCACACTGAGAAAACAGTTTATTCATAATAAAGAAATATATTTAATTGATACTTTTAATTAACCATTCATTAACTATTACAAAATTGGTTAATGGTCGAAAAAAATCTTTGATATCACGATCAAAATTCATAGGTATAGCATTTCCTTGAAAATAATGATTTGTTCGATCACTTTTATTTCCCTCAACTCAGTAGATGTTGATGATCATCAAATTCATTTGCTATTAAGGAAGGTTACGTTTTAACGAATGATTCATTTATTAACTATTAAAAAATGTTTATTTCAGACAATCCAGTGTCATTGCACGAGAAGGATAATAATCGCAAATGAAAATGCACGTGGTCGAGTCGTATCCTTGTTTTTAAAAATCATCTCGAAAGTGGAAATAATTGTATTCGATGTTCCTTGATATACAGATATCATTCGAAATCTGTTTTTTTCTCTAGTTCACCTTACATTGGAAAAGCAATCATTTGGACAGCTGCTGTCGACAGGATGTTTAATTGAGAATTTTGATTTAATTGCAAAAACCAGAAAAATCCTTCGAACAGATATGAGTAGATACGATTAATTAATCAATAATATCAATTAGTTTATGCCTGCGAAGGAAAGCGTTTGAATATGTATAAACAATTGTGATTAATTGATTGGTATTCCTAATTAATCTAGAACCAGTGCAAAGGATATTATGAGTTTGACCTTAACATACAATCAGTTATCATGACACTGTATACTTACATAAAAAAAGGCTGCTCATGGAACGAGACTTTTTCTACGAATCACTCTTGGCATTCATCCGCTCGAGTCCATAAAATCTTTAATTTATCACTTCCGACATTTAATTCGTTTCAGTCGCGTGAAACGCGATTTACAGAAACGCGACCAATAATAACAACGAGAAAAGGGAAAGAAACCACCTTCAGGTTGAAATGGCTCAATTGTTAAGTGAAATCTATCCGGTAGCAATCAAGTCGATTACCTGGCGGAAACGCGAAGGTCAGTTTCCTGTGGTATTTCGACCAAACCTTCCAGAAGTGGAAAAATTCATTCGCAATTAAAATCAGACTGAAAATTATTTTCCCGAACTCACCAAAATGCAATAACGAGGGAAATCAATCGTGTAACGATTAAAATTCAGGAATAAACCTCCTATCAGGAATAAACAAACAAATCTCATTCACGTGAATTTCGAAACGTACGATTCAACGTGATTGAGTCTGATGCAATTTTTTGACTGGATAATCAGCAAAGATTCTATATCAAGCGTCGTGTATCTGTTGACAAATCGAGTGATCCTTGAGAATGAACGAGAAATTGAGTCATCATTGCAGCAAACTCAATCATATTTTTTCTATGAAACAAAAAACATAAACGTAAAATTCGTCCTTTCTATTGGGAAATAGATATGGAAATCATGGCAAAAATCAAATCTCCAAGCTCCATCAGTACATGACACATATATGACGTATATATTTATATACATCATATATGTGAGTGTATGGTGCGTTTTATTGGTATTGACAACATTGAAAAAATAGTATGTCGCACGTATCTTAAGCAGGGCTCTTACCTCGACGATTACTGTAATCGAAAAGTGTATCACTATACGTGACGAGATCTAAACAACATATATTATAATAAAATCGCTCATTACATATATACTCTGGATAATATTTACGTCCTCGATTATGCGACTCTGTCCATGAAGGACATGCTCGTGTTTAGATACATGAGTTAGGGAGCAAAGTACTCGGGTAGGTGAAAGACATAAAACTAAATACGTGTTGGCCAATCACTGAGCTTCTCGAGCAGCGTAAACAAAATTTCGACGAGAAGAAAAGAAATTAAAAAGATGGAGGCTCAAAGAGAGAGAGAGCGAGAGAGAGAGAGAGAGAGAGAGAGAGAGAGAGAGAGAGAGAGAGAGAGAGAGAGAGAGAGAGAGAGAGAGAGAGAATAGAGAACGAACGAACAAAAAGAGAGAGTTTGATTTTTTTACACGCGTGTGTGTATGATGGACTATCGTGATAAGCCAATATTCTAGTGTACATGAAAACGTTTCGGTACAAAAATGATGGTTTCGTAAAAAGATGAAGGTCTAATGGCGAAAGAAAATATCAAAATAAAAAATTGATGCTCTGCTCATTTTTCATTCATATTCGATTCAGGAGCTCGCGATTTTATCTGCACGCGCATTGGTGTTCCGATGGAAGGTACACGATTACTTGGTCTGCACGCCCAAGAAGATACTGTCGAGATCTGCAATTCGCTACAAAGTTTTACCGAATGTTACTAACTCGAGTAACTGTTCGAGAAATTGTTATTCCCCGCCGATGGGAATAACATGAACGAAGAGAACGAGTTTATCGAGAAATTCCTGATAATGAAGATAAGCCCGAATTCCGGTTGAAAGAGGCGCTTAAATTAACAAACAAGAACATTTCATGCTCTCATATCAGTTTTTCTATCTTTTTGATATCCCACGCGTTTTCATCTTGTATATTTTGAAAATCTGAAAGCCGATAATCGAAATTGCTTATATTGATTTCATTGAACCGATAATTTTTTAAAAATCATTCTGTGTAAGTGGGAATTCCAAACATTGATCGAATCATTTGATAGCACTTGCTTGATAAGCGTATAGATAATGTAACAGCTGAATTAATTCGTTGACGAAATATTTATAGAGATTCTCAGACGAAAATAATCATTTTAGGGGGAAATCTTTCGAGGACGAACAATGTTCCATGGTGAATGACAAATCCATGCTGAACTATGATTAGCTGAGTCTTCTTCATTCGAATACTCAAGAGAAAAGACGATGAATTGCCGTTCCCAATCAGGAACAATGCGTTATGCAATATCGAAAATATTTATATTTTGAATAGCACATTCCACTTCAGATAAAAGTCGTGAATTTTTTTTATATCAACGATAATTGTAAAATTTCATCAATTCTACAAATCTATTGACGTTTTTGGAAAAAAATTTCGAATCAGGGGTTAAGCAACAAATTATCCGTATGCCATTGTTTTCACAATTAAAAAGTCTTGCACCTGGCAGGGTAAATAAACAAATACCATAATCTTTGGAAAATTTTTCGTTAAGTCAGATGATATGATATTTTGACACGTAAATATGTCGTAATAAGATGCTTATTAAAATTCAATTCGTTGATGATACAGATCGATTTAATCAGGAGCTTGGAATTTGCGTCGGCATTATTTCAATATCGTCCTTTTCGGAGAAAATTTTGACCGCCATTCAATTAGGGACCGAGATACTTAGACGATAACGGAATTAAGATAAAAAGCATTGTCAATGAGAGGCATTCAGTCATTTGATAAGGCAAGTGAGTCGTTGACGGCCAGTTATCCGGTCATTTCATGCACCACGTCGATACAATATGGAGTTTAAAATTGTTCTACAGTTTTTCATTTTGACGTGCTCATTGACGTGCAATTTTTGCCTGGAAAATGAAGGTAAAGTCCGATTATTCAAAAAAAACTGCTAATTGTTCGGTAAAACTGAAAATAATCAAAAAAGAGAAACTAGAAGCCACGAAATTTGTCATTTTATTATGCAGTTAATAGTGCAAGCTGGTCCACTCGCGTTTCTGCATTTTTCGGCTTGCAACCGCGAATCGTGAATGGGACGAAAGCTGAGCTTGGACAGTTTCCACATCAGGTACACCGAACATTAATCATTCTCAGCTCCAAAATTTTCGTCTCCTTCCAAAGAAAGATTGATCGATCCCTCAGAGAAAAAAGTTGTTTTTTTTTCTCACGAATTGTTCGAAAAATACAAACCCAAGCATGAGAGGGTCAACGACTCGTCGATCACTGAATCGCCAAAAATTTGTGCTAATTCTACAGTCCCAACGATCTGATTACCTCAAAGTCCGATCAATTTTCAAATTGTGTCGAAAAGCTGAATTCGTTGTAACGTTCGATTGTTATTAACAATTGAAATTATACAAAGGTCTCGTTGAGAAGGAGCCGAACGGACAGGCATTTTTGCGGTGGTAACGTAATTGCTTCGGAATGGATACTCACGGCCGGCCATTGCATGTTTAACGAGTAAGTCCGATCTATAGTGACAAAAACTTCGCCCCCCAAAATCACAAAATCGATATGTTTTTTAACCCCTCTATTACTTCGATGCCCAGAGCCGGAGTCCAAATCCAACCCTGGACCATCTCAGTAGTAGCTGGGCAAGTGTTACTCAGGCCGGAACAGCCGACTAGCCAAAGACGCGCGGTTGAGGCGATAATTTTACACGCTGACTTTGACGGAAACATATTGGCCAACGATGTTGCGTTATTGAGGGTATTTCTTATATTTTCTTTATACACGTTCCAATTTCAAGGATTCAAAAACATTTTAAGGACCTTGGTTCTGTTTTCATTGACCAAGAAAAAATTTTGAATAGAAAAACCAAACGAGGTCGAAGTTTTTACAAAAATGTGTATTTATTGCAGCTCACGAATCCTTTGGTATTGAATACTCCATACATCAAGGCAGCGAGACTCCCGAACATGCCTGTACCAATTGGGACGGTTTGCGAAGTGTGCGGATGGGGTTATTCCTCAGAAGTAATATTTTTTCATGATTTTCTCATTGTCCCGTACGGTTTTTTGTGAATTTGGTATGTTAATTAAAAATTGGGGACAATTTTTTCATTTTTCAGGAAAGGAGATGGGTGATGAATGATTTGATGTTCGTTTCATTGCCGACTATAAGTATCGAATATTGCCGATATCTCTACGAGAACTTTACGGATATACCAGATGGAGCGTTCTGCGCTGGCTATGACGAAGGCCTCAGAGATGCTTGTGCCGTAAGTTTGACTTCATAGCTAGATTTCTCTGGATTGTTTAGACGGATTCTTTTCCACCGAGGCTCACTCGGAAGATAAAAAATTATAAAAAATTCAATTGAAATTTTTAAATTTTCTGTCGCCCTGTTTTCCTATAGGAACGATTTAAACTTTCTGTGGCGTCATAAAACGCCTATTTTACTGCATAAAAGAGTACGGCCGGCCCGATTTTTTTAAATATTTGGCGTCGAGCCGCTGCCACATCACTTGATATCCTCTTACAATAATGCAACCGGTGACGAAGCTCGTCGAGAGATTCCGAAATAATTTCCCTAATTTATTTATCTCACAGGGTGATTCCGGAGGCAGTTTAGTTTGCGGCAGCTTTTTGACCGGCATCGTTTCAGGAGGACAAGGCTGTGCAAGGCCAAAGCTACCAGGAGCGTATTCCGGCGTCTATTACTTTCGCGATTGGATCAGAGATCAAATGAAAAACTACAATGGAACGAGCAGCCAGACTCCGGACTGGAGAAACATCATTATCGATGATTTTTCCAATAGTTCTTTGAACTTGTCTGCCCATTCTTCTGTTTTAACGCTCACGCTCGTTTACACGATTCTTAGTTATTTCGGTGTATCAATTTCTTGATTTTAATCAAATAACGCTGCAAACTCGAAGAACAAAATATCGCAACAGGAAAAACATAAAACCTCGGACGATAAATTAGAAGCGCAGAATGTGCTGGTGTTTTTATATGACAATGAATACTCGCAAGTGTAAAAATCAATTATTATTGATCCGAACCAATAAGAACGCACTATTTTTCAAAGTAAGAGCGTCGATTCTTTGAATTCAAAAATTATTAACAACGATAACGAGAATGCTAGGAAAAATGTTTAGCAGTGATCGGAGCTATGGAAAGTATTTTTCGAGAGCGTTCAAAAGATCTCAAGTTTTTCATCGGATGAGAATAATAATTTGATAGAAACGAAGTGTTATCGACGATAGGAGCTTCGAAAAGTATTTTTCGAGTCACAGTAATGCTCGGTAAGATTGTGTCAAAATACCATAAGCAAACATTGTAGTGGGCACGAATTTCTTGGTGTTACAATTCATCAGCTGTCGATAAGATATTATTTACGGCTGGTAACGTGAGTAGCAAGTGGTAAGTAACTCTGCTCGGTCGATACAACCGTTCCGCAATCCTGCGGTAATTTATTTCGAACCTGATCGCTTGCATACAAGCAAATTGCTAAGCCCCCTGGGTTTGAGCGAGCAAAGTCGAAAAAAGAAAGAAAATAGGTGCACGAAGATTTTGAACAAAATTTTCAACGAAAATAAATGAATGTCCAGTTTGGACTTATTGAAAAAACAAAACCCAGCATCGAGGGCCTTTCGTGGCGACGACGTTGACTATTTTCAAATGTTACTCAGGTATTTGAGCTTCTGGAGAAGACCGCGAATCGAAAAATTTCAACTTTGCACCGAACGATCGAATTGGCAAAAAAATCGCAGCTGCAATCGGTTGGAGGTTGATGGACGCATTTTTTACCGCTCGAAAGAAGCGATCGAAAAGTCAGAGAGTGAAGAACGACTGATATATTGTGGTGGTCTGAAGGGTGGATTATATCATATATAAAATACATACACATGTCTATAAAGGAAGGAGAAAGAAGTTGTAGGGTGCCTTGGTCATGGACACAGGACGATGCAAACGGGTATCGACACACATGAACTCACGGACGTGTCTACACGGATGGAAAGCATGAGGATACGACAAAAGAGCAATGGGCGGTGTGGAGTCGCGTTACTCTACTTTACGGGCACTCCGCCAATGAGGATTATGTTGCACGCTTTTATTGCAGCTTTTATTGAGAGGAGAGCGGGCTAGAGGAAAAGAAGGGAACGTAGTGAGCGGACGGTGAATTTGAGGAAGAGAAAAAGGGCGAGCTCCGTTTTAGAGCCGTGCACGTTACATACGTGGCTCATCCAATCGAATCGTTCACGTATTAGCCCCGTGAAATGTCCTTAGTGTTGTATACGACCCGGGAAAAATCTCTTCAACAAATTGCGGCTCTTCTCCCATCGGTATTCAATGGCCCAGACTCCTGTACGATGTTGCACACATGGGGACTGGGTATTCGGTTGATTTTGGAGTAAAATAACGGTGAATGGCGTCGAAGAGCATGCAAGAAAAACAAAAAGGGACATCCTTCAGAAAAACAAGCAAAATATAAATAAATGCCGAGTTCCAGTGAACCGAAAGGATTCTGATAGTCTGGCAGGATTTCCGATACTCGCTATTCCCGAATATTCGTAAAGGAAAACTCATTGATGATCAAAGAACTTGGGCTTTGAGCGGCTGTGAAAAGATAAAAGCAATTTTGAGATTACGAGATAATTACGAAGCGGGAAATGACCATGAAGGCCTCAAGGTTCCCTTTTCTCGTGTATATATACACTTAATGTCTATAAGTCTCTTCCCTTTTCGCGGAGGACCTCGATCAAGCGATACCCAGGCCCTATCTCCCTTAGCAAATTAGTCGAACGTATTATCCTCCTATCAACCTTAATCAAATAGTTCGGACACTCGGAAAGCTCCCTCGACATATTAACCCTGCGCGTATCAAGTCGGCGAAGTGATCTTATATCGTTTCGAGACTGGATGTCCTGCACGTCGAGTGCAGAACGTTAAATTTCGTCTCGTTTTATCTATAGTCCTTGAATCGTTGCCAAAAACGTTAGGCTATTCCCAATTGTTACAACCCTTCTCGAATTCAAGTGTCAGATTAGATTTGGCCCACGTCTTGGATGCTGGGCCGTGTCCACTTCATAATGAGCAGGGGAGTTTCTGCATCCTCCATCCTTGGTTTGCTTGCTCGACCGTCCACGTCCCGGCCTTCCATCAGTATGGAACTTTGTTATACACAAATATCTCTATACATATAGATTTGTATATATAGGATTGAGAACCTTGAACGCTCGAGCAAGCTCAACATTGGCCCGCAGGCATTGGCGACCAAAGGGACGAAGGGACGAGAAGGCCTTGGTCACCACAGCCCTTGGCTACTTCCCCTCTTTATATTTTTCTGCCTCTGTTTCCATCGGTGCTCTTATGCCCTAAACCTCCTCCCACACTCTCTTCATGTCCCTGGTGCCCTTCTCTACAGATCATTCGATATCAGCCTGAATATCCGTGTACGCCAACCGAATTCCACCAGAGAAAACGATGTTACGAAATGCCACGAATGCTGGCACTATCCCCTCGAGAGATTAAAAATCTTCTCTCTCTCTCTCTCTCTCTCTCTCTCTCTCTGCGTTAACTTAACAATGTTACCCGAATTTCCAGTCTTGTTCATTTTCTCATCAGCTTCGTGTACGCCGGATCTGCAATAAGAATCAATAAATCAAGAAAAAAAAATTCAATCTTATGAACTTCCATTCTCGACCGTTGCTGGTCTATCGGACGGACGACTTTTCTTGCTTATATATATGTATATATCAATCGCGTGTATTTCATTATATAGTGGAATCGAAACGCCAGACAGGGTCAATCCGGAAAAGCAATCAGTACAGCCGAAAAAGTTATTCGCTAAGAAATTATTGTCATTATTAAAAAAAGTTGTGTGACATTCGCTTTATTGATATTTGCTCACACAGTTATTATTGCAGAATGAAAAATATCATTGAATTTTTCTTAAAAATACGTAAAATAATCGTTTTGAATTTTGGCGTCATTTTCGTATATTCTTATATAAGAATTTTGATTTTTTTTCTTTAATTTTGCTCTCTCACACTGAGGAAACAGTTCATTTATAATAAAGAAAGATGATCAGAAAACGAAGTGTCCGAGCTTCATTTGAAACAATTTTTGACTGAATTTTTAATAAATTTCGCGTGATTCAGTTCGATTCGTTGAGAGTCCTCAATTTTTTTTATAGCTATTTCTCTAAACTAAACTTGAGGAGGCGGACGATTGTGGAAGACATTTTTCAAATATTAGTTGAAAAATAATTGAACGTCACAACGCGGGAGTGATAAAAATTTAGCTTCAGATTAAAAGCCATTATGATAAGTTTTTGAAGCAGTTGAGTTATCGTTGGTGTGTTTTTTTCGGTTTTTTTTTCTCCGGAACAAACAGGCCACGTCGCAACGGGAACAACGCTGTCACGTAGTTAATTTTCTAGCTGTAGCAACTGTGTAGATGATGAGACGTCTGGTCCGTCCGTACCACGCCAGACGACCGTCGTTTCCGACCTTTATCCCGTGCGCATCGAATCTAACGAATATCCCTGCCGCTCTTGCCAGCCAAACTCTCCTCGCTGCTCATTCCTTATCTTTTTCTTCTGATATTTCCTTTTTTTGCTTACTTTCCCGTTAGAGGCAAAAACGTGAAAAATGATTAAAGTTACGAGTGAAATATCTGAGATGCGGGCGCAGTTTTATTGCGCGCTTTTTTTTTCACAGCGGCTCGACTATATTGAGGGGATACGAAATAATACACACTTTTCGAGCTTAGGGCAAACTTTCGACAGCCTCCATATAGAAGAAAACGAAAACCGCCGTGAAGCTATTCTACTCATTTTTGTTTCGTAGCATTTACTCGTAAAATAATGGGCTACGTTTTTCGTTCCAAATTCATTTTTGTTTGATTAAAGTTCGTGTACTTTTATACACTGAGAAAACAGTTTATTTAATAATAAAGAAATATATTCAATTGGTACTTTTACTCAAACATTCATTAACGATTATGAAATTTGTTAATGGTCAAAAAATATCTTTGTTATCACGATGAAATTTCATGGGCATAGCATTTCCTTGAAGATAATGATTCGCTCGATCGCTTTTATTTCCCTCAACTCAGTAAATGTTTTTGGTCACAAAATTCATTTGCTATTAAGAAAGGTTACGTTTTATCAAATGTTTCATTCATTAATTATTAACAAATGTTTATTTCAGACAATGGCGCGAGGCTCAAATAAATTATTTATTAACTCTTTAAAAGCATTTATTCCGTCGTATTCACCTTTACATCTGTTAGCAGTTAACAAATCCTGGCGCACATAAATAAATCGTTTTCTCAGTGTGAAATTTATTTCAAACAATGCTTCAACGGCTTTCTATCCACGTTAAAACGGCAGGACGGTTATCGTTGGTCGAATTGGAAAAATCTTTTCTCGAGGTTGCAGGCAATTTGCAGGTTGTAATATGCGCAACATTACGAGCATTTTCCCCTCTGTTAGAGAAGGTTTTGCAAGGTAGCGGAAGAGGGTATTTGAGACCAGGGCTTTTTGGCGAGGTACGAGACACGCTCGGCGACTTAATGCGTCGTATGTATGCGTCGGGCTATGCGGCGAACTATTCGTTCCCCCGAAATTCCATGCCGCTAAGGAAGCACCGCAAGTTAGTACGTACATCGTGAATTCCGTACCAATACAACGAGCTTTCACCCCCCACACCCAACCCCCCCCACCACCACAAACCCACCCCCCCCCCACCACAGCAAACAACTACTTTTTCTGCTGAAAAAATACAGGAACCTTCGCATCATTCGCATGGAAATTATTTCATTATTTGCTTCAATTTTTTGAGTTCGCGCGTACCGAAACGAATCAACTTGAAATCCTCATGCATCATTTTTTATTTTTTAAATTGGTAACCGACGAGTCGAGTAAACTCGATATTCTGGTCGTGGAGTGTTATGATTGTGCAGAGACGTAATTCGATCGGGTATACAATGCTTAAGAATCTTCGAACTATAGCTGAAGCCTGGGATTTCATTGAGGACATTTGTTATGGAATTCCCCATGCAAGTAATGTTTGTACTCGGTGCTATATTTGCTCGGAGAAGTTAGACTCCTCTAGGAACAAATTGGACCAGCACGAATGTACTTCGAGCAATCTTCTCTAGAATTTGCTTACCAAGCTTCGTTCTTCGTTCCATCCATTCTACTGTATTTTTAACATTAGTTGAGAATGTGCACGTAATCGTCGACGTGAAGAACTTCTTAACCACTCCGTAGAATATTATTGAACTTCAGATATTTTTTTCTTTGTTTTTATGACACGAAAACGATGAGAAAAATAGAAGAGGAGTTAATTCTTTATTTCAGCCTTCCCCCCACCCCTGGACGAGTGAAGCATCGATATTTTCTTAATTTTATACAGTAAGCATATCGAGCCACAATAATGAAATGGAAAATTTTCATCGTTTCTGGATTCGTTATTTTTTTGTTTCCAAAGATCGCTTGTTTTCTACGACAGATAACTATACGATTCGTGGAAATCCATTGGACCGGTCAAGTGTGCTTGATCGTTATTGCGATGGTCGGATAATTCGTCTTGGATCGAATTGATTCGGATTTCCTCAAATACGAAATGGATAAGAGGGCGGATAGAGGGAAGAAAGTACTGCAATAAAAGGAAGAAAGAAAGTTATACTGTAGCATGGTGTGCGTGAGAGAATGGGGATGAAAATACTGTGGGTTATGTGGGCTTGGTGAAAGATGATCGCGTCTCGTTTTCTCTCACATGCTGAAAACATTAAGTTGAAGATCCCGGCATCGTTTCGTATATGAAAATATATTTTGATCTCTCGCATCGAAATTCAATTCAGCGGTCAGGAACCCGATACGAGGGAAGAGAGAATAAAACAAAAAGTTGGAGCCTCGTATACGTCGCATAACTGAAGCATTCGAGGAAAATTTTAGGACACTTTCATTCGATCAAAGAATACACCAAACTTCACGACGCTTCCTTCATTATTAACGACTCTGAACCGAGCCTCCGCATGAGCCAAAGTAGGGTCGACACCGACGATCCTGGACGTGTCGAGAAACCCCGTACCCACCGAAATCCTTGAATCATTGACAAGACAGCTTCCAAAAGCCCCAACTTATAGGGGACCATTGCAAATTCACCATTCGACATTTTACCATTACCCCAGACCGAATAGCAAACCCAATAAAAAAATGAAAATTGACATTCATCACACACGTGACATCAAGCGTGAGCTAATCTGGCACTCAATTCAATTCCTTTTTCACTTCTGAACGACCACATTTTGTATTGCACTCCTTGATTTTTCATTCTCATTTTTTAATCTCCATTTAAACGATCGACCGTCATACTTTGCAAACGTATCGTGGCTGCCAAAGTTGTCGCGAAGACACCACACTAGTGCAAATTTGCACTCACGAAAATTTCAAGTGTAACACGTTTTAAAAGTTCCTTTCTTCAAATTGGTCATTTTTCGACAATAAAATTTCATTCTACAGTTTTCAAAATCATTGCTATCGATTACTCAGGATATTTCACCCTCAAAAAGTATGGTTACAAGATTAATTTGATGCACTCATCGAAGAAATACAAAGTTTTCAATAATCAAAGTGCAAATTTGCACCTGTGTGGTGAGTGCATGAGCTTAAAGGGAGTGTGGTATCTACGTGTTATTCGTCGGTGTTTTCGACGGATCAAACGTTTAAAGGTCGATCCGCATGTAAAAAAAAAAAGGTAGAACGATTGATCGAAGAATTTTCAACATTTTCGCCCTCGTCTACGATGCGCATTTGATTTTTCGTAAAAAAGTTGAAAAACTGAAGAAAATCTTTAGAGTATTAAAAGGTTATTTAAATTTGAGGCCATTGATTGAACCAACCGAATGAAAAACCGAATTTTTCACTCCTTCATCGTTCATTCGCAACATACGAGGACAGACGAAACGATGAGAGATTGATGGCTAGAAGAGCTTTAACCGTGGACTCATCGAAAGCTTTGGCCCTGTGCCCATACGATCCTTCCACTCATTCGGGGCTGCTATTTCCGTTTCAATGTCCACCATTTGATCTTTGCGCGGCCGAGGGAGAACACCCTTAAATTTATGTACACATGTGGATGTATGTATAATTGAGAAATTGGGCTGTGTACGAGGGTTGAAAGTTTCACATTACTCGGTGCTTTTACGAACGGTCAGCAACCATCGAGACATGTAAATATGAGCTGGTGAATTTTTCATTTTATGACCAACGAACCATACACATATAGACATAAAATATGAATGCAAATATTTAACGCGGTATGCCGGATTCTGGCGAATTCGGCATACAAAATGCCCCAAAAATAAAGAAAAAATATGAATTTTTTTTTTTTTCTTTACCAGTTTATAAATCTTATCGATAATGATATGTATTTTTCATGAAACGTGAAGATATTTCGTGGAGACATTACAGCCCATCAATCATTCGCATTTTTGTTACAAAAATATTATGTTTCTCATTTTTGTCCATTGAAATGAGAGAATTTCTTTGGATGCCATTGACTACAGGATTTTTTTGCAAAATTGAGCTCTCCACCTCAAAAATCACCACCCAATCGCGATTTTTCCAAGTTCGGGAAAATCAACTACTCGATTGAATGAATATTATTCCTCCAGCAGGTTTATTATCGTCCAAATATGTTTTAATCGTCCTTGACATTGTTTGTCGCGTCATGAATCGACTGAGAAACATAGGTGGAGAGGATACAGAAATAAATATGAAAAAAAGAAAAAGTTACACCGAGGACAACGTGTTTTCTGTAACTCGAGAGTCTCTGGTGCTCGTGAGCGGCAGGGATCGTTCAGTGATCGTCGGACACCGGATCCCTTCCAGCACGTCGATAAGTTGAAGGAATTCATTTTTCAGGGCATCCGTACAGGAGCTGTCTCGAAAGAAACGCAAAGAGAATTTATTTGAGAAATACTTTTTGGGAGGAATCCTTTGATGATACTATTTCGTGATATCGTGGGAAGGATACGAGCTGCGGAATAATAATTTATTAACAAATGAGATTCCCCATTGATCGATTTGTGAGATTTCTCCCATTTCTCTCCACACATTATTCGAAGCGAAAGCCGCGATTGTTTGAACCCGAGAAAGCGATTGAATATCGCCCTGGCAATTTTTTATTATCGCCGGAATATCCAGCCTGCGATGTCTCCCAGTATCGCATGGACGTTGAAGTTAAAAAATGTTTACGTTGAATAAATTCTCAAACGATGAACTCGACTGCACGCGGCGGTGATTCGGTGAATCCTCAAAATCCATATAAAGCTCCCCATGCGAGTGTGCAAAGTTGAAAGAACTTGACTTTACTGGCAAAATATTGATCTTCGTAAAAGTTTCTACGAGCCAGCAGTGATGGCATTTTTTCATCGTACGAGATCGCGAGCGATTGAGTGACCAATGGTTCGAAGTTTACGATTGAGTTTTCCATCTTGTGCAATCCGGAGCGAGGAGTCGTTGAATCATTCTCTGTGCGATGGAAGAGTTTGGCAATTGGCAATGGGACCCACTAGAAAACTCCATTTTTTCCGTCTCTAAGATCCCATGACCGAGAGCCCAATGAAATCGTTTATTTGCCAACAACTTTTCCAGAGCGTAAACTTATAAATTCGATACTTACGCATTTCGCAAATATCCAACACGTGCGCGTGTTCTGCGCTCGAGCTCCGGATCCAGAATGTCCGATCGTCCTCTTCCGGAGAGCAAATGTCGAAGAGACGAAGTGGAAACCTCGATAAGGTGGTTGAATCGTTTAGACGTGAGAAATGCGGGTCGGCGACACAATGTCCCTTGCATAATAAAAACGTCAAAAAGGATCAAAAGGACAGAGGGAGAAAAATGAATCAATTTTCACAACACATTTTACGTTTTTTTTTTTCCACTTGGTTTCGCCATTACCTTTAGGGATAGTGGCATTAAAAAATGTTTATTCAATATGTATACTTTCCTTAAAATCATCGTCATACTCGTATTTTCATATAGCGTAATAATAATAATAATAATAATATCAATATTCGCAATAATAATAATAATAAATGTACAGGAGACCGTGATTCTCGGTTTTCTCTGTCTATTTCGGCAAATGAGCTTGGACTGCGCTTCTCACTGGCCTTTTTGTCGTGGGAGTGGTGGATCGCAGAATTCGTATCGCTGAGTCAGGAGCCATGAGTGTCGGAGCCATGGCACTCCTTGCTCAGCACTTGTAAATAATAATAAATATAAAAATGATAATAATAGTAATAATAATTGTGTAATCGTAATATATCGATTCATATAGGCATAATATATATGTATATATATAATACATGTCCTGTTTAGATATTTCATATTTATATCTATCTATATATATATTTAAATATATATGTGTGTGTGTTTTAAATATATATACATATATATTATTCTTACGGTCTCGTGTATGTTTGTGTTTCATGCGTATTCCGTTTGTTTACACTTTTTCTCGCATATTAGAGAGAATAGTATCGTTACATAGTAGTTGCGTAGGTTTATTTTTACGTGATACCCATTACTAAAACATATAAAAGCGGTATAAAGCTCGGTCCTCACACACTGATTTTTTTTGTTATTTTTCATGGTTTTTTTTGTTGTCATTTTTAATTTTCACTTTTGTTTAATAATTTATTTCGTATCTACTATTTAAGTATAATATTATAATAATAGTCGCGTGGTGAGTCGACTTCTGAATTGCGGTTTACATCTATTTACTTGTTGTGGCTTTTGGAAAGCTTCGTTTTTTTTAATTTTCTTCGTTCGCTCTCACGTTTTGCTTGTTTGTGTTCTCCGTTTCTATTAATTTGTTTTGATACGAACTTACGGGTGTATCCGTAATGCGATCCGGCGCGGTTTCATGGATATTACGGGCATTTTTATTGTTATTTGTTTGGTTTTTTACATACATTTTTTATTTGCAGATTTTTTAACTCTCATCTCAATGTCTATTACGCTTCACTCTCATCCTCTCTATTTATATACATAAATATATGTATACTCGTACTTTTTTGGGCTTGTGTGTGTGTTTGTGTCTTTATTATTTGTGGTACGGTGTCTCGTTGTCGTCGCAGATACTCGATACGTTTTTTCCCGTTTCATCCACTCAAACATTTCACTTTTGAATTTACGTGTGTAAGCCGTTGAATAACTCAATACTAAATGCCGTCAATCACTCCAGCACCGTTTCACAAAAACATCGCAATTGAAACTGAACATTCATTTATGTTTTATAAGTTCAGCCTCGTTCATACTCTTGCCCGCTCGTGCGCTCATCATTCCTACAGATTCACTAGCGGGTAACGAAGATTTTATCAGTTTTTCCAAACTCCGTTATCGCCCCACGGTCTCTGCATGCGATCAAGTCCAAATTTCAGCAAAAACAACGAAACCCCGAACGTCACACACTCTTGAAAAGTTACTCAATGCATTTTTATTCTTAGCTTCACTCCTTGCATTACGCGGAAACCAAAAACAACTCTCGGAAGAATTTGAAAATTATCTTTGCCATTCGCCCAACACCGGGCTGCGGCAGATATTTTTTTTTTCATCTCTATCTCCTGTCAAACAACGTCGGGAATGTTTGGACACTCGAGATCTTGAGTTACCTCGTTTATTTGCACGATTTTTGGAGAATACATGAAAAAGATTTAGCTCGCATGTGACGACTTTTCTCTGACTGCAAATCTTCACCCGCTAGCTAAAGGTACAGCGTAGTAGGTATCTCTAATAACCCGAGTTAGACTCTCGCCCTTCATTCCAAACAAACAAATCTATAAAGTGCATACAATTGTTACAATACGAATTATTCAATATCAACTTTCATACTCTAACGATATAATAATAATATCAATTATAATAATCGTAATAATAATGACAATATGTTGCTAATAATGACAATGATAATAAGTTTATTAGTACGAATAAATTTTGTCGTGCGTACATCCAACGTTTTCATTTTTTTATAACCACCAATTATTTCCATTTATTTTTGAATGATATTCCAAAAATTCAGTGTCCCTTTCGTCGTTGGGCTTCTTCGTAATTTGGATGAAAATTCAACAGCTCGATCAGCGATTAATATCCCATAGGAAAAGCCATTTTTATGGGGCATGCAAAAAGCAGCTTTGTTTGTTATTTTATGACGTTATCAGTTTATTCGGCAGTGACTTGAGACTTTTTATTTTCCACGCGGTATCGCTTGTATTTATTGCGAGAAAAAACTCCGAGTGTGGGACCGGCGATGTTTCTCGAAAGAGTGGAGAATGCAGGGCGACGATGATACGCGAATAAGCAAAGTTTTTTTGGCACGCGTCAAATCGTCGTGCCAATTATAATTTTGAAACAACGTCAATGTTTGTCAGATGCAAAAATTGACGCACTCAGACTCGACCTTTCGTCGAGCAATTAACCGAAAGCAACCGGAAGCGTCGCCGTACTTCGTTCACGCTCTCAAAGAAATTTCGTGAGACATTCGACACGATTTTTTGACAGGATCGTGAATTTCACTGACTAATTGACAGACAACTAAATCGTTTGACATCTCCCAACCGAGGCCTGTCTCGTCCCGAGATCTTATAAAATCTACGATCTACAGCTCTAATAGCAATCTACCTCTCATCCATATCATTCGATTTCCAAACAAAATGCACAAAATTAAGAAAAAAATGTCGAAAAGATATTCTCACACGAACATTATTTTTTCATAAATTTAGTCAAATAGATTTTTATAAAAAATATACATGACCAAATGTCTTGATCATAATATCTTTCGAAAAAAATAAAAAGCAATTAACTCCAATAGTTTTTGGTGAGTCCAGCTCGTCCGACACTCGATTCTCAACACGGATACTCGAGAGTTCAAGCAATTCTTGAATTTTCGAATATGGAGCGTCGAATGAGCCAGGCTCACCGTCTCTAAATCTATAAATTTATTTTTATTTATATAAATGTGTCTTTTTTTAAATATGTATGCACATATATTTATTCGTATATATATTTTCGACCTCGCAATTGAAGTGTTCAAGCAGCGAGATAGGCCTCGGTTGTCTGACTAACGCTGCGTCTCATTTTATTTGAATGCCTTCAGCAGTGACTCGAAATTTTTTCTCCAATTGATAAAAATCTGTATTTTTCGTTTTTTTATTTTTTTTTTATTATTAATGTATAAAAAATGGTGAGCCGTAGATTCGAAATATGTTGATCAACTTTGAACAGTTTGTGATTTATCTTTTGTCGCCTGAATATTTCTCGAAATTGTGATGCACGATTATTTCGTTATACTCTGATTATGCCGTTGATTCTGCTTAGAATTAAAGTCACTGACGTTCATTATGTTTCTTTCGTCTTATTTGCATGGCAGTTTCATTATTTTGGATCAGGTTTATTAATTATTTGCTTCCGATGCATAAAACTTTGTGTACGAATTAATTTTTTTTTTCGCTTTTCATTAAAACAAGTTTTTCCAGTCTCAATGAATTTTTTTCAACAGAAATGAATTCTGGTTTCGGAGCAAACAATTTTTCATATATACCTCCCTAGGGCTCATGTTATTTCATGTAGGTAGAGTTATAGTTTTCGTTGATTGCGTAGAGAAACGTTTGTTTTGGCAAATTTGTCAAATTTCGATCGTTGTGAAGTTTTTTTTTCGTAGGGCATTAATAAAATTAATCATAATCGTAAACTCTCGTGGGGACCATTGAGTTCAATGAACCAAGTGATTCACGCTCATAGGATTTCGCTAAGTAATTCGTTCCCGCTACGATATTTAGCCGAAGATTTTTTGCCTAGTCCACGAAATGAATGGACATTTTTTTTTCTTGGGTAATTAAACGGAGATATTAGAACGCGGATGTACACTATAACACACAGAAACTAACTATAAACACCGATATATAATCAAGGCTTACACAACCGACTGGAGCCTGGTACGATTATAAATAACGTGGGAAAAAAGGTCGGTACAAAACGCCCACGCTGCGATGAAATGTAGCGATCCGTTAGAGCTATTGGCACACAGCCGTTATTATATAAAAATGGGCGATATAAATGGACTTTCGAGTGTTAAAAAAAAGTGTGGATGTCACTTGAACAATGATTTTTAATATTTGTTTACGGGCCAATAACTATTACGATAAAATGTGCCATCGTCGTTATGAATTGCGTTTGATGAACGCTTGAGATCGCGACGACAAAACAAAAATGTTGGCCACGAGGCGTTCCACGAGGATGCGTTTGATGTTCGATGCAAATAGCAGCGAGCTCCGACATATTTTATCCTTATAAATGCGGAAGCTCACCCTCTCCCGATACACGCCTTCCAGCAGCATATTTTCGGATTGAGGATTCGCACGAGACATGTTATCGTAGGAATTTCATAATCGAATATGACGTTTTATATTCCAGACCCCTTAAACCTCTGTGTCTTCGGTGTTGGAACATGAACGAAGAATTTGACTACATTTTTATTGTTTTAAATATTTTCACATATTTTTGTTAATATGCAATGACAGAGTCGCATGGGAAGAAGAAAATTGAATTTCTTATTACTTAACCTTTCTATATTTGTTTCTAGTGCTGTGTACGAACTGTCTGTTGGCATCGTTCAACTCCTTCACGAAATAACGATACATTATTGTTATTTAGGACTGAGGTCTCTGATGGTAACCGTGTTATTTTTATTTCTCGTAAGCACATTTTCGTTTGTATGTCTCCTAGTCCAGGTATGTCCGTTTATTTGTGGTTGTGGGTACGTTTCTTTTTTACGTAATACGTTCATATATATAGCCAGGTTCGACATTATACGTGAATGTTTGTTTGGGTTATTATTATTGCTTTATTTGTTACGTAGTGTATTTGCAATTGTTTATTCTGTTTAATCTTCTTATTTATCGCCCGCTTGTACGACGCACGTGCACGCCTATAAATCCTAAATTAAGTTGTCACGTAGGTATCATTTCGTACCCTTATAAATAATTTATTATTCAATATAATTATCGTAATAATTCCTACACCAGAGAAAACATCGTTAAACCTTATCTGTATCTCATATTACTCTTTTCATCCTCTTCATCTCAATAATAATAAGTATTTTGTTATTTTCGTGTGTCATCTTTTTTCCTTATTTTGTGTGTGTGTGTTTTCCATTTTTGTTTGCTTACCTTCCTTCATTATCCTTCTTTATTCGTTAAATTCAATTGTATCGATTAATTCATTATTCTTCGCGCTTTGTTGTATCTTTTATTTATTTTATTATTTTCTTTTCTTTGTTATTTCTTTTTGCTCTGTTTGTTTTTTCTAATATTATTCATTCTTCGATATAGTAATATTATTTTATTAGAAAATTTGTACTCTTATGGGGGAGAGGGTGGGAGGTATTGTTAATGGACACGGATGCCCCGTTTTGCTGTTTTCTTTTCTTTTTACTTTGGTTTCGAGGATTTGAGAACATCTTACTCGCGCATGATGTCAATTCCAGTTCGTGATGATATTGTTTCGGATGTTACTTTTCTGATTATCTTTTCTTAACATGCCGTTCAAACATTTTTTCCAATATTTTCTTCCCATGAAAACGAAATAGAGATAAAAAATAGGAAAAAATGATAGTGTATGTCAACATGTATAGTTGTGATTACAGAATTGCCAATATATCTTATTAGTTTTATCAAATTTTATTTTCACCACGTTAGAACGATCATTTCATATCGTACGTCGGAAATTCTCATGACGTACTACGATTTTTTTGTTTTTTTTGTTTTTCAAACTTCATCGAAAAATGTTGAGAGCTCACGTGCATGAATTCAAGGCCTTAGGATCGTCCAGTAAAATGTTCCACTCGAACCTCAGTCTGCAGCCAGGACTCTAAATATTTTTGGAAAACGTGCAACACTCGCCAGCCACAATAGCATGTAGTTGTTGTCATGATTTTCATTATTGTTGGGGATCGATCGAGTAACACGAAGAGGGAGATTTACTTTAAGTTTTTCGATTGATGCTAAAGTTCGAGCTCTTTGGGGAAGTGCTTTTATCGATACTTTTCGCGTTTGATCTGCCATAAGGAAGAGGGAGGGGGGCTAAGATGAAGGGACCAAGAGAAAAAAAATTGAGCTAACCAGGGGTGAATATCTACTCTGAAGCGAGGGAGTGTCCGCTCTCAAAGAGATTCACAAGGATACGGAACAGTCTCTGGCCGTTCAAAATGTCTATCCGAACCCTCGGACAAGCGAGAAGATACACTTCGTTTACCGAGTCCTCGAGACGCCTCTTTCAATTAAATTAAGACTTCGAAGATGAAACGTTGAGAATGGAATATTACGTAATAACGTAATCCCATCATTTCTTTCATCAAAATCCGAGAAAATAAGGAAAGTTTTCTCGAAGAACAATGAAACAGTAATTCGCTATGTGGCTGGCTCGATTTTTCATATTACTTCCTTAATACGCTCTCAGTTCGATTTGCATTAGTCAATCGAATTTACCGGCTCCGATAATTTCATCATTCCCCGAGGTATCATATTAATCTTATATTATTTGGGAAAGATCGATTGGATAAACGGTCGATTTTTTTTGTTTTTTCCATTTTTTTTTGTTGGTACACAGATGACAAAACATCGAGATACGGTGAATATAGAAAATAGTGGGATTGAAAAAATGATTTTAAGGAAACGGTTTTGATGAGAGGATACCGTACACTCAACACTCACGCGACACACGCACACGGGCGCCACTACACGAGCCACTAGTTAATTAAGCGACAGCAATTAAAATCGACTTCAAATTCGTATTTATATCATTTTTTTTTTATCCCACTCTTGTACCTTCGGACCTAGAAGAATTGATCGAGTTAACGAGTCACCAGATCCATGCGGGACTCGCTCAAACAGCTAGTGCTATTTGACTTTAATTATTCCGTTATTTACGCAAATAATCTCGACGGATACACAAACATGAAGATTTATTGAGGAACGCGTTAAGTTTTCGTATTTTTAAATTTGGTTTATTATCCAACCTTCCGAGTTCTACAACCTAAACTATAATCCCTAATGTCGAAAAATCGTTACCGACTACAACAGCTCAAACCATTCTTTTACATCACACTCGATTTCGCATCGCGTTAATACAAAAGCCCTCGTCAAGTTCCGAGCTCAGAATGGCGGCCTGTCTCTTCCCTTCTCGTTCTTTTTTTTTTTTTTTTCATTCTCTCTCATTTTTCCGAATTCCTTTCCTCTTCGTCCAATTGTGCAGTCTATTATCCTCGTCAATTTTTTTTCTTGCTTTACTCTCGTCGAGAGATACCGGTCCGATATTAGTCGATTGAAAAAGTAAAAAACGAGCGTATTGTTGACCGCGGAATCTTGGGATTCCGTTTGGAAATCGTTTGGAAAAATTACGGACACGAGCCACGTGCGCGCTGTGCAAAAAGTCATCAGCAAATCTTTGTTTTGCATGAAATTTTAATTATTTTGAAAATCAACTCAAATCTCCCGACGAGTCTGTTGCGAGGAGTCGATAAAGGGCACGGAACGGCTGCAAAAAGACGTGGATAAGCTATCACATTAATTGCTTTTTATTTTATCGAAAATATTCGCTTTTTCGATTTTACTATCGATGGTTCTACGCATTTTTGAGCTGGAACAAAGCAAAATCGTTTTTAAGATTTTGCAATGTATTTCTTATGGCATATGAATTTTTTTTCGAAATTTCGAGACTGCAGCAAAAATTGGAAAATTTTAACTCGTTATTTTTTTCAATTTCTTGGTTTTTTGTTTTATTCAGTTCTGAGGTCAAGTTTCGAGATATCAATGCGAAGAAAAAGTGAAGGAAACGTGTTTTTCCAAAATGGATGAAGTCTAAGCCTAGAGGAAGTTGCACTACCACGCCCACCGTCCCGAGCTCTTAGAATTCGACTTCTTACCCGCGACTTATTAATGTTAAAAAGTTCATATAAAAATTGCATCGAAAAGACATTTTAACTTGACGCCATTGAATAGCCAATGCTTTTCAATAAAAGTTACTTAAAAGTTAGCGTATAGCGTTTGAATACCACGTAGTCATCGTGCGCTGTTTTGGCATTGGTCCTTCACTATCGAACGCCCAAATGATTAGGAGCGGAGATTATTGAAAAATTGTTGATGTCGCTCCGATCGATTTTATTGTATAAAAATTTGATCCTGATAAGAAAAAAGGTGGCTGTGTTTTCCTGGACCCGCGGATGATGCACATTTTTTATGTTTGTTTAAGGAAAAAAAGTGTGAAGCTTTGACTGATGACGGACGTTCGATCGATCCGGGCCATTTTTTGCGTCTTACGACTTAACGACTATATAATGAACGACTTGCATTTTTCCGATGGAGCGGCATTTATTTTTCGTTATGCTTCTTTCACTTCTGTCAGTTGTCGCCGTTTGGTCCGCACTACCAGCATGATTTGCATTGCAAAAAACTTGTTACTATTTTTTGGATCGATTCCATGCCTGCCGTCCGATCGGTTTTCCATTTTTATTTTTTTTTTATCCCTTTTGTTCTTTGCGTTCAGTTTATTTTTTTTTTTTTCTACTTTTCTCGCCATTCTCCGTTACTGACTTAATTAGTTTCAGGCTCGAATAAAAAATGGGGTATAACGAATGCTATCGCCCCTTACGTGTACGCCTAATTCTAATTGTTATTACTCTACGGATAATTTCATGAATTTCGTACGTTAGTTTTGATATCGATGACATTGCGATTTATTGAACGTATTTTTTTTTCGTTTTATGGGCACTCGAGCGTTTTATAGTTTCGAGCTTAACTTTGACGACGCTGAAGCTTTCTTCGTGAGTGTTCGTATCGACCCACGAATATGTGATTCGTGTATTTTATTTTAATTCTTTTATTGCAATTGAATTTTATTTATTACTGAAAAATAGTTCAGTAATATTGAATTTTAACATAAATGGCAAATCTGTGACCCGATTCACGTGCTCATATTCAATGCCAACCAAATACAACGCTCTTGAAAAATGATGACTCGTTTTTACATTTTACACTTAGACCAATCTAAGGAATACTTATTAGTTCCAAATAGTTTACCAATTCACCGCCGAATCCTTTTTCTTGCACAACTAATGACCGACACCCAATTGTTAAAAAAATATAGTACAAAAATTATCCTACCAATTTGGAGGCTTTACCAAATCTAAATTTCTCTTCACTTCGAATTTTCATTAAACTTTATTTCACTTTTGTTCTTTCCTTTTTACCCACATTACACAGCCGAATTAAAATGCCCAATTACGACTAATGAATACAAAAACGTTTACTTTATTTCGTAGCTTTTATTTTGCTCGTGCTTTTCGTAAGATCTTAATTCAAAGTCTACCCCTTAATCCGTACTTATCGAAATAAGTAAATTTACGCGTGATACGCAACTTTTTTAAAAAATCAAACACTTTTACGTCAATTGCTTGTATTTTTTTCGAACTTACGTTTTCATCACCGAATAGCTCGATGCTTTCGAGTTTCACGTCAAAGACTGATAGGAGTTGATCGATGCTCCTTTTTTCTTCATCTTCATTTTTCTTCTTCAATTTTTCATCAAATATCAATCGCGCGATAAAATTATGTAGAGATCGCCCTTCGCAGCCACGATTGCGTGTATTGGATCCACCGATATCTTAATCAGGCAAGTGCAATTGCCAGCGTCATCACTATTATTAATTATTATAGCGTGAGGAGCTATGTTATGGTATATTTTATGGGATATTATAGGTTTTTCTTTTTTTTTTTTTCAGGGATATATCGATTTTCCTAAGACTAAGCTCGACTACGGTTCTTCCTATGATTTTTCGTTTGCAATTGAATTTGAAGGGAAGTAGCGCATCCACACAACATTCAGACAGTGGTTAAAACTTTTAAGGATAAAATTTGTTTCTCTATAGGAGATTATTATTTAAACGCGAGGAGCTGAAAATTTATTTCTAAATTCAAATCGAATATTGTCGTGGAAATGACAAAATGTTAAATCAACGGTGTACCTGGATTATTACGATTATATACGACGCTTGTATTTGGGTATAAGTTTATGTACGATCAAGGACGATATATATTTATGTTTATATGCATATATTTTGTGTAATTTCGTACAGAGAATCCAGTGGCTATTAGTACGAGCCAAAAGATGTTTTAATGACGGATAATCGTCGGATGAATGTTTGTTTGTTTGTTTTTTTTTCTTATCGTTTTGTGGAGAAAAATGAAAATTATTATAGTATCAACGCCCTCACTTTCAACACTTTTCGTCTCTCTTCTCCTTCCTAATCTCTCCATCTTTTCTTCTCTGTGCTTTATAATATCGATATACGCGCGCTATTGCAGCATTTTGTTTTCTCTTTCTCAACCAATCCAGTGGTTTACTTATTTTTTGTTTATAGTCTGATGAAAGAAACAAAAATAAAATTGAGACATAAACAATAAATCGAGAGACCGCAATATACAGTATAACAATTATCTTCCTATGTACATTTGTACCTTTGCCAGCTATTCAAGACGATTCTATTTTTGACAAGCTCTCGGGCGGGCCTTCCGCAAACGTTTTTTTATCTTTGTATGATTTTTATTCGTCCAGTAATTTCACCGTTTTTGCAGCTAGCCGATTAAGCCAGATTCACGTGTTACGAATGAAGGAAACGCCCGAGACACCGTTGCAGCGAATTATAATTTTCTTTTCCAATTACGTTGAATCATCCACCATTTTTCAATTATCCAAATGCAATTTTTATTCTCACAATCTCATCAGCTCTGCATCGAGGGGAAAAGAAAAAAATCTCGTTATGCTTGTGTTTGAAAAATGAAACTGATTGACGGTGGGACTGAGAATCGCTTAGGCGATCCTGTGCAATTTAATTCCAACGTAAATTCATTGACGAATATGTTGGAGGGAGTTTTGGACTTGAGGAGAATTAAAATTCGAAACTCATCAGGAATATGGAATATAATAATAAAAAATTTGAAGTTTCGAGCGTGCAAGATTTGCGATTTTCAACAACGAATAATTTTCAACAGATATTTCTTTTTTTCTTCTTCATATTTTAAATATACTTTGAAATAAGATATGAAACGAGAATGAGGTCCGATGTGTAAAGTTAGCTACGCGCGTATGCCAATCACTATTTAAAACTTAAATCGCTCTCCAGTAGCGCTCGCGATATAAAATTTGTCCTTTCTCAACGGTTTCTTGCTTCTCGCCTTTTCGTGCTTATTTATCATCGCTTTTCCTCTTTCTCTAAC
Organism: Campopleginae sp. 14b; assembly: GCA_030522525.1. Classification (NCBI taxonomy): domain Eukaryota; kingdom Metazoa; phylum Arthropoda; class Insecta; order Hymenoptera; family Ichneumonidae; species Campopleginae sp. 14b. The sequence continues at coordinate 394,937 of JAPYYS010000019.1, forward strand.
CAGTAACAACGGGATAATTGTACATTAATCGCATCGCAGGAGAACGACATACGCGATACACTGGGCTCTCGTTTGACGCGTCTGGACTTTGTTTTTTTCTTCATTACTTTTTTCTTTTATCTTCGGTCCATATTAAAACATGTGAGTGGTTGCATCTCGGGGTACATGAGGGGTTAAATCTGTGAAAACTTAATCGGGGCTCGACGCGAATTACGATAGCCCACAAATCGTTCGGTACCTCGATCGGGAAATCATTACGACCGTCATTTCCGTTTTTGACTCGCGGAAACTCGACAGCGGTCGCCGATTCAATTTTTTTTTTTTATTATTTTTTTTTTTTTTATCATCCGAACGCAAAAAATGGACAATCGTCATTGCACGCCATGCGAAGGTCTAGATATACATATATATGAATATATGCACTATTAACCACTTATTTGTTGGGTTTATCAAGTTCTCTTCATTTGTTTATTTAATTTGTTCTTTTCCTTATGTCTCTCAATTTCTCTTTTCGTCTTTTTTTTCTTTGTTTTGCGTCGATTATAATATTTCTGGGATTCGGGTAGGTATGCACAGCTTCGAGATTTGTACATACGTGAAATACGTTTATCGATGCGATATTTGCCTGTTCGTATCACCAGGCGCGTTACTTCCTCTTTCCATTTTTGTCTCTTCTTTCCACACAATAATACAGCGCACCTGAGGTATTTAGCGTTCGAAAAACATAAATATATATATTTATATCTGTGTGTGTGTGTGTGAGTGTCGCCATAACTGTCAAATGAATAATGTTGGCATTTCGATCTCGATTTAAAAAATGTATTATTATTTTTTTACCATAAACGCGATTTCACGGAAAATGTTTATATTTTTCCGGATTAAAATCAGTGATCGTACGTTTTGTCTTGGCGAGTCTGAAGCAAAATCACCAAAACGTCACACCTAATGTATATCAATTTGTTTGTTTTTTCGAGCTACTTGGATATCGATATTTAGAGGGATTTTGGGAAGTTCAATTCATGCACGAGGATTTAAATAATTGATTGAAAAAATGTAATTTTTTCATGTTTATTCTAAACCTCGATGACCCGTATCGTTAGGGAAATTTTGGATCGTTAAACTCTTTGAATTTCTGGGTTCGTTTGCCAATTTGTTTTTTCATATTGAATTTTTTTTTTTTCGTTACTTAAGGAAATTCCTCTGATAGAGCACGAATCGAACTTCTAATGAGACACTTTATTCAACGTTTCATTGATAATCAGGCGCGGGTTCGCGTTAAATTTTAATCACGCGACACTTGAATGAAAAAATTGCCTAATCAGATCTTGGACGCTTTATTCCTCGATTACGATTATTAATACGTATACATTATCGAATGAAAACAGAAAACAAATGATTGTTAACTAACGAGGATGAAAACGATTAAATCGTCGTTACCGTTGCTAATCGGACGTCCAAGATCAACTACGATTATGAATCTACTGAAACGACTATATCGAAGGGACGAATAAATTTTGTGTCTTTGTTTCATCGACATATGTGTATTTTTGTGTAATTTCATTTTTTTTTCATTTTTTTTTCCTTTTTTTTCTTTACACTCCTCTCTCGTTTGTATTTCTCGCTTAATATATCTATATATTTATAAATGAATCGATCGTTTCTTTCGTTTACTAAATAATTATTGAATCATCATCGCACAATATTCCTACCTAAACATATGTATACGTTTCATCGTGTTTGCCGAGTTCTTCGAATAACAAATATAGTTGTCTACCACAGCTGAGAATCTTAATAATTTAAAATCGTTTTTTTTCCTTTTTTTAAGCCCTAACTATTCTCTTATTTCATTTTTATCTTATTTCATTATATATATTTATATTAATAATTAATCATTTATAATAATAAACATCAATGAAATATTTCGAGCGTCGAGCGACTGGAGACATTTATTCACCGGGTTTTTATGGAGCTCATCAAACTTCCTAATAATCGACGATCTAACGTTTTTTTTTTTTTTTTTTTTTTTTTTTTATCTAATTAAAATCTAATAAACACAATTGAGACTATTTATTGAATTTGATTGAATTGAATTGATTTATTCATATTTATTTATTAAAATTCATTGAATTGAATTTATTTGAATGTATTGATTTTTTTTTTTTTTTTTTTTTTTTTTGTTTATTTTTTTTTTTTTTAAGAAATTAAATATTTTTTTATGTTTTTTATTTTACGCAGCGCAAATTTTTGTTATATTATTGTAAGGATTGCGTTTTCACTTTT